>NEWO01000011.1:663317-713285 GCA_003013225.1 Phalaenopsis aphrodite | reverse complement strand
TTGTTTGTAACCCTAGGAATTGATCTTGTAACCTTTTTTCTGGAGTTGAAAGAAAGTCGCCGTTCTGCTCCCGATGACGTAGACATCTTTGTCAAACCTCGTTAAATCTCTGTGTGTTCTTCTGGATTTATGTCGATTCTTGTTTTTCTTCTCCCTATTTTCTCAACAGGAGAGCCGAGCCTCGGAGCATCTCACTTCTAATCCAAACAACCTTTCTAGCCGCAACACTATCATAAGAATAGCTCCATCAAAGTTGCCAATGGTGAACAAATTTCTATCGCCAACACTGGTCAAGGTTTGCTTCCTACTCCAATACGTAAGTTATTACACACCAATATTCACCATGTACATAATCTTGCTTACAATCTTCTATTGGTTCATAACACATCTACTAATTCTTGTGATATCACTTTTACGACTAACAAATATTTTGTCATGGATCTATAGCCTTGCTAAATGCTTTTTGAAGGACTCTGTGTGCTAGGACTCTATCCCATTCCTCTCTTGGATAATTCTTCAATGAGATCCCTTGCTCTACTCACTATCCAATAAGTTCTCAACATTTCGGGCATCCCAGTAACAAAGTTCAACATATTCTCAAGCACTGCATTGGTTTCTTGAGTCATCAACCTCTACCATCAAGTTGTACTTTCTATTACCTCACGAGCCTCACATCCTCTTCATGCTATTCATTTTGATGTACGAGGACCACTCCCTATTTCCTCTCTACATTCTTTCAAAGACTATGTAATATTTGTTGATGATTACTCACGTTTCTATTGGCTTTATTTGCTCAAACATAAAAAAGAAACTCTGGCTAAATTTGTTGAGTTTAAATAACTTCTTGAAATCCACTTTGATACTCATAATAAAAATCTTAGAACTGATGTATATGGAGAATACATTAATCATAACTTTCACAAATTCCTTAAACAACATGGTATTTGTCATCAATACAATTGTTTGTACACTCTAGAACATAACTATTTTATTGAACACAAACATCATCATCTACTTGAAACCACTCGTACCCTCCTACATGACGCCTCCCTACCTCATTTCTTATGGGTCGACGCTATTCTTACCACTTGCTATCTCATAAACATGCTTGCTTCCATAATCACTTAATTTATATTCTAGTATGAATGTCTTTATAGTAAACCTCTCACTTATAATAATCATCTCAAAATCTTTGGGTATCAATGCTTTCCTTGGCTTCGTCCTAGCTACTCTCAATACAAGATTTCTCCTTTTTCTAAATCAAATGATTTTCTTAAACATGCCACTACTCAAAAAGGTTATAAATACTAAAAAAAATCTACATATCCCATCAAATCATATTTCAAGAATCCATATTTCTCTACAAACAAATCTCAACTCATACAATACTCCCATCATTGGCTACATCTCAGTTATCTCCACTTTTGTTAGCTCCCACTTCCTCCTTGCCAGATTCTTTGACAAGGACTCATATCATTACATCTAATACTCCTTCTGCCCCCAATATTGATTTAAATCTACCTAATGACTCCTCCCCTTCTTCCCACTCGAGTCAGGCTGCCATTTCTAATTTCTCTTTCTAATCTTTGCCTCCTATCTAAAATCATCATATGCTTACTCTCTTTAGAATTTGTTATCTCAAGCCGAAACAAATTGTGAATCTTACTCATCAATTACATCCTTCAGATCCTACTCAGTTTATCAAAATTGTCAAACATCATCACTGGAGGTCTGTCAGAAAAATTTCAAGCTCTTCAAGCTCAAGGTACTTGGGTCTTAGTCCCTCCTTCCTTTAACCAAAAACTCCTTGACTGTACATGGACCTACAAAACTAAACGTCATGCAGATGGTTTTGTTACACATCACAAACCTAGGCTTGTTGCTCAAGGGATCAAATAAAATTACAGTTTTGATTATGCTAACACTTTCAGTCTTGTTGCCAACATGTTTATCATTAGGGTTCTCCTAATTATTTTTGTTACCTATAATTGACCCGTTCTTCAATGGAATGTTTCCAAAATTTTCCTTCATGATCATCTAACTAATACAGTTAATATGAATCGACCCATAGGCTTTATAGATCATAGCAATCCTCACTATGTTTGTCTTCTTAAGAAAGCTTTGTATGGTCTTAAACAGTCTCCCAGGCAATGATTTATTACTCTCACATATTATCTTAAACAATTGAATTTGAGTCCTAGTAATGTTGATTCCTCCTTATTTTGCTATCATGATAACAACATTTACATCTATCTTCTTGTTTATGTTGATGATATTCTCTTCACTGGGAATCATCAAGACACAATCAACTTCATTCTTCACAAGCTTCAACAACATTGGGCACCATTAGTACTTTACTTGGTATCACGACTTTTTCCACCCCCTCCGGTCTTCAACTTCGTTAGAATACCTCTGCCAATAAGCTCTTGCATATTTCTAGTACGTTCATTGTTAAATAAGTTCAAAATTCTTCCATTTCGTGCCAAATCACTTGCCCCCTAATCTCACACCTTATCATGATTCCTTCTTCAATCACATACTTGTTGGACAATTACAATATCTCACAATCACTCAACACGATTTTTTTATGTCATCAACCAAGTTGGTCAAACTATGCACCAACCTACCCATCACTCTTTTCAACAGCTGAAGCACATCTTTCATTATCGTCATTGCACTCAAAATCTTGGCTTATTTATTATCAAAAGAAGCCTCGAGTTGAAGGCATATGCTGACTCCAATTGGGTTGGAGATCTGACAGATCTCAAATCCACCGCAGGCTACTATATTTTTCGTAGTGCTAATTTGATATATTGGTCTGTTAAAAAGCAACAAACTGTAGCTTGCTCATTTACTGAAGCTGAGTACCGTGCCATCGCCACGACTACCAACCACCGATATTATTAGCTACGACCTCAGCTACAGGATTTCCATATTCAAGATACTTTCTCCTACTGCTATGTATTGTGACAACACCTTCGCAATTGTCCTCGCTAACAACCCGATGTTTCATCCTAGGACCAAGCACGTAGAAATCGACTGTCATTACATCTAATAATATATTCTAGAGAATCAAATCATCGTTCATCATATCACCACTACTGATCAGCTTGCAAAAATGGTATACATAGTAAAGAACTAATTTATCACTAACTTTAAAATTTCACATATATACTATACAAAAAATAATATAATCACTAATTTTAAAAATACATTTATTCGACATACAAAGCAACCAAAAGTGCGTAAATGATCACATAAAATATTCTTTATGTATTGTAATATAATTTGTCTAATTGCACATAATTTTTTTTAAAATTGTCTACAATTGTGCTAATAATTGTATTAATTATGATTTTGAAAAAAATAATGTGTAGAAAATCTTTGAACAAGTTTTGCACAAAAATTAATATTTTATTTTAAGTTAGCTTTATCTTAAAATATTATTAGCATCTATTTTTTTTAGCATTCTTAGTTGAGCATATTATTCTAAAATCAAGAAAGGTGTGGATGGGCAATCTATGTAAGACAAAATGTCTCCTTTATTACAAAGTCTTTGGCCAACATCTAAACATTTTGGCATATTTCTCTTGAAAACAAACATTAGCTATATTTGTCCACATACGCCTATTTTAAGGCATATAAAGTTAAATTTCTCTATCAAATTATACATCACATAAACACATGGTATTTATGGTTTAATGAATCTTTTTTGGTACACATTTGAACTTTGTTTTTTTTTTTATTTATTGATGAACAGTATGCATTTAAATTAAGAGTCTGTTTATGCAGCTTTTGTGTTTTAGAATAAAAACTTATTTCAAAATGCGGTCAGAAGGTCATTCGTGGGGGTCGACTCGGGTCTGCGTTTGGTGTAAAAAACTGAAACGCGGCAGACAACGTTTTCAAAAACGTGCAAACCAAACGGTTATGTGGCGTTTTCAAAAACATCTCAGCTCTTATAAGCTGCCCCAAACGGGCCCTAAGAGGCCACAAAATCTCACTTGTAGTTTGTTTGATCTTCATTATAACTATTTGAAAATTTTGCTTTTCAGTTCTAGCTATAAGGTTAATACCTGCAACTCTACGCAAAAATGATGTGGAATTTGCTGATCCAATTATGTTCCCTTCCCTGAGAATTTGGTAATTCTAGTAAATGGACTCTTTCACACATCGGCCCAACACGTTTTAAAAAAATAACTACTGGGCCCGAGCCCATACAGACTTTGTGTCGGGAGAGTGATTTGAGACCGACCAACCATGTGACAGTGAGCAGTCACCCACCGACGCAGCCAATCATTAATTATAATCTGTAAACTACTGGCGTTCCGTCGCTTTCCACGCAAGTGGGCTCACAACTCACACCCAACCACCTTAAATTATATTTATTATTATTATTATTAGAGCATTTACAAAAAAAGACTACACAATTTCTGTGTAATTACATATCTAATATCTAAATTTTACTTTTCACATTTATATCACCCAAGTAGAGTTGTAAACAAGCCGAGCTTGAGGTTTGGCTCGCGTTCGGCTCGTTTGAAATAGCTCATGTTTGAAATCGGCTCATGAACAGTGTGCTCGTGTTCGGCTCGATTTAAATATTCTTGTTCGTGTTCGGCTCGAAATTGACTAATTAAACTAAAATGGAGAAAAATGGATCTAAAGCGTGAGATTCTAACCCTGGATCAAATCTATACAAATGAAAATACTAACCACATTATCACATGAGGTGTTACAATTTAAACTTAAACATAAATATATATAATATATTATTATATAAATAATATATGTAATATATTGTTACATAAAAAGTTATATAATTTTTTTTTTCGAGCCTCGCAGTTGTTCGTGTTCGGCTCGTTTACATTTCAAGTTTAAAAATTTGTTCGTGTTCGGCTCGTTAGACTCAACGAACGAGCCGAACACGAGCTGTTCACGAACAACGAGCCAAATTGACAGCCCTACACCCAAGTAATCATATAACCTTAAAATTGCCCTCATTTTACTTCAAAAAAATAAAATAAAATACACATTTACCATGCATTAGCAAGATCACATACATGTACAAGTTGAAGTATAGATATTAGATACATAAATAGGAATAGAGGGGTTTGTATGTAAATCTTGTATATCATTGTTATTACTATTATCAAATTTAGCTCAAAAATCTCATATTTGCATAATTTTGCAGCCATGTTATTGAGTTTATTTCAAGTGATGAATTGACACAAATATTGATCGGTTCAGCACATTTTCATAGTCTGAATTTTATGTAATATATTATAAGAAATTGTTTTGGCTTATTATCTTTTTCATATACATTAATGTTACTCATATGTTGAACTCGGGTGCATTAATGCATTAAAATTTATGTATATGCAAAGCATGCTTGCACGAAAACAATTAACTTGATATGTCACACATATAGTACATTATTTTATTAATCCCATTTTTTTAATTAAAGAGAAGAATGAATAATTGTAATATTTATTAATATATAGGATTATTACCCCCTTGAGGTTTTTTTAATTACACGTTAAAAGGAAAATAATCAATAAAAGATGAATTTAAAATTAAACTAGTTGTTACATGAAAATTTCATTTATTTCTTATTACCATTTTTTTGGACTCATTGTTTGGGGAAATATTGCCTACATAAAACATACGTAGCGTTGCGTATATCCAGGGGTTATTCATGGGATACAGAGGGTTATATCAAGGTTATACACCGCTGTAATCCCGCTGTAACCTCTTTGCAAACTACTTGTAACCTACAAATGAATTCCGCTCTTCTATAATTTCATGGGTATAAATAAATTACACGAAGGTTACAAGGGAGTTACACGGAGTTTACAAGGGATATAATCCAGATATAATCTCCTATACCCCCTAAATAATCTTTGACGTACGCAGCGCCGCATATGTCTCAGATACTCAAATATTTTCTCATTATTTGTGTGCTGTTGTCAAACCCTTTAATGAGAACATAATTCTGATAAAAGTTAGGTAGGTACTCATGTTCCACAGTGGAGTAAATATGAAATGTTAAAAAGTTCAAATAAAACAAAAACAGCTTCTCCCACCGCACCAATAGCTGTCAGTAATTGAAGGACTGATTATCTGCCAGTTAGCCCACTTGTCACTTATCAACACAGTCCTCTTTTCCTCCACTTCACTAAACCCAACATTACTAAATAATTAAGTTATAGTGTCCAAATCAAAAAAATTTTTTTTTTTTGAGTTGTTGTTGACACCTAATTGATAAAGAAAATAATCATCATAATGTTTTATGGATCCCTTAAACTTTCATTTCAAATTTTATAAATATATTATGTGTATTTACATTTAAAATTCCTAAGAAATTCTTAAGGAATTGGAAAAAAAGTAACAATAATTATATATGGTATTAAACTATCTCTCTTAAACATTGTTTAGTCGCAAAATATTAATAGAATTTAATTATAAATAAAATTTAAATTAATTCTAATCGTCTGTTAATTCGAATTTATTTGCATTTCATGTTTTCTTATCTGATTTTGTCACATTTACCATAAATATTTGGATCTAATAGATTTGACTGTAAGATAAATTTAACTGTTGATAATCAGATTATTATGATAATCTGTAGATTATCAGAATAAGCTACAAATTATCAGAATAAGTTGGCTTGCTGTTTGAAGGAGCTAATTTAGAATAACTTATTAATAGCTGTTGCTGGATAAATGACCATTCTGCCCCTATTTGGTGAAACTAACAGAACTGTATGTAATCATTTAATTTTTTGTATAAACTATTAACTTGTTAGCTAATAAATTTTGATTAATCAATTATTAATTACATGAAGAATTTCTTAGAAATTTATTAAATAACTTCAAATTTTGATATATTTTATTCATTAATCAAATTTTAAGTAATTACATACAAATTTATCTGTTATAATTAATAAATTAATGATATACAAATTAATTATAAACTCTTGACGAAATAATTAATAAAATCCCATCTCTGCCCCAAACCCTCAGCAAACCTATTCCCACCCTTCTCCGGTTTCGCCAAAACTTCCCATCTCTGGCCCAAACCCTCGCTTATGTCGCTACCCCTCCCGGTTTCGCCCAAAACCATCGCCTTCGTGAACGAACCTTCGCGATAGAGTCGCCATTAGAGCTAGCTGGCAAGGCAACGACGAGATCGTAGTTTACAGTGAGTACCGAAACTACTGTCGCCATTCTTTAGATCCGCACCTATAATAAACCACAAACCATCGAGGAAGGTAAACCTCTTTGCACCATTCTTCCTCATCACTTGGTGAGAGGGCTACCAGTGCCTAAGAGACGAAGGAATCAGATCAGCGAGAGCGAGGGGCACTGAAGGAATTTTTCACGCTAACGCGAGAAGCAGATGCATGACGCGGCTCCTTCCCCGCTTTGTCTTCTATTAACGAAATCTTGTAAGTGCGTCCGAGCGGTACAGATAATCTGCGCCGAACGTATTTTTTAAACACATATACGTCGTTTTCATACCGCCACCGCACTCCAATAAGCTGCCCCAAACGGGCCCTTAAATTGGTTCACAAACTCTTCTCTCTCAACGTGAATTAATTAAATTTTATTTAACATAAATCTAAATTTCAGCCAAATAATGTCTTAGTTTTTTTTTTTCTAATTTCTTAATAACTAAATTATAAGTTATGATTTAAACTTTTTTTTTTTGTATTTTTTTTATTCAGGGGGGTCCTTTTTGACAATTTATCACGGATTTCCAGCCTGGATTTTCGTCTCTAATAAAACGCACAATACAAAAAACTCACTGAGCCAGACCTTACAATTTGGTCGGCAGAGTATAACAGCCGTTGGCTCGGCTCACTTCTGTCAGTCCATCGCCATCAAGTTCGAATAAAATTAAAAAGAAAACTAAAAAAAGAAAAAAGAAAAAGCAGCCCCTCACTTGCCTCACTAAGCATCAAAAAGCCCTCTTTTTGATTAACCCAGATGCTTAGTTTTCACCCTTCTTCTCCCTCATTATCTCAAGATCTCTGCTTTCCCTTCTAAGAAAGAGTAAGCAGCGGGGAGAAGAAGCATTTCAGGATCAAGATCCAGGATGTTCGGGAGAGACCCATGGGGAGGTCCCCTCGAGATCTCGCACGCCGACTCTGCGACTGACGATGATCGGAGCCGGAATCTCGACCTCGACCGCGCTGCTCTCTCGACTTCCTCGCGGCCGCTCGATGAGACCCAGCAGAGCTGGCTCCTCGCCGGACCTGGCGACCAGGGGTCGAAGAAGAAGAAGTACGTCGACCTCGGCTGCCTCATCGTCAGCCGCAAGATCTTCATTTGGACTCTCGGCATCGTCTTCGGCATCGGCGCTCTCGCCGGCCTCATTACTCTCATCGTCAAGACCGTTCCTCGCCATCATCACCCTCGCCCTCCTCCGGACAACTATACTATCGCCCTCCACAAAGCCCTAATGTTCTTTAACGCCCAACGATGTGAGTTTCGTTTTCTTTTTGTCAAAGTTTCGATCTTGTCGACATTTAGTTTCTCAAAATCACATTTTTGATGCAGCCGGGCCGCTTCCCAAGCACAACAATGTATCGTGGAGGGGTAACTCCGGGATGAAGGACGGATTATCCGATTCGGCTGTCAGGCGGAGTCTTGTCGGTGGGTATTACGACGCCGGTGATGCCATAAAGTTCAACTTCCCGGCATCCTTCGCGATGACCATGCTCAGCTGGAGCGTCATCGAGTACAGTGCCAAGTACGAAGCCATCGGCGAGCTTGCTCATATCCGCGAGATCATCAAATGGGGCGCTGATTACCTTCTCAGGACCTTCAATTCCTCTTCCGACAACATCGATCGCATTGCCGCTCAGGTAATAATAAAAAAGATTAGATCTTACAGCCCATTTTCTTGAATCAGAGAAATCCATCTTTTGTCCTGACGAGATCTGGTTCAGGTTGGAGTCGGTGATACATCCGGCGGTCCGATGCCAAACGATCACTATTGCTGGATGCGACCGGAGGATATGGACTACCCGCGTCCTGTATTTGAGTGCCATGGCTGCTCGGATCTCGCTGCAGAGATGTCAGCTGCACTTGCGTCGGCATCCATAGTGTTTAAGGACAACAAGATCTATTCGCAGAAGCTCGTGCACGGGGCGGCGACGCTGTGGAAGTTTGCAAGGTTGCAGAGAGCGAGATACAGCGCGGGAGGTTCAGATCCGGCGAAATTCTACAATTCGACGAGCTATTGGGATGAGTTTGTGTGGGGTGGCTCATGGATGTATTTGGCGACGGGTAATTCTTCCTATCTTCAGCTGGCAACACATCCAAAAATGGCGAAGCACGCCGGAGCATTCTGGGGTGGACCTGATTATGGAGTTCTTAGCTGGGATAACAAGCTTCCAGGAGCTCAGGTATTCTTTTATTTTTATTTTATTTTCTTTGCCTAAATTCTTTTTATGCATGCCCAACAGAATTTGGGTCACAAGTTCTAACATTAAGGCTGTGTTTGGCTGCAACCTGAATTTATGTTAAATAGGATTTATTAAATTCAGTAAATCCGAGCTCGCGAGCATGGTGGAAGAATTTTTTAAATCCGCCTCACAATTTGATTTAGTAAATCCGTATTTACATCCTAGCCGGTATGCAGAAAAACAGAAGGAACATGAAAAAAATTCTATTTAACCAAGCATTGGAGTTAATTCGTGTTTCTTGATGTTTGGCTGGATTTAGGCTAAATCCTATTAAAACTATGCTACCAAACACCGCCTATGTTTGGGACTAAAAAACAGACATACAAATTGGGTGAACATTTAGGATGAGAGTGCGAGTAAGGAAAAAATACTGTGTATTTCTGTATTCTGATGGTTGGAATTTGAATTTCAGAGGAAGTCTCATGTTGGATGATTGGCTTATAAAAGATAATAGTTTTTAAGCTGCTTCTAATTAAAAGTATTGATGGTCTCTCAGATTTAAGAGACTAAATTTTGATATAATTTTTTCTTGGATGGTTTGTGTTGATGAGACATCAGTTAGTTTTTGAGTTTTGCATGTTTGCTTTGACATGATACCTCATTTGTAGCAACTTTATTGTTTAAATAATGATTGTTCTTTATCAGGGCATTGAAACTATCAAATCAAATCATTTACTAGCCTTGAATGAACTTAAAAACTCCTACTTTTTTCAACTATATGTTCCTGATTCACATCCTCCTGCATTAATCTTACTCCCGCAGATAAATTTTGTGGTTACTTTTAAAATTTTTTATCAAATAATGAAGTTTTAAGATATCTTGGAAATCTGGGTGCGTGTTTAATTCATTTGATGTTGCAACTTGGTCTCAGTTTTTCCAATAGAACAAATTTGTTTGGCCTTGTTTAGCTTTACCAGTAGAATTTCCGGTGAACCAGGATTCTGGCTAGATTAGATCCAAAATTAAATTTTGAATACAAATTGAAGTGAAAGTTGTGATCTTGAAGAGAAAATCTGTTGCCTTGTGGTCTTATCATATCTGTTTCTACATGCAGGTTCTTCTCAGCAGATTGAGACTATTTCTGAGTCCAGGTTATCCATACGAAGAGATACTGAGAACCTTCCACAATCAGACCAACATTGTTATGTGCTCTTTTCTACCAGTTTTTAAATCTTTTAACAGAACCAAAGGTTTGAAACTGCCCCATTTTCTTAACCACAGAACTCTGCCTTTAATAAAGCTCAAGAAAAAGTTATATTTCAATATGTACTTGCAGGTGGTCTAATACAACTGAACCATGGAAGACCTCAGCCCCTTCAGTACGTCGTTAATGCAGCTTTTCTCGCGGCGGTCTACAGTGATTATCTTGAAGCTGCCGACACTCCTGGTTGGTACTGCGGCCCCAATTTCTTCCCCACCTCAGTTCTTCGCAACTTCGCAAAAACGCAGGTGCATAATCTCACCCTTCTCTGTCCGAGAATGAATTAGTAGACTTTTTGTCTCTCAGGACATCTCTTATACTCTTATTCTTCTTCGATCTTTGGTAGATTGATTACATTCTAGGCAAGAATCCAGAGAAGATGAGCTATGTTGTCGGCTTCGGCAATCGATTCCCAAAGCATGTTCATCACCGCGGTGCTTCCATCCCGAAGAATGGCGTTAAGTATGACTGCAAAGGAGGATGGAAGTGGCGTGATACAAAGAAGCCAAACCCTAATACGATTGTGGGAGCTATGGTCGCTGGTCCAGACAGGCATGACGGCTTCCATGATGTGCGCACAAACTACAATTACACGGAGCCGACCCTCGCCGGAAATGCCGGTTTGGTTGCCGCTCTGATCGCGTTGTCTGGCGAGGGCAATAGCGTCGACAAAAATACAATTTTTTCTGCCGTGCCGCCGATGTTTCCTTCTCCTCCTCCACCTCCAGCTCCATGGAAGCCCTGAGAGAAGGAAAAATGGCATGTAATTTATTTTTGGCACCATATATCCTCTCGGAGCTATAGAAATTCTTTTCATGGGATCTAACACAAGCAGGAGAAAATATGGGCTTGGAGTCACGGATTGAAAATCTAAGGTATAGACATTTTGCATCATATTGCTGTGCTATGAATGTTTTGTATAGGATGTGATACTGAAGGTTTCAACAATAATTAAAACATTTGATTGAAGGATGTTTGGTGTAAAAGATCAGTTCATGAGTGGATTAATGCGTAACTGATACTTTTGTGCGGTTATTGTTAGATGTTAATTGTAATATTTGTTTGATTATTATTATTATTTTTAATGAGGGCTGCTAATTAAATACATATTCAATTTACATACTGCCACACTTGAATTTACATACAGATGTTTATTAAGCCTGCAGTAAGGTTTAAATTCGCTAGTTTTTTGCAGTATTGCCTTTCGAAATTTAAAATTTATCATTCTGATCTCCTGAGTTTACCTCTCTGAACATTTTATCTATGTAAATGCACAGGCTTGCCGGTTAGCTTCTCTTCTAGTTTCGTGGAAATTTACATATATGGCATACTATTTACATGTATTTACATATTAACTCCTAAAGTTGGATCTTTACGTCTATAATATTTTTTTATTAAAAATATATGAATGCAGAAGGCATTATTTGCTTTTAAAAAGTTAATGACAGCGGTATTCTTCATGCGCCGTTCAAAAAATTCAGTGGTTTGTTTGTAAATATGAATGTTTTAAGTTTTAATGTAAGAATTGTGTGTTATGTATATAAATGACTCTTTTTTGGTTCAATTATGGGGTTAAATTTCGAAATTCTTTAACGGCTTTAGTTGATTAATTATTTGCTATTGAATCATTTTAGGATGTAGGGTCTATATTGTTGGTGATTACATACAATCCAATAAAAAGATTTTGTATGGGGGAAGGAGGGAGATGAAAAATTTATGAGAGAACTTTAAAAAATATATTAAGTTCTCCTACAAGCCCGGGGAAAGCCGCTCCTCAGAGGACGCCAAGTTACTAGATTTTTTATAGAGATAGAAGGAGATCTTCAAATGAGAAAATATTAGGTCAGGATTCCAGACACATCCAGAGTCCAATGAAGGGGCGTCATGTGTAAAGTGAGCCCATCGCAAAGTGAGTCCACCGCAATACACTATGATTGGTCCGCTTTACACGTGGCGCCTTCCTATTGAACTCCGGATGCATCTGAAGTCCTGACCTAATATTTTTTCTCTTCAAATAGGGAGAAAGGGAAGGTACTAGATTTTTGATGGAGATAGAAGGTGATCTTCAAATGAGAAAATATTATGTCA
Organism: Phalaenopsis aphrodite; assembly: GCA_003013225.1. Lineage (NCBI taxonomy): Eukaryota > Viridiplantae > Streptophyta > Magnoliopsida > Asparagales > Orchidaceae > Phalaenopsis > Phalaenopsis aphrodite. The sequence goes on along the minus strand of NEWO01000011.1, from coordinate 700,521 downwards.
GAACTCCAGACACATCCAGAGTCCAATAAGGGGGCGTCACGTGTAAAGTGAGTCCACCCCAATATACTATGATTGGTCCACTTTACACGTGGCGCCCCCCTGTTGGACTCCGGATGCATCTGAAGTCCTGACCTAATATTTTTTCTCTTCAAATAGGTAGAAAGGGAATGAGGCCAAATTCCTAGAAAAAAAATGCGCCACTCATTCTATCCATTTCCCTCTCCTTTTGTAAGGTGAGAAAATAAAAAAAATAACTAAAGCAGTAGATATTCCAATGTATGATGCATTTCTCTGTTGTCTTGATGGAATGATTGCGATGTGGATGTTTGGTATTGCAAGTTGAGATCAAATATTTTTGGTACGGTAGTCGCCCCATGTACTTGAGTGAATATAAAATCCCACTACGACACCTTTAATAGGGAATCAATAGATGTCCTTAGTAGTCGTGATGACTTCTACTGGTAGCTTCTATAATGCATATGACCTAGGTTAACCTCTCGGGAGAAATGAGAGCAATCAGGCAAGCTCTATTCAACCTTTCAGCAGGTGAGCTTAATTCAACTAAAGATAGTTAAATAAAATTTCTATATCCTTGTATAGTATAAACATTTTCATATGTTTTCCAGGTTAAAATTCAATTATGGGTTTGTTGTATCTTGGAAGTCTTGAAAAACTAGAAGGTTATTTATTTACTCATAATGAAAGCAAGCTTTTATGTTAAGGAAAAGAGCTCTTGCATCATGAGAGGACAGGTCACCTTTATTTCTGATTTGTGTTAGAAAATTTGCTGTGGAAAAGTAATTGTTTGTCACGATCTGAAGTTTCCGATTCCATCAAATTTCACCGTATCGAATTTTACACCAGACATTGCCATCTGAAATTACTCTCGTCAAAGATTTCTCCTGTTGCAACTCTCGATTCATTGAAGAATGCCTCGCAGAACTGATCATGTTCCCCTATCGCGATCCGTCGAACTCCAAAGTTTTAGCCGCCAAATCTTTTTCTTCTTACGCCAAAATTTTCTGCTCTAGAACCTCGCTTGAACACCTCTCCCTTGTCACGGAAGAAGTCGTGTCGAAGCTTGCTGGAAGAATCCTCGGTCGCGCAAATTCGAAGACTGCTTCACCTCTGTGTTTCAACCTGTCGAGCCGAAGCTCCCTCTTTAAATATTTTCTTGCATCTTTAGCACATACAACTATTGCTTCAGATATAATTTATTTTATATATAAGATTTTTTTCTCTCCCTACAGCTGCTACTAAATTTTTTATATTTACCACCTAATAGAAATTTATTTATTTAGTGCCACCAACCACTAAAGAAAATTAATAAAAAAAGCAGAGATATTTATATGGTCTGGTGCCTCGTATTTACACGAAAGCCTCAATATGGCAGATGGCTTTGGGTTATTTAAATTTGGGCACAATTACCATCATTTTTTTTTTCATTTGCATTATTTAAATTTGGGCACAAATATCAATCAAATCTAAAGAACTTTTATTTATTCAGAAGAGTAAAGCGTTATTTTTTCTCTGTAAATAAAATTTGGACTTGAAAAAAATTATGCCAACTTGAAAAATTACGAAGAATATAGACTTAGTAATATTAGCCATTCTACCTTCTTTTTATTTCTTTTTTTGGGGGGCTTCTCTTTAATTGACATGCATGTTATGAGTAGTTAGACATAAAAGGCCAAACTAATATGCTATGAGTCCTACAAAATTTCTTATGGCTATGATTTAAGATCTAAACTAATCTTTCTGCAATTTTATATTGTGAGAATCCTTAAAAAGCACAAAAAAACTTATAAGAAGAGCCTTTCTTGCCTCATGCTGGCTAAGAAACATGTATGAGGGAGGGTGAATGTGATGTCTGTGAAATTTTTCAATTTCATTGAGTACACCCCACTCACTAGTGGCCGTGGGTGAGTGGTGAGTGAAAATAATTGCAACATGTTACACAAGTAATATAAAAACGTGTAAACATGAATCTAGAAGTGGTTGGGTGATTCAATATTTTTTGTCCACACTTAAAAGAGAGGAAAATCAGAAAGCTTACATTATTTTATAAAGAAGAAATGTTGCACGAATTAAGCTGCCTAGCGCCCACTCTCTTTATGCTACAAGAAATTTTAATGATTGAGTTAATAAGATGTATAAAGATTTGATGCGCGCTGGAAGATCTGTAACAATATAATCATAAATTGTCATATTACCGTTGCACAAAAAACTGGTACGCACAAAGATAATAAAAGAGAGAAAGAAACAAGAGGAGACACCTCAAATTTCATGCAAAAAATCTTGAAAAGGGGGAATAACCACCAGTTGAGATATTCCATGATGAATGTTGAGTGCAAATGTCCACTCATCTCTTGAATTAGGAAAGAAAGAGTTATAGAATTAGTCATTATAAATATGCAACTCTTGTTTATTGATAATAGCTGAAGTCAGACTGTAATGAATGTTGTCCTCAATGATAACAGACTGTAAGAGTCGTAGTCGATTGCTATGGAGGCAATAACCCATTATAAATGTTGTGATTGATGGTTGTAGTGCCATTTCGTCGTTGGGTCTTATTTGTGCAGCATAAACCGGTGAAAGCAATAAAGGCAACTGCCTAGGATGTAATGATAATGACATTATTGATAAAGTCAAATGTTATTGTTCCTCATAATCTTTAATGCCACTGTAAGGATTACTGGTGCCTTTATTGGAGCTAATGAATAGAGTTACAAATGATTTAAATGTTTTAGAAGCTATTTTGCATATGTTAATATGAGCTCATTCATATTCAATTGATCAATTTATTGAAGAAGTTTGAAGATATTTATAAATTTTCGATTGATAAATAAACAAAATTGAATGACTTATTGCACGATTCATTTGTGTTCATAAATAACACCATTTAAAGCTTTTGATTTTGCTTGTTAAGAATGAAGGTTTGATATAAATCTCAATTGATTCTCATTGATATGATATTTTATGAGTATTTGAGTGTCATACTGATGTTGAAGTTTGGTGATCTTAAGCTCGTTAGATTCGTTTTGTCGAGACGCTCAATTTGACTATAAACTTATCAAATATGGAGATTATTTAGTTTTTCAAAGTATGTCACAAAGTTTCTTATTATGCTTGAAGTGCACTATCTATCCTCACTTGTAAATCATTTTTTATGTCATTTGGTTTGTCTCGCAAAGGCAATTTAGTGGATGATAAATTTAAGCGTGATCATTTCTAAATCTGATTTTTGAAGCTTCTGATCCCAAAGTACGTTAAGATTTATGTCAGATGAAGAATGTTATTTAGGGATGTATCAAGAATTATGCATGCTTTTATTTGCTTACAATTTTAGGAGAGAGTTTTTTGCCATTTCGTGTTAACCACCTAAATAAAAAATCTATTAATTTCCTTAAGTAGATGAAGAAATTATGTATTGATACATATCATGACCACCAAAAGACTTTCCATATTCTCAATAAGCCTTTGGATATAAATTGAATGATTAATCACCGATAATCTTATTTCTATCTTTGCAATATAAATCAAAGATTTATAGAAGCAATGTGGAATCTCTCTCAATTTGAATGAGAAATTATTTGAATGTATTTCTTCTTCAATACATCTTGTTTGCTTTAGGTGAAATTTTTTGAACATATTTGTGGTATTCCTTTCTTGTGGGAATGATGTGAGATTTACCTAATTTAGCTACCTTGGTAAGAATGAAAGACCAACATGAGTAGATGGAAAGTAGATTATTTTATTAAACTTGTATTAATCTTTAGAACAATTGATTTTTGCATGCATGTGAATGAAATGAGAATGTGAATGTAGCAAGTCATTAAGCCAAACTGAGATGTATAATATGCACTTTTGGGAAATGTTTTCAGTCGTTTTCATCCTTATTTATTGCAGTGTTATATAATATTCGAGAAGAACTATTTTTGATATGGTATGATCTTCTGTGACGGCTTTCATCAATGTCGCAGGGTTTTCGTTGGGAGGTGAAGAATTAAATAATAGAAATTTTGATTTGTTTCAATGATGTTTATATTATGAGTTCAAGATTTCTTAAATAGTTGTGCAAGGAAAACTTTAAATCTTTATAACCAAATGGTCTTGCAACTTGCTACTTAGTTTATTGACAAAACAAGGTAACTTGTTACAATCATTTAATTTGACATGGTGAATAAAGCACGACAAATGATTATCAGTGTTGTTTTCGATTATTTTGTCGAATCAACTATCAATGAAAGTTTGTAGGTGACCTCTATTTTCATTAGTATACTCTATTTTTTGCATAATCATTCTAAAAATCTGTCTTTTCCCAATTATACAATGCAAAAGTATGGCCTTGATGTGGTGCCTTAGGGATTGAGCCTACGGCTGGTCATGCTTTCCTTTTAAACTAGAATTGCAGAGAACATACTCAAACAATGATGTACCAATTATTTAGTATCGATTTTTAAAATTGCCCGGTTCAATGTTTGGGCCAACAATAAATATTAATTTTGAATCTAAGGGCTACATGCAGGGCTTGGAATTTATCTCTAAGACCATTAGTTGCTCGAAAATTATCAAATTTTTTTAATAGGTTTCAAGCCATATATGAATCTGCTCGAAGTGGCTCGAGATCGGCTCAAATTTGTTTTATTTATAATAATTATATTTAATGTTAAAAAAATTCAAATATAATGAGCTACGAGCCGATTTCATGTTGAAATGGATCCAATAACTCAAAATTGAGCCATCTTACTTCGACTTCGAGCCGGATCGAGTTGGAACGGATTCAAATAACTCAAATTTGGGCCAACTTGTTTAGATTTCGAGCCGGAACGAGCTCGCTTCAATTTCAAGTTGAGCCGGTTCGAAATCGAAGATAACAAGCCACAAGCAAATTGTGAACTAAACTCAATCCATTCGAGCTGATTTTAAGCTACCCCCAACTCGACTCGAAATCGGCTAGTTAAAAGTCCTAGCTATATTTGATTTTCAATAGATTTATAAAATTCAAATTATTGGTTATCACTTATGTCTAATTTCTAATATCCAATCATATCACTAAATATCTTCTCTACTTATTTTTGGTGTGCAACATGTGACTCCCATCTCTCTGTTGGCAATTCACTTGTCACCCTCTCCCTTGATAGTATTTAGTGGCTTAAACATGTTCACCCCTATAAATAAGATTAATAATTTAAATTTTAAAGTTGATTAAATTTAAATTAATTAAAAATAATACTTCTGTATGGTACATACTTTACAATATAACTCAAATTATTATTCACATATTTGCATCATTATATTATTTACATTATTTTTAAATATTTTTATTATTTATTAGCTCGACCTAAATCCAATAATTGAATCTTAGATATCTTCGTCTGATTTCATATCCCCTTCTAATTTCCACAGCCTTTTCCCTCCATAGACATGTCAATTACTTCAGCTTTTCAGATTACCGATGGCTACAAACGAATCGAGCTTTTGACAAGCTACTTATATCTCGGCTCGATAAGAGCTCGTTCATATTCGTTTAATTAACTAATTGAACAAGTTTAAACACTTTAACAAATACTTGGTCGTTAGATGAACAAGTTTAAACACCTCATTGTTCGATTCGTTTATGTTCGTGAACAAAATCATTTAATACTCACGAACAAGTTCTTTAAGAAGCTTGGTAAACATTTTTATATAAAGTTCATAAATAAGATCAGTTTAATGTTTATGAGTAAAATTAATTAAAACTTAATTTAAAATTCATGAATATTAAATTAAATTAAATTTAACTTCTAGTACATAAAACAAGATTAAAATGTATTTGTTCAGCTGTTCATTTAAGCTTTATATTTGGTCATTTGTCATGAATCTCAAGCGTAAATCTTGCAGTATTTTTAGCAAAAAATATTCATACTAATTAAAAATCATTCATAACTCTAATATTAACAAACTTGCAGTCAAACTAACTGTCTTGACAAGACTTATCCAATGATACTCAAATTGGTCCAATCTAAGTCAAATCAAGCTAGGATTGAGTCTTTAAACCATTTTTGAATGCTTTGGTGGCTAATTGAAAAGTCAAATGAATTTCAAATCTAATAAGCTTATAGTCAACTTGAGAGTCTTGACCAGACGAATCCAACTAGCCCAAAAGCACTCAGATTTTGAAATCATGAATGTACTAACATATTCACAATACATGTATGTTGCCTAAAATCTTAGAATACAGGTTTTTCTTGGAACATTTACATTCATGCTAATTAATTTTTTTTATTATTTTCATGACTACAACCTAGTTATTTAAACGGAACTCCAACCCTTACAAAAAAATCCATAAAATTCAAATATTTACAAATTTGACACCGAGCCATTAAAATTTAGTAGATAGTTTATTATACCTCTTCAACAAGGTTTAATGATTTTTTAATAAATATATTAAATTTGAATATATCATACAAAAATTATTAACCAATACATTTAATATGATTATTAAAATATAAATATAAATATTTTCCTTATTTCCATTGGGATTCGGGAAGGATCTATTGCAGCATACAAGAGATTGACAAAGAATGATTAGCCCTCAAGGGACCAAACCTGGGCAGATCCTTATTATTGTTATTATGCCTTGCTGTACAAGTCTAATTAATCATCTTCATTAATCTTAATCACGTCACCATATAAGCCAAATTTAAATTATGAAAATGATAAATTAACCAATATGATAATTTTATATGATAAGTATTTTCTAATAAAATAATGGTGAGATTCATATTTTATCTTCATTGGAATTGCTGACGAATTCCGAGTAACAGTAAAAGTATTCTTTTTTATATTTAATTAACATTTTTTTAACGAGGGCTTATATAGTTAATCCTCTTTCAAATTCTTCATTTCGTTTTCAACCAAATGTGTTACAAGTTAAAATTTTTTAATTAAGATTGGTATTAAGAATAACAAAAGTATAATAGCAAATTAAGATAATCACATGTACGGATGCAATTTGTTACATCACTAATTTTGATATTTGAGTGAGAATTTCAAAAAATTTGTAAAAAATGGCTTTAAATTTAATTAAAAAATAGCAATGTTTCAATTGCAATTAGACAAGAATGAGATCTCTGATTTTATTACCTCTATAAACTATAATTCTCAAAATAAATTACTAAGATGCTATCTTCTTCCTTTTATTGGTCCCATTTTTAGCCAAACAAAAATCGACTCAAATTAATTTAGGAACGGTTTGGGGTCAATTGCAGCATATTAAAAAGTTGCTTTGAAACTGCTGAGTAATAAACTGATGCTTAAAAAATTATAATTGTTATTACAATTTTTTTTTAAAGTTAAACTGCAGCTAAAAAGATGTCACTGTACATAGTGAAAATGGTGAAAAAACTCGATTTACTTAAACATATAAAACTATGGTTTAATGCTGCACCACCGCCACAAATGGACCCTTAGTGACTCATAAATCAATTTGAGACACAATTGTATTTTCTTATTGAACCAAGCTGGCTCAAAATTAAATCAAGCTCAATGCAACTCAAAATTGAATTGAACTTGCCTCAAGTTGAATTATTTGGATTGAAATCAGCTTAATTCAGCTCTTGAAACTAGCTGGCCCAAATAAAATTATTTGGACCCTGTGATTTGTTATATTCAGTTTTGCTTGAACATTGCCTATATAATTTTTTATAAATAAATAGAAAAAACGAGCTAATCTCAAATCAGTTCAGATTGAACAATGTGTCACTCGAAATCGGCTCGAAAAAAAAAAATTTATCCAAACTTTAAACTCATAGCCAAGATCCCAATCAATTAAAAATCTTTGAGCTAAAATCACAGCCCTACACGTTTCTATGTCTCCAAATTTAGTTCCCATTCAAACGTCAATCTTTTGAAGAATTTTTAGTCCGCACATAACGGACATCAGCTGAGATTAGCGGACGGAAAAAAAATAATAAGAATAAAAGAACCTCATCAGCGGCTGTCCGTATGCGTATAACTTCAATTTTTGCGATGTTTTGATGAGTCAACTGGAATGGAAAAAAAACACAGACGGAATAAAATAGAAATTATATATTCTTCTTGCTTGCTTTATATCATTCTTCATCTCAGTATTTTGTGGATTGTCAATCCTAGAGAAGAAATACAAAGATCAAATGAAAATATAATAGGAAGAGAAGGCAAAATTAAAGAGAGGAGATTGAGAAATGCAGTTCTACAGGTATATAAACTCTGCTGCTATACTTTTCTCTTAATTTTTGTTGGGATAAGCTCTCTCTCTCTCTCTCTCTCTCTTTGCTTTTTAAAGCTCACATAATCTCTTTGCCACTGTTCTGTTTCTTGTTCTCTGTGTCGATTTATGTACTCCGTATTCTGTGGTTACTGCGCTACAACTAATGGCGTCAGAGCCGTATGATCTGAAGAAGAAAGCCTTGAATTGATGATCGACTCATCTCTGGCTTGCTGGCTTAAACTAAACGAAAACGTTCGGATCTTTCCATCCTCTCTCCAATTTTCATTGAGGGGAAGAGAAGAACCATGCTACTATCATGGCTCTTATCTCACTCCGAAGTAAATGCTATAAAAAGTTAAGCTTTTAAAAGAAAGATTAAAAAAACAACACTAGAACTATAATCTTGGACGATTCTGCAACTTGCCAACTACTTCCTCTCCTTTTCTTCTTTCCTGAAACAAAGAAATGGCGAAGGACATAATGTCAGAGAAGACATCATGAGATCTCCATTAAAAGAGACTGCAAAGGTTCTTACCTTGGTTGATGTTGTGCGTGGCAGCTGTCCCTGTGTCCTCTCCCGCTTCACAGACCAACAGCTCCCGGACCAGATGAGAATCTGAAAGCGAGAAAATTTCCTTAAAAAAACTGGGATGATTTTGAAATAGCCTGCTGTTTATAAATTAGGAAGGAAACGGAATCCAACCTCGGCATTTGAAAGAAGCAAGATTTAAAGGGGGCCATGCTCTCAAGAGTAGTAGGAGGCCGCAGAGTGGAAGCAAGGAGAGCAGAGGAAGCAGAGGCCGCTGCGGCAGGTTCAGCCTCTGAGATCGTGGAGGAGTCATTCGCAGCAAAAGCTGACTTCTTAGGCGAAGCGAATGGGCTGTCTGGGAGATTGTGCTCCACGCAGCTGCATTATTAATGAGCGGTTTAATAATCTCGTGATCAATCATGGAAAGAAAGAAACAAGTGAGCAAAAGCAGAAAGCTTGAAGCTGAACTGGTAATCCTAGGAGCATGGCATTGCTAGTAAAATTTAAATTTTTTGCTCCAAATCACACGTGATCACTGCCATCAGTCTGAATCTCAACAACCACAACCAACCAATTTTCCGGAGCATCAGCATCTTTACTTCTCCGGAGCATTTAATGCATGAGATAAAAGTAAGAAGGCGATGTGGGGTTACTATGGAAGCAAGGATTACCTTTCTTGGAAGTCGCCATCTTCTTTGGGACTCGCCTTCGTCTCTGTATCATCCTGGTCTGAACGAGAAACGGCAATAGTAGTGCAAGAACCAGGCCTCAGGCTCTTATCTATTCACAGTAAAAAAAGAACCCACATTAAATCATGTTTTATCATAGCCTCATTAAGTGACAGCACCACTTCAACTCCAAATAGAGAGTTTTGATACCTCCTTCGGAAGGGGTTGTTGTAAGAACATTTGTAAGCGGAAATGGAGATGGAGGAGAAACAGCAACAGCTGAAGTGGAGATGGCCGAATTCCGCTTGAGGTCAAGAAGCTGAAGTCCCATGAACCGACGCTGCTGTAACTCGATGGCCTGTTGAAGCTCCTGTTGTTCCTCTATTTTTCTTCTAAGCATAGAATCCTGGTTGTTCCCAGCATAAAGCATTCTCGAACCTGAAATTGAGCATAAATAGAATTTATAGAAACTAAATTCAAATGAGGCAGATTGTGAAGTTCCTGGAAGATATTTATGCTAACCAAGCTGCTGCAGGTCAAATTGATCTCTGGAATCTAGACTAGATGGAGTGTTACAACCCGAGAAATCCCCCCTATCAATTTGTTTCCTGATCAAGGGGACGAAGGAACAACAGGATTGCAAGTCACAAATCATTAACTTCAGAATTTCTTAGGTAATGGGGATGGAAAGAGATTAAGATGGAGAGAGTGTGTGCCTGTACTTGTCGGGGACTTTTCCTTTCTCCTTATACGGCTTGACGAGCACTCGGGCGTCACAGACGAAGTGAGGATTACCTTTGGCGAGGATCAGCTTCACAGTCTCAGGGTAAACGAAGGTGACGAACCCAAACATTCTCTTCTGCTGGTATGGGATGCGCACGTCCTGCACTGGACCGTAGATGCTGCCACAAAACCGAGATTAAGTTTTTAAATCCGAGACAAGATGAATAAATAAACGGATCAGCATACACTTTTAAGGAGCAAAAATCAACCTGAAGTAGTTTGAGACATCTTCCTCCCGGAAAGTACTGTCCGCAGGGAAAGTCAAGTAGATCTGCCTTGAACTAGGATTCATCATGCCGGAAAAATCACTTCTTTCCATCCTTGGCCGTCCCATGAATTTATGCGGATCATCTCCTCCGAGCATTAGCGCTGCCGCTGCTGCTGCAGCCACGGCCGCCCTGAAAGTTGTCAAAATCTCGACTTTGAGCTCTAATTCAAGGCATGAACTAAAAAAGTTTGTTAATTAAGTAAAGAAGCAACCTTTGGCTCTCGTTTTGCTGCTGCTGCTGCAAGAGAAAGCTCATGCATTTACCCATCCCCGACGGCGACTGCGGTAGAGAAGTCCCAGTTGGAGAGTAAGGGAACGCGCTCGCAGCAGATGCCAAGAGCCGCTGGCTCTTCGAACGCAACAAGAATTCCTGCTCTAACGCAGCATCCATCTTTGCCTCGTCAGCAAGGCCGTGAAGAAAACGACAGCTGCTTCCGTTTTTGCAGTACCCTCGGGCAAAGTAGAGGCATGGCTTCCAGCCTAGCCCGGTTGGGTCAGAACCAAAGCAGATGTCCGAGATAGAGCAGCTTCGGCGCTGGTTTCCACCGTTCGACACCGGTGAACCCCAACCCATCCCGTAAGAAAAGAGCTCGTCACCACCGGACGCTACTGGGTCGTTCAAGAATGAGAGGTGGTCGTGGAGGTGGATTTCGTCAATAAGCTCGTCACCTCCGGAGTGGATTTCGTCTCCGGAGCGGGAGAAGGGGGATGATGAGGCCCATGAGGAAGGCGATGAGACGACGAGTGGCGGCGGGCGAGCAAGGAGGCGTGAAGCAGAGTTCTGTCCAGAGAGGACGAAAGGGTTCGCCGTCGGCGCCGGAAGTGGCGGCGAGGCTGCGCAGGAAGATGAAGGGGGAAGAAACCCAAGATCTTTGCGGGCGTTCTGGACTACAGATTGAAGAAGCGATTCAGGGCCGAAAGCCAAGCGGATCAACTCCTTCTCCCCATGGTCTTGGATCAACAGAAGCCCCATGATCTTTGCTGCGTTCTCTGGATCTATACTCTGTATCCTCGAAAATACGATTTTCGTCGCCTCGTACGCATCCATAGCAGAAGAGCAGCTCACAAAGTTCTTGCCTTTCTTCTTGTTGCTGTTATCTGAAGAAGGAAGAGAAAGGGAGTGCATGTGAGTTACCGGTGTGATTAAAAAAAAAAAGGAGAAAGTGAGAAAGGAGGAAAGGCAGGGGAGACGAAAAGAAAAGAAGTAGAAAAAAGGAGTTGCCTTGTTCAAGTAAGTCGCTGCACCTATACTCTATTTCCTTCTCTGAAACGGCGCAGCGCAGCGCAAAACTTCCCTTTCTTCCTTCTGCATCGCCTCTCTCTCTCTCTCTCTTTTCTCTATGCTTCTTCCGCCGGAGAAGCAGAGAGTGGGAAACTGCAACTAGATCTGGATCCCTTCAAATAGGTCGCATTCCCGTCTGCACCTGAAAACCTCGCAATTCTCTCTCTTCCTCCCTCTGCTTCCACTCTCCCAAGATAGTCAAGGTCAATGCCAAGCCTTCAGCTTGCTCTCCATCTCTACTGATAAATTCCTCCACCCTAAGCATGATTAAGCCATGGAGTGGGCCAGACCTAGCTGTGTCGTCTTGTTGCTGCGGCTCGAGTGGTGTTGTTATTGAGGCCTGCAGCAGCAGCTACGTGCTGTAGCCGTTGCTGTAGCCAATCTCGATATTCTTAATTATTTCTCTTATAATTAGAGGGAGCTTATCTCAAATCAATTAGCTATAAAGTAGTAGCTACGCTACATCAGGCATGACAGTGACACAGTGGATTAGTTCTGTAAGTGGCATTTAAAAAGGAAATTATGACAGAGAAATGGAAGAGATAAGCTCCCCGCCCCCTTTTCCATGCAGCCAGGGTGGAAGGAAGCTACGTGTTTTTGATGCGGTGAGTTCACCTCATCGGTGATTGGAATCTCATCGGGTATTTGGATTGGACGCGAGCAGGGTAAGGTGGGCCCGTGGGCGGGCGAAGGTGACGAGTCAGCTTTAAATCGGGGGAAGGGAGGAGCAGTACGCTCTGGTTTCAGAGCCGCACATGGGTAGGTGCGGTCACCGGACTCGTCGTTATGCGGGTCGCACGTGCCAATGGATTCGCGCGCGTGGGAGCTCCGTGAGTTGGGAAATTCTGTAATATTTTTTTTTCTTCTAAGTTCAAACCAGGATAATTGCGGGAAAGGACATGTAAAATGAAATAATTGCAGTGATAGGTAGCCTGGGTTGGTGGTATATATTTGTCACGTGAAATGATGAGGGAGGCTTCTGATCTCTCGAACGCAAGTGAGGTGTTACGTGTACCAGCGCATACATCGGATGCAGCAAAGACACAAAATTCTTGGACTAAAATATTGAGGAAGAAGAGAAATGTGTAAATTATTCAATAGCTTGGGTCGCTATTGTTATACATTCATGATTGATACTTTAAGCAAATTGAAGTCGTTTGACTGGTAGAATCTGTTCTATGATTTGAGATCTTCTTATTTTTTTCAGTGGTTAATAGAGGGGGAATATGAGTCTTTCTTTTGTTTTTTTCTGGCATGAATTATCCCAAGTTCTCACCATGCATGTTCATTTGTTTGTATTCAGAGGGATGTGATAAATGCATGTTCCTATGTGTTTTGTGTTATTATTTTTATGATACATGCATGTTACTATGTGTTTTGTGGTATTATTTTTATGTTGCTATAAAGTTTTTCACATGCAAAAGCCATAGTAGTTGAGATTACTAAGATTTCATATTGTTCCTTTATTTTCATGGGATGTTGAAAGCTTTTATGTTTATACATTATTTTAAAACACAGAAGTGAGGGGCTGAGAAGCTTTGAGAATTTCAAATATGTTAAGCTAAAATTCTAGCGATCATGTAACCTGAGTTCTTATTGAGATCATCAGTTTATAAGTTAGGAATGAGATTTGAGCGCTACAGATTTGACAGGCTCACCATGAGTCTGATTAGTGCTGCATGAATTGTGGTTGTGCTCTTTAAGTGTAACTAATTTTAACATACTTTCGAATCACGACACATACACCTAAATTGGTATATTAAATGATACAAATTTTTCCATCATCAGAGTAAATGATTTACTCCATATAAAATTTGACATAAAGAGCATAGTCTCATGCATAGTTGTAGGCTAGTTGGAGTTTGAACTTAATGGGATGATCTTCATTGTGTAAAGGTACTCAATTGCTTTGATTTTTGGAAGTGTACATGGGTGGAGTCTTATGACGTAACTGTAGGCTAGTTGGAGTTTGAACTTATGAGAGAAAAATAATAGAGACTGAAAGCTTGTATGATGTATAGTATTTTTTTATGTTATATTGGGGAAAAAACTGGAGTAAGCAAAGACAAGGTTTTGACACGGAGGTCATAAACGATATTTAGCATTTGGTTACTGCAAATTAAAAAATAATAAACAAACGTACCAACAAAAAATATTGACCAAAAAAAATTTCAAATATGTCATCTTTTTGTGGTTAGATTTTTTCTAACAATTTGTCAATGGTTTCTTCACTAAAAAAGTCTAAATCAACCAAACATAAGTGTATAAATTTTAAACTAAAAAATTGATAGAAAATTCAAGAAAAACCCCATAAATGTCTCAAAGAAATGTACTTTCTCCTCAAGGCTATCTTATTAGACTCAACTCTTATTCACGGGTTCATTTTCTATCGCAACAGCTTACTTTGAGTTCAATATCCTCTTAAGCAAGGCATCAACATCTCATTTTAACTAAGGAAATTAATTATTAAATTTAACTATATTCAATTATTCCATATTTATTTAATTCTCAAGCATGAAAAATCATTGCCTCTAGCTAATTGGAGAGTTTCATTCAATGTTGCTATCAGATGATTTTAGTTACTTGAGTGCATGTTGATGGTTCAAATGTACAATTGAAGAAATAAAAGCTACATTATTTAATTATTTAAAAACAAAAACAAAAAAAACTCAACCGTGCCATTGAATATAGCAAATTAATATTCACATTATTAAAATAAAAATTTTGTTAGAAGATTATTTATTGTGTGGTGAGCACATATGATATGTAATTTATGACAAGTAAGCTCTTAGATTAGTGAGAATATAATATATTGATTGATATAGTTCATCTAACATTTATCACATATCAAGCATTAATAGTTGAATATCATTAAACTAGTATCAATGGTCAAGTAGAACTAATTGAGTAATATCATGTTGAGTACTAAGGATCAAGAATTGATGAATGACTTGCCTTATTCAACCCCTCATATTCTAGGTGTTATGGAAAGAATCAAAGCTAATGTCTATATATTAGAAAGTGTATATCTTAAGAAGATTAATATTATGTAACTTAATTAGAAAAGATCTAATTACATAATATTTTCTATATTAGAAAGATGGATATTGCATGACATGATTAGAGGATATCTAATTACATGATACTTTTTATATCAAAAATATTTATGATTGGTATGCTCGAATCCCCTCTTATTTATAGAAAGAATTAGAGCTGGTTTATGTGTGTTGTGTTTGAACCCTATTTCAACTATTTTTTCTTTCCTATTCAAAGTGAAATAATCCCTTCTCGTTGATGTAGGAGGCTTTTCACCAAACCATATAAATCACACAATGCTTGATTTTTTGCTTGTTGTGTGATTTTATTTTTTTAAGTTGCTTTGCATAACAATTTGGTATCGGATCTGGATTGGTAGGATTTGGGTAATAAGTTATTGCAATTCTGGAAAAATAACAAACACAATGCAAAGAGATTGGAACAAGTTAGGTTATGAGGTCTTGTGGATTGATGGATAATAAAATATTATCATGTACCTCAATAACTACAATGACAATAACAAAAATGTTAGTTCATTAGGTGGATATGCATCATGTCAAGATCTATACAACAATATTTGATATAAAATTAAACTTTGGCATGCAATGATGCAAGATAATAAATGGGTTGTGCTATCTAAATCTAGAAGAATTTCTCGATATCGATGAACATTTTGAAAAGATGCTAGAAAAAGATTGGCTGAAGATGATCTTAAGGGTGACTTTTTCCAAAATTTTCTTATCTAAAGAGATCAAATATGGAGTGATGATAGAGACATCTATAGAAAAATTATGGAAAATGTTGTAGAACAAATACCCTACAAAGAGCGTGGAGAATTGTCTTCATATGAAGCATCGATTCTGCATGTTTTAGATGAGACATCCTGAGGTTACTAGTTATGAACACTTAAATAATTTTATAAAGCTTTCAACATATATGTTAGATATGGACGAAGAGGTTAACGATAAAGATAAGACACTTCTTATTGAATTTACTCTTCAATGAGTATAAAAATTTTATAATGTCACTCAATCATGAGAATGATGCTTTAAATTGTGGTGAGGTAACTTTGACATCATTGAATCATCAGTTTCATCGAAGAAGCGATGGTTCTACAAAGATAGAGTCAATTGAGACACTTACACTCCAACGTATTAGATCTAAGGAGAAGAAATGGGCATAAAATGGAGATAGATGTGATACTTATCAAAAGTGAGACAAGTATTGTGGGAGCAGTCTTAAAAAAATTAGTGTGCTTTTGGTTTAAAGACTAGTCATTAGAAGAAAGATTGTCTGAAGTTTAAGGAGAAGAGACAGGTTTCTTCTAAGGCAAAATCTAACTTTGTTGTGGAGAAATATGACGAGGCAGATTTAGATAAATCTTTATGTGCAATTTATCATAATTTTTGTATAGATGATTTGTGTTTGTTCTGAACTCAAGTTCCACCTACCATATTTGTCATCATAAAGAGTGGTTTTGCACTTACAAAAAGTTTAATAGCAGTGTCGTGATTATAAGAAAAGATAAAGTTTTCCATACTATTAGTGTAGGAAGCATCTTTATCATGATGCATGATGATATTGTGAGGTAGCTGTCTGATGTTAAACATATTTCATATTTTAGAAATAATTTTTAGTTAGTTGAAATCTTAGAGGCAAGGGGTTACAAGGTAGTTAATGTGGCAAGCATTATGCGAATATATCGTGGATCTCCGAATTTTCTAAAGGAATTTCATTATCACAACCTTTATTGTCTTTAGGGTAGTACAATGACTGTAACTGCTACTATTGCTAATGATTATTCTAACATCGCTATATTATGACATATGTCACTATCTCATTCTCGAGTGATTTCATTTCAAGATTAGGTGAAGTAAGGATTGATCAAAGAAGTGAGAACCTCGAAGCTCAATTTCTGTGAATGTTATGTGGTTGAAAAGAAGACACGAGTATCTTTTGGTACTATCATCCACAGTACGTAGGGTATTTAGGGTGTTCACAAAAAAAATTGGGGCTTGATGAAGATAATATCATTTGGTTGACAAGAATACTTTCTCTTTTATTGATGATTACTCCACATATATTTGGTCATACACCATGAAACACAAGAGTGAATTGATGAAGATTTTCATGACTTAAATGAAGTAGATTGGGACTTAGAGGGGTAAAATGATTGGTGTATCTAATCAGACAACGAGAGCAAATATACATCGAACGTGCTCTTGCAAGAGTGTTGATGAGCTGGGATATAACACTTTCCTACTTGGAGACACCATCGTAGAACAAGGTGGCAGAGAGAATGAATCAAACTTTGGTGGAGAAAGTTTGTTGTATGTTGTCCAATGATGAGCTAAATAAATTCTATAGATTTGAGGCTAAATATCATGCTTCTCACTTTTTGAATCATCTGCCTTCAATTGTTATTAGAAAGAAAACTACAAAAGAGTTGTGTTTGGGGCATTCTGCTAGTGATCACAATCACATGTGAGTATTTGGTTGTCTAACTTATTAACACAAACAAACTGAATTGAAATCATGAGCGAAGAGCACGATATTCTTTGGCTTCAGGCGTGGAGTTAAGGGCTTTGAACATATGTTAAGTAGATAAGACAATTTTTATTTGTAAGGGTATTACATTTGACAAGGAAAACACATTGAAGCCTTGAGAATCGAAGCACATGAAGAGTTTTATTAGCACCACAAACATGCAAACAAAATTTGGGTTTGTACAACTCTATTTCTTCAACAGAGGTCGTTCACTGCTACTCAAGTACCTAATTCAGTTGCAACTTATATTGATAATGCTCACAAGGAGGTTGAAGAAAATGTTAAGGATGACACCCTCAGCCACAAAATTTATTGTTAAGAACAGAACCATGCATCAGATTATGCCAAAACTAGATTTGCCGAGGGATCACATTGAAGCTACACTTTCGACCATGAAGGTTAAAAATCCTTATCATTACAAGGAAGCAATGAAGAGCTCATAAAATGATTTTTGGAGAAGGACATTATTTGAAGATATGGAGTCTCTTCAGAAGAATACTACCCAGAGGTTGGTGAAGCTTTGTCTAGGAAAAAAATCATTGGGTGCAATTAGATGTATGCAAAGAAAGAAGGATCTCATGGAGTTGAGGTGTGGTATAATACTAGGTTAGTAGCGAAAAGCCTTGTGAAAAGAGAAGGGATTGACTATGATGAGGCATTTTTCTTAGTGGTTTAGTACACAAAAAATTGCTAGAGGAGATATATATGTTGCAATCGCCTAGATATGGAGCCTTAAAATAAATAGTTGGCAGAATATATAAGTTATTATATGGGTTGAAGTTTGATTAGTTCATGATGTGATAAGAGTAAACAAAGAACTAATACGATCATTGTACATATTTTAAGAAGTTGGTCAATGTTGAGTTCATCTATTTTCTTCTATATGTTGATAACGTATTGATTGTGTAAGTTAATCAGATTAAGATTGATGGCATGAAGAGACAACTGTCCAACATTTAAATTTTGGGATGAAAGAGTTGGGTGAAGCTCACAAAATTTTAGGCTTGGAGATTATTAGACAAGATAATTAGATTGGTTTGACTCTCAAAAGGACTATATATTTGGAAGGTTCTAAAAAGTTTAGGTTGATGACTCGAGCAAAGTAGTGAGTCTACTCATTGCATCTCACTTTTAGTTGAGTTCAGACCACTGCCTTAAAGTGATCAAGATAGAAAAGATATGTGATCAGTCCCTTATGTCAGTGTAGTAGGCAATTTGATAAATGTCATGATTTTTATTATGTTGGACATTACACAAAGGTTAGTGTTGTGAGCATGTTCATGCATGATCCAGGAATGAGTCATTGACAAGCTGCGATGAGTATTTTGAGGTATCTGAAGGGTACAATTGATGTTAACTTGACTTTTGAAAGACATACATTTATTATTGATTTGTGTGTGTGCTACATTAATATTGACTATACATGTGATATCAATAGACATATATTTACAACTTGTTATCTATTCAAATTGGCAAGAGGTCCAATCAATTAGAGATTGGTTATTTAGTCAAATTTTACATAGTCTACTGTGGAAGTTGAATCAATGACAGTCATGGAGATGATGAAGGAAACAATATTTATTCAAGACCTACTAGATTACTTTGTAGTTGATCTGGAGTCTTTATAGTACTTGTTTGAGACTGTACTATAATTTATTATGTTCATAATTTATCAATGTTATTTGCCGCAAATCCCGTTCATCATGCTAGTACCAAGTATATTGATGTGAACTATCACTTTGTTTGAGGCTTGATTGATGATAATAATGTTCTGTTGAAAAAGATAAACATTAAGGAGAATTTAGTGGACATGATCACAAAGGTACTACAATTCTAGAAGTTCTCCTACTATATGAGTTTGATAAGCATCTAAGCTCGTGATTAATTGCCCATTCAGACATTTTGAAGAACTACACGAGGCTTGATCCTTCGAGAGCGGGGGTGCATAGGAAACTATATATCTTGGTGCAATCGTTTTGATATTGGAGCTCATTTTGGTTATATCCCACATATCTAGAGTGAGAGTGGGATGGAAATTGCTATGAAAAGTTGTAAATCTCTAATTGCTATATATTAAGAAGTGTGTATACTAGGAAGAATAATATTTGGTAACAAAATTAGAGAAGAGCTAATTATATGATCTTTTATATATTATGACCATGGTTATTAGGTATTCTAATTATAGGAGATCTAATTACAAGTTATTTTCTATATTAGAAATATTTCTAATTTATATGCTCTAATCCTCTCTAATTTATAGAGGGATTATTGTTGATCTATGTGTGCAGCAATATCACCATACATATAGACACATTTGCTTCGAACAACATAAATTATACCATATTTAATTGTTTACTCGTGCGATTTTATTTCCCACATTGTTTTGCATAAGTGATTTCTAGAATAACTTTGGCTTGATTATTCCAATGACTCTGTTCGCTTAGTTTTGTTGGTTTAAAAAATTTGATGCCCATAAAAAATAACTTCACTCGACTAATTAAATTTTCTTACTATCGCAAGTCAAACTTATATTTAACAATTGCTAAATAAATAAAAAAGGAAAAAAAAAATTAAGACAACCTATTCCAATTTTGGTCAAGTTGAACTTTAGAAATTGATATGTAGAACATTTAAATAGCATGAAACTATATGATTTTAATTTGCAAATAAATTAAAAAAAGGATAAAAAGTACATATAGTGAAATATATAATAAATTAATAAAATAATAAAGCATTTATATAGAATCATTTGAATAAATATCGTATGAAATGAACATATGTTAATTTTTGAAGACCATTCCAATGAAAGTTAAGTCGGGATATGTTGACCAATTTTTTTATTTGAAAATTTTTATTTGAGACAAATGGACATGAAATTTATGTCTTCATCAATTGGCGATTTTTTTTTTTTATATTAGACAATAAAATCAGAGAGCCGTTTGGTTTTTGATGAATTTTGTGGCTCATTTGTAAATTAAATTTGGAAGCGGAGGAGTCCTCCAAACGTTTGTAATATATATATATATATATATATATATATATATAATTATTTCTGTGTGTATACTCAAAAATAGTCTGCATGAATTTGAGGCTATATGTAGTCTGTCTCTGCCTGATTAGCTACCCTCGGCCGACTTCTCCCGGAGGAATCAGATGAGGGACTTTTTTCTCGAAATGGAGGATGTCGATGGAGGACTTTTCACTCCGAAAGATGGATACCGATGGAGGAATTTTTCTTTCGTTTTTATGTTGCCACTTTTTAAAGCAAGGGTACATCCATAAATAGGAGGGTCATTTCATGTAAAAGTGACTTTTGGGCTCCCCTCAATTGTAAGTTCTATTTTTAGGAAATAAGATGGGTCTACGAGGATGGGAACAACCCAATTGGCTCTCAAGGGGGCAAGTCTTCCTCTTCCTTGAAATAGAGGATACCAACGGAGGATTTTCCCATCCAAACAGCCACTAGAATCTGATGACTCCCCACAACATAAAAATTCTAGAAGGACAAATCCAGCAATGGACGACAATAAAGATGTTAGAACCAAACGTTAGAAGTGCCTAACAGGGAGTATCATTAGCAAAATATGGCTTCAAGATTTATTTGTTTTATAAAATTCATTGTCCTTATTGCAGTTGTCGCTATCAACGGACAGGAAAATTAACAAACTTAATATACATACTCAAATATGGTATGCACAAATATCGAGACTATCTTTAGTCTACCTTTTTCGAATTAGCTACTCTCGACCGACTTCTCCCTTCGACGAAGGACTCAGACGAGGGACATTTCCATCTAAACAGAGGATGTCGATGCAAGACTTTTACCTCCAAACGAATGATATGTCGATATATGACTTTTCCCTCTGAACGACCACTAATAAAAAAGACTAAAATATCCTATATTACACCATTTCAAAACAAGGTTAATATTTTAATTTACTTTTTGACTGTTCTATCAACTATAAATTGGAAGACCCTTTTATGTAATGGGCTTTTGGGCTCCCCTCACTTGTAAGCTCTATTTTTATGGAATAAGTTGAGTCCAGGAGCCCGGGAACACCCTGATTCACCTATGAGGGGCAAGTCTTCCTCTTCTTCACTTTCTCTTCTTCTATCACTCTCTCTCACTATCTTCTTCCATCGGTTTCACGCTCCATTCTTTGAGTGCACATTGATTTGCCCCTCTAGTTCAAAAAATGAGATATTCTCATATTCTTATGGTCTTTTCAAATAATCAAATATTTTGATACATGAAGAGGGTAAAAAGCCTAAAATCTATTATTGTAAGAAGAAACATGGAGGAGGTGGAAACGACTCTTCTATTTATAGGAGAGTGAAATCAATGAAGAGAAATTACATTGATAACCCTATTTTAAAGGGGTTTGTACATGTTATTATCAACCTTTCGATATTCCAAGCAACGCCTAAGCACCATAGGTCAAATGGTTGTTGATGTCTCTATGGTGTCACCGACCTTTCTCCTACAATAGAGGGAAATAAGATTGGTAAGGAAGGGTTCCCGTTCACTACTTCAGAGTGGGAATGAATCATGAGAATAGAGGGTATTTGTTGAGTGAATTTCCATATCTGAATCTTTCTTTATATTAATTTTTTATGTAGATGACATGATCACCAAATTAGTGTCTAACAACTCTTCCTCGATGGTGGTAGGTGTTGATCCGATCTCCAAGTCAGAACGAGGGTTTGTCAAGTGTGTGTTTTTTCAATTCTTTTAGAGGTAATCCCGACACTAGTTTTAACAAGTTTGTGAAATATTTATTTTCATTGTTCATATCTTTCACCTTCTCCCATATTATTTTTTTGGTGCCTTAGAAAAGACAAATTGGTTCCTCCAAGAGCAATATCACCCAACTCTAAGGAGAAGGTGAAAGATATTATCCCCCAAGAGGTGAATGATCATCCCAAAATCCTTAATAAATTAGTTAAAGAACCTTCCAAGGTTGTGAACTATAATGTGCTGACACACCTTAAGAGGTTGTCAGCTACTATGAGCATCTATGATGCATATTTTCTTTCTTTCAAGCTGAGAGAGACTTTGATTAGAGCTCTTCATGAGCTCGAAGTCTTCCACACATATTATATAGAGGAGAGGATAAAAGAGGAAGTTGTGTCGCCGATGTGGTTGTTGTTACCTTCACCTAGGAGGACTTGCTCTTGAACATTATAGACCAAAAAATCCTATATATACGATGGTCAGAATGTACAACAGTCAATTAAACTGTAACTTGGTTTATCCTAGTGTTTCAGTGAATATCGTCAGCGTCTGTACGCTTGAGCTATTGTCCTTGAGCACGAGAAGAATATGCTCAACAACTTCAATGAGAAGGTTCAAAAGACCGTTGGCTTTATCACTTTGCCTCTCTAATTTGGAGACTTCAAGAGCGAAGCAAAATTCCACGTGATCGATGAGAGTACATCTTTTAGAGCTTTGCTCAGGCACCCATGGATCCTTGAGTATGGGAGGGTACGTTCCACCTTCCACCAGAGCATTAAATACATGTGTAGAGGGGAAGAGTTTTCCATCCCTGGAGATGTTCAACCCTTTTCCATTAAAAATTTGAGTGTTTATGATGATGTATAATACTATGTACCATTGAAAGAAACTATCTTAATCTTGATTTTGCCAGGATCTCCATGGGCCCCTCCCCTTGTTGGTTCCCTCCTTGTTAAAAGCAAGGCGGTAAAGAAGCGGAAGGAAAAGCGTTGTGCCCCCATAGTTTTGAGGTGTGAGCCCAAGCTCCCCATCTTGCCATCAAGTAAGATAAAGAATGAAGCTGTTTCAGGCTCCCAGTTTGAGCCAGATGAGGCGTTGCCTGTGAACAGTTCTAGGAGCTTGCATGGATGATGTTGAAGAGGAGATACTTTTGCTACCCTTAGCGGGCATTGTCCCTCAATTATCCATGCTCTCTTTTTCGAATGAGGTGTTGACCATTGAATCTGTACTACGAGGTCATCATAGGGAACTGATGAGTGCACATGCCTTTGTAGTTGAAGAGTTGAAGAACTTTTTTTGTACCTCCTAAACCCGAGTCCAAGGAGAATGACATTTAACTTTGTAAAGTTGATTCTCATTTAACCAGTCATGGTGTAACACTTTTGAATTATGAGAATGAAGAAGCATATGATATTCCTCTTTTTTATTAATGCTCTCATCTCATATATAAAATGTTTGATATTGGTCTATTGCCTGAGAGGTGGTCCATTCACCAAGCCAAGTTATGCAAAACTATGTGGCAGCATAGACACACAGGGGAAATGTCTAGTTTAGGCTAGGTTAAAAAACCTGATAAAACCAGACTCCCTTGGCTTCATGCAGAATGATTTTTGCACATGAAGACGTTGAGATCCTCATCTCTACAAGTGAGGAGATCGAGGTTAATGATGCCACTTTTGAGTTTGAAGATGGTGTCTCTTCGACAGTCGACGAGTTGATTGAGATCAACCTCGATACATTTGATGATCCTCAACTGACTTATATTTGCAACCTCTTATCGGATTTTATAGTCGTTTAAATCAACGAAATTCTGAAAGAGTTTCTCAACTGCCTTGCTTGGAGTTATGTTGAGATGCTCGGCATAGCTCCACAGGTGGTCGCACATCATTTAGCCATCGATCCAAGGTTGTTCCTATGAAATAAACACCTCAGAGGATGTGACCCGAGGTAGAGCAGATGGTCATTGGAGAGACCAAGTACCTTATTGAGGCTAGCTTTATTAGAGAGGTTTTCTACCCTATATGGCTCGCAACATCGTACTCTCTCGAAAAAAGAACATACATATATAAATTTGCATCGACTTTCAGGACCTGAATAAGGCCTGCCTGAAGGATGATTTTCCTTTGCCTATTCTATAGCTTACGATCGATATCGTCTCCTCTCATGCAATGTTATCCTTTAGGGATGACTTATCCAGCTATAATCAAATCCTAATGGCCCCAGAGGACAAGCAGCATACAACATTTCGTACTCCAAGCGACATATTTGTTACAGTGACATGCCCTTCGGGTTAAAGAACAACAGAACAATCTATCAGTACGCTTTGACGCTCTTCTTAGACGACTTACTACATCATTAAGTCGATTGTTATATCGACGATATATTGATTAAGAGTCTTTCTAAAGAAGTTTATCTTCCAAACCTAAGGACTGTTTTCGAACGCCTCCAGAAATATGATCTGAAAATGAACCCGCTGAAGCGCGCCTTCGGCGTATCTTCCAGGAACTTTCTAAGTTATCGAATTGCCTCGAAATTCCTTCTAACACATTTTTCACATATAAGTTCATATTTATTACAAGAATTATATTTTAATACAAATGACATGCAAAAAAAAAAAAGAGTTATAACGTTAAAAATTATGAATTAGTATTTATAAATAATAACCCTATTTCCTTCCACTATAAAAGTCTTCGGCATTGATGAGTTTGGCTTACGCCATAGAGTCATACTAATCATTAATCTTTGATTGATTGCCCGTGACATCGATATCGAAGCATTAATACAAACTATGACAACAGTACGTAGTTTTTTTTCCTTTTTTTAAAGCATCGTGCCTGCATTAAAGCATTCTAATAAGACAATTTCTTAACAATGATATTAAATATAATGAGTATCTTAATGACATTATAATTAACTAATTAATTTCTTCGACAATGCAGTTAATAATATCTTTTAAGAGATAATGTATTTTAAAACGAAAAGATTGCGTGCGATAGGCTCGGCTGAGGCTTCTATTACGTTAGCATTTTTATTTATGAGTCATATTATAATCATGTTTGATTTTGATTGGTTAGTTGATTTATATTAGGTCGTATGTGCGGCTTAAAAGTTATTTATGTTGGGTTAATTGGTTGAGTGAATCAGCCGTTTGATGAATAATGAGTGGCTGTTAAAATTCCAAGGCATTGTAATATGATATAAGTAAATATCATATATTTAGAATATTTTGTTGATGTTTGATTGTTTGAAAGAATAATTTTAGATTTTTATTTGTTTATTTAGTTGCTTGCAAAGTATTTTACTATTTGTTTTGACAATACGGAGATGATTGAGCATGACGGGCAATGTAAAGAACTATTTTAGGGATTGATAGTTGGAAATGGTTGAAAAATATTTGGATGTTACAGCTAAAGTGGTTAACATAGGATGGTTAATGACTGAAGCAGCATTGACTGGCAAAGAGCATTTGTGGGGGGGTCACACCTCACACAAGTACAACTTTAAAATTTTTTTATAACCTAGATAGTGTGGTTTGGTGGGACAAATCTAATGGAATTAAGGTTAATTGATTCTAAATCTTTTTGGACCACAAACTATCCAAATTAGGATGAACTAAATGAAATTAGATTTGTTAGGATTAAACAAATGAAGGCCGACAACTCTAATTCCTACTTGACATGCAGCTTGTCTAGCCTGCTCAAATTTTTTTTTCTATCATTGGTGTCTAGTTACTCATCACAAGTTGACTTATTTGGCAATTGCAATCCTCTAGTTATTCCTCTCGTATGAAGGCTATTTACATGCATTCAGTTCATGATAATCGACATTTAGTAGATTTCATTTGATTCATAAAAAATATTAAAATACACAACTTTAAAGTCATTGTTATTCCTACATGCCCTAAAATTGTGACTCCTATAGGGTTTTGATTTGTGAGAAAGTGTTGTCAAGTTGCACTTATCACGAAGAGCAAGCCCATAGCAAGGATGCACCAATCACATCATTTTCTACAATAATTAAATATGACACACAATTCATATTTTGGTCTAGATAATTTTCAATCTGTCAATTCTATTAAATGATTGACAATAAGAGCTCTCTGATGATGCATTTTATTCACTAATCACAGCCTTTATCTCCACTTCCATCATTAGACCACCATTAAAAACCACTTATTTACAACCTGAGCTAACCCCAACCTATAAGAGCCCATTAAATTGAACCAAGGGCACTTTTCTTTGGCCATTTTTTAAAACATAAATGGATCAATATGGGTGACCAATTTAGACATTGATTTTGAAGATCTCTTTTAAATGAAAAAAGTATCCAACCAAAAAATTTATAAAAAATCGTTACTTTTAAATATTCTGAATATATTAAAGTACATAAAAACAAATCCTTAGTTGTGGAATTCCAAAGCTCAATTAATTGGACCTTCTATACAACATCTTTGGTTTTAAAATAGTTTGTATTACTTTATGCTTCTTAATATTCTTTATCAGCAAGCGTAAGATCATGTCGACTGTCCTCTAGTGATTGAAGATTGATTATCATCACTTTATGTCTTGTGATTCCCATCATCAACCAATAAGAGTGCTAGAGGTTTATCTATTTTTCATCGATAAAAACATGCCCTAGATTTTACTGCTCCCCGTAATTTAATGCCCACACCCTCATTATCATCCATCATCTAACTCACATTGGTTATATATTTTGATGTTTATTACGATTTCACCATTCATCACTAGCCATCACACACTAGCACACGCTTTGACAAATGCTTTAAGAGATAGCCCTTTAAGGTCTAACCTTTTTTAATTATAACCACATAGACTCTAATCTAAGGAAGCGTATATCATTTTAATTGATGACTCGTATGATGTAATTAACTCACTTGAGGCTACTTAAAGCTGGTAGCTAATGATCATGCAAAATGAAATTCATCCTCATTTATATTTAAGTTGTTTATATTCTTAGGGCTTATAATATATCTGCGACTTTCAAGCATTTCCAAATCCTCTTATCCCACCCACCAAATATACCCTAATCTTTAGTCTTCGAAGAAAACATCTTTATAGCTATAACATGAACAATATAATAAAATTATTAAGTCCTAAAATCCACAATGATTAATTATATTTTGTTCATCTCTAATATATATAAAATTATTAAGTCCTAAAATCCACAATGATTAATTATATTTTGTTCATCTCTAATCCGACATTGCATAAACCAGCTGGTAGCTAATATATATATATATATATATATATATATATATATATATATATATATATATATATATATATATATATATATATATANTATATATATATATATATATATATATATATATATATATATATATATATATATATATATATATATATATATATATATATAAGCTACCAGCTAGTTTATGCAATGTCGGTTTATGCAATGTCAGGAGGAAGCACATAATAATGATAATTTAAATGGGAAAAAACATTAATTTAAGACTAATTAAGCGCTAATTATGTAAATAAATTTAATTTAATTAGCTCAATTATGATAAGACCGGCTCTTGAAAAAATACAAACTATTATAACAATTTATGTTTAAGGAAAACCTCAATCATCATCTATCTTAATAAAATAAAATAAAATAAAATAAGGTTTAACACACTTGCAATTATGTTGCTATTTTTAAATTTTATAGGGATGATTTTAGATATTTTTGATGGGATCTAAAGTTCTGCTAGTTCATACAAAAGCGATATTCCTTGAAGGCTACCTTAGTTGTCAAAACACAAATGGAGAATAGAGGATGAAAATGTCTTGAAATTCATGCAATCAATGTTTTTTAAATATATTATTATGATGAAAGTACGAACTTATCACAAATGTTTGTGTGATTGTTTTGATACATGTGCATACACATACACATGCACATACATATACACAAATCTAACAATTATACTTCAATTGTTATGTTTATATCACTGAATTCTTATATATGCATTAGAAATCTAACAACTAATCATGAAATTTTACTAATATGTCGTCTTATGTATACATGAAAGAAAGGTGCATAACACACACTCTCATAAAAATACATAAAGTACTTTCATGCATATCAACTAAAGCACACATACACATACACATACACATACGCATAGACAAACACATACCAATTACGCAAATCTAACCCCTAAATTTTAATTTTTTACTAGATGCATACCACTAAATTCTTATGTGTTATATGTCTAATGAGTTGGGTTAGCGTTATTGTTCCTGTTGTCAGATGCAAAGGAGTTGGTGTTGCAGCCGCTACCCATTCACTAGTTGCAAAAAGTGCAATGGTGTTTAAAGTCTCTTTGATTGCTTCAATTGCTAGGTTAATTTCTTCACTATATAGAAGAGTGTAGAGATCATCTATAGAGATTGGGTTAAGATTGGTTTGAATAGTCGTTTTAAATGAATGACGGGGGGGGAGGGGGGTGGGGGGGTGACCTATTGATGGTGTGATGAATAATGTCTTCCAGATTAAGAGGTGCTCTTGCGGCTGTGAGAATATGTATCTTTGCTTTGACTTCAGAAAGGTATTGATTCATAGTTTTGTTTGCCATACTTAGGTTATGAAGTTCATTCCTCAACTGGGTGATTCGAGAGCAGTTGGATGACTGAAGATGTTCTTCAATGATTGTTCATATTTCGTGGCAGTTTTCAAGTGGCAACACATATGAGAGAATAAAGGCCGAGATGATGGAGTAGAAGATCATGACCAAATTTTGGTTGATTAACATCCATTTGGTAAGTCGGGATTGGGAATTGTTGTTCCATTAGCATCACAAACGTGTCGTGGTGGGCATGGACAAAATCCATCGATGAAGGTGTCATACTCGTTAGCTTTACAAACTTTGACGACTTGTGCCTTCAAGGTTGGATGATTATAAATGCTAAGTTGAGTTGAAACTCTTTTTTTGACATTGCTCGGATTAAACTTGAGTTGATAAGGGATGTGATTTTCTGACGGTAGAGATGTTCTCTGAGTGATAGTGTGGTCACTGATTGGGGTGATGGAATAGGAAGACGCCATAGAGAGGCAGCTGCGTGAATCGATTTGTGCTATCTTGAGACCCTTAGTGTTGCTTGGATACCATGTTGAGCATAGCAGAAAGTAGGAAAAAGTTGCGAACAACTGGAATAAGAGAAAGAGAAGAAGATGAGGAGGAATGTAAGCTAGCAATTCATTACACCATAGCAGTCGGTTACATTTGATACAATAAGTAACAAATATAAACATATGTGAATCAAGTTTGTTATGAAATGAATGGTGAGATTTAATCTGTTAATGTTGGGTAGCCAGATTGCTCTTAGGTTGTTATTGATGGTACTGTTGTAGGGTAGTGGAGTAGATTCTGCTACATGATACATTTACTGTTCTTCAATTTAATTAGAGCTTTTTCGTTGAACTTTCAGTAATGGACCTGAATGCGTTCTTATTTCTGATAGAGCTGCAAATGAGCCGAGCTTGAGTGAGCTCATACTTTGCTCGTGTTCGGATCGTTCGAAATTGCTCATGTTCAAAATCGGCTTGTGTTCGAAATTGCCTAGTGAACAGTGTGTTTATATTCGACTCAATTTAAATATTATTATTTGTGTTTGGCTCGAAATTGGCTCCTTAAAATTAATTGAAAAAAATAGATGTAGAGTGTTGAATTCGAACCTGGACCAAATGTATGCAAAGAAAGACACAGAACCACGTTACCACACGAGTTGTTATGCTTTAAACTTAGATATAAACAATATATATAACATATTATTATATAAATAATCACATGACTTTCTTATTTTATGCTAAAACGAGCCAAACACGAGCGAACAAATAGTTATTCATGTTCGGCTCATTTATAATTCAAGTTAAAAAAAAATTGTTCGTGCTTGACTCATTTACTTAACAAACTAACATAACACAAGCTACTTAACGACCCGAACACGACCTATTCACGAACAACAAGGTTTTTCATCATCCCTAACTTTTGCTCTTCTTAGTTGGTTGACACTTCTTTTATTGCAAGGAGATGCAATGATTTTAAAATTTATAGATAAAGCCATTAATTTTGTTCTCGATTTGCCAATTTTTTGTCCAAGCCGAAATAAAAAGAAATATAAGTTATTTTTTTTGGCAATGATATGTCATTTCGCTTGTATTTATAGCTTAACTCCGTCATTTTAGCCCATTCATACAACTGCCTTTTATCTAATGAAATTAGGCAGACGTCTCATTTATTCCGCAAAAAAAGTTCATATCACATCAACACATCATTATTATCAACATTTATAAATCAAAACTTAGGTATTGAATATGTAAATTTATAACAATTATTCGACACGTTTTTTAATTTTGTAAGAAAATACTATTTAAGGTATATTTGTAATGTAAACCGTTGTAATATTGAGGCCTAAAATTACCCAAGTGAAAATGCTTTTTCTGATGTGACAGAAAAGCAATTTTGTAGGTAAAATTGATAGCTATACTAATGTCCAAAGCGTACATGCCTAGCTACGGAGCAGACCTGTAGATGGTGGCCCGATGGGCCAGCTAGATCCGTTTGAATTTTGGGGGAATATATATATATATATATATATATATATATATATATAAAAGTAGAAAACTAATATGAGGGTCATTTATCATATATCTATTATATGTTTTTATTTTAATTTAATGTTGTAATCACACATATGTTTTGGTGCTTAAATGTAACTCTTAAATTAAAGATATAATTTTTATGAAAGTAAATGTTTTATAATAAGAAGTGTGTGTGTGTATAGAACAATATTTTTTTCATGAAAAATTTAGAGGACGAAAAAATTGTTGAAAATGACTTAGTTGAAATGATTTCATCAATGAGAGACATAATATAATTAATATGAATTATGTCAACTATCATCTATTATATAAGTGAGCAATGAGGTGATGTATTGATCATTGAGAGATGCTTGTTGGTTTGCTAAATGATTCTTTTTAATGGTTGTCATAAGCCAATGTTGAAGATATGGAGATAACTAGGGTGTAAATGAACTATTAGTCTCGAAAAACTACTTATAGTTGACTTGATTAAAGCCCCTTCTTGATCATTTAATTAACTAATTGAATAAATTTGAATAATTTTGTACACACTCGATTAATGAATGAATATACATTAATATCTTGGTGTACTACTTTTTTATGGACATGAGCGATATCATTTAAGGCTCATTAATAGACTCGTTAAAAGTTTTATTATAGCTCAATAATATGTTTATTTAAGAGTCATTTATGAATTCATTTAGTATAATTTATATAAGAGGATTATACATTAGAATTAGATTGCTATTATTCATAAATACAAACCCCTATTCATGCTTATTAAAATGCTTTTTTATTTAGTAGATCATTTAAACAAATTATTTTTAAAATAAGTAGGCTGTCCTTAATAATTTCAAGAACTTGTTTTTTGATAACCAACAAGTTGTTTGATAGTGTTGTGTATTAGTAAGCTCGATAAGCCTCGCCAATAAGTTGAGCTCAAATTAAGGTTAAATGCTTACAAATTTAAATGAGCAGAGCTTCAACATCATTTTAAAACTCAAATTAAGCTCCAAACCAGCTTAATCTTGAGCAAACTCCCACTCATCCATATTCATTCATATCCTAAGCCGCCACAAGCACTAGTTTTGGTGGCAATGAAAAGTGTCATGGTTCTTAAAAAAAATAAACATTGGGGGCAAGCAAGTAAATAATTGAATTAAATATTTTTGGATCCATTTTGAAGGTTCAATCCCCCTTTAATGTATAAAAATATGTTCATTTTATAATATTTAAAGTGGAGTTATATCATGCTATTTCAAAATTTGTATATTCAATTATATGCCAGCCTTTCTCTTAGGCCAAAGTAAAATCTAATGTTTGTGAAAAGTTCATTTTTGACACATATTTTAAAAAAAGTATACATTTTTTATTGATTAAATATAATATCAAAAGAACACCAATAGGAAATATGATAAACTTTTTTTATAAAAATGAATATGGAGAAGGTCAAGGTAATATAACTAGGCTATACTAGATTGCCCAAGCTCCAAGAAGAAAATAGGAGGAAGCACAATAATAGAGAATAGGGAGAACTTTAACTCATCCATGCATTTTCTTTTAATTCTTCCTTGATAGAAGTAATATATAAAATACAATAGAAATTAAGTTATTGCTGCCTAACTTCCAAGTAGTTAACTACTACAATTGACTCAAGGCAAGAATTAATCATCATAGATCTCCAAATATCGATATTTATCTACCAAATCAAAATTGATCTTATTCTCAAAGTCGAACAAATATGATGAGATTATTGAAATATCTAAACAATAAGTTTCATGAATGTTATTCATAAGATTAAGCAAGGCTTAGGAATGAGATCCTTTTAGATCTTTTTAGGGCATTTGTGACTTGAGGAAAATGTATGGTTTAAGAGATAGTGCAAAGATATTGTATATGGTACCTTATTAGAGGTCGTGAACAATTTTTGTTTATGTTGTTGTTTGTCAAGTAGTAGTTGGAAGTTAAGGATTCAGAAGTCAAAAACATTGAAGCGAGATCATAGAGTTTATGAATTGAATGTGGAAGTAAGCCATTGAATCTATATTTTACATAGAAAAAAGATAAAAATCTATGTAGATTTGATGAGGTGAAGGTTTGGGAGGCGGCGAGATCAAGCAGAAGTGGTGGGAGATACAATGAGGGTATTGGTTGTGCACGTCAAATTTATTGAAAGGATGCAAAAGAGATGATATAATAAAATTAGGACACATTTAAATGAGAAAAAATCGGAAGGGGTGTAAAAGAGAGTTAGATCGTGGTTAGTGTAATTGGGTTTAACAATTTATCTTAAAAGAACATTGAATATGCAAGAAAATAAATGATAATTGGAAGATGCCAACTATTCTTAATAGATGGAAAGAGATCGCTTATTAACTAGAGGTGGATAAATAATTAAGAATTTCAACAATATAAAATGAATGTCAACATTGACGATGTGTGGGTGGGTAGGCAAAATGAAAGCAAAGTTATCATGAACTTTCAAGCATAACTGACAAGAACAAAGAATAAACAAGATAACTAAGCAGTATTAGCCTCCCCAAGCTCTAAGAAGTAGAGAGGGAGAAGAACAATGTCATGGAAGAGAGAAAGGGAACTTTCATTCATCATCCATATTCCTTTCAAGTCCATCTAAATAGGATATCTATTCAATGTGAAGGCTATTAATCCATTGCTAACTAACTTCTAACTAATTAAGTGCTCCTATTAACCCTAAAAAAATTAATCATCTCACATCCTCATTACATATTATTAAACCCAAAAAAAAAAATTAACACAATTGACCAAAACTAGTAAAAATATGACAGACGAATTGATTTTAGCATGTTGTATTATTTCTTAGCCTTCATGTGTGGATGTGTATGTAAGAGCTTTTATTTGAAGCTACATTTGTAGTTAATATTTTTGCAAAATCCCTCAAATATATCAAGTTTAAGAAAATAATTATTTATAAAGACTTAATCATCCTATAATATCCCAAGTAACATTAAACGTTAAAAAGTGGACCCATAGAGTACTATTCTTATGGCCAGCATGCAGCCATGCCTCCCAGTGACAAACATCGCACTAAATGTAGTGGTCCCATGTGTCAATTTACAGCTATATAGCTTGCACGGACTCAAAAGCAAAGCTAGCTCAACCTGGCCATGAATACCTTGTTGCCCAGAATTTTATGGGTATATAAATCTCAAAATATTTTTTTTTACAAGAAATATTAAATCTCAAATTAAAAATTATACAGAACTCCCAAGTTTAAAAAGTTATAGTTAAACCTGATGAGATGCGAATATAATGGCACCAAAATTAATCTAATTCAAATCAAATCAAGCATTAATTAAGCCGTTAAACCACTTTTTGAAACTTTAAGCGATTAGTTGGAGGGTTAAACAAATTTCAAATTTGAGAAGTGTATAGTCAAATCGAATGTCTCGAATAAACGCATCTAAAAAGCTAGAGATCACTCAATTTTGACATTAAAGCATTAAAATTTCCACAATATTCCATCCAAAGGGGAGAACCCTTTGGGCCGTTCAATTGAGTGGACTAGATTCCTTCATTATTTGTATGGAGGTCAATCTTAGACTATGAATAGATAGACTAAGGAGGGAAACTTGGAGCTAGAGCTAGACCGAGAGGAGTCGAATTTTGGTGTTGTTTTGAACTGAAGACCCGATGAGCATTTCCTATTCCCTCAGCCGCCGACCACAGTCAACCATCACTCGCAAGCCGCCATCGACCGTCTTTGCCCACTCCTTGCTCCATGACATTGACAAATCCAATTGGATAACAATGTATCCCGAAGTCGGTGCAATGATCCACTCAAATATGACCTAATAACACACCCCTAAGATGGTGCAATGATGCACCCTAAAGATGGTGTAAAGAGCGACCCCTAATATGGTGTAACGAGCCACCCTTAATATGGTGTAACGATGCACCATGAATACGGTGTAACAACGCATGCCGAAGACGATATAACAATGCCCCTTAAAGAAGG
The DNA here is from genome assembly GCA_003013225.1 of Phalaenopsis aphrodite. Lineage (NCBI taxonomy): Eukaryota > Viridiplantae > Streptophyta > Magnoliopsida > Asparagales > Orchidaceae > Phalaenopsis > Phalaenopsis aphrodite. The sequence continues at coordinate 665,833 of NEWO01000011.1, read as the reverse complement.
TGTAGCGACGCACCTCACGATGGTGTAACGACACATCTCGATCACGAAGTAACAAAACACCACGAAGATGGTATAACAATACATTCTCAATATGGTGCATTCCGTGCAATCATTACTTGCAATGACCATACTCATAATATAACGACTTTCTCGGAAGTCTTAAAGTTATTGCTTCACAAATATATGCTACGGCCTACGACCTACGTGATTATTTATGATGTACATAATCCACAACTCATGCAAGTTTCAACAGCGACCTTTGTAGCCTACGAATGTTATTAAAGCTATTCAATATAACTGATATGGCCAACTATGAACTTTTTGGTCCCTGGCTTTTACAGCTCCCAAATCCGACCTCTGTGGCCTCAAAATGGTATCACATCTCATCACTATGGCATGTGCGAGTAACTACAACCTACGTGGCTCACAACTCTTGTAGCTTCCTACTAGTCTCTGTGGCCAACTGACTTTCTTCAAGCAACCATCTACAAACTGCATGTCCAACTACTACCATAACTTTCAAATACGTCCTCTACGACAAGCTAGTGCTACAGTCACCATCTACACATTCATGGCGAGTTGATGTCTTCATAGCAATCAATTACAATTTTTATGGTCTGTTTCGCTTATTATTCGTGCACTATTGTTGTACTTCACATGGTAATTTCATTTTCTCTAAATCAAAAGGAGAGTAAGCCTATCCACTTTACAATTACATATTTGATTATTGCAATTGGGCTAAGCTCCTTAGTTTTTTCACTTTCCTGAGTTTTTCACATATATAAGTCTAGGTTTCTCCTCCTGCTTCTCTTATATCTGGGTGTGTTGGATCTTCGTAGAACGCTAACATGCTAAATTACTACTATATCACCACAATTCTTCTAACACTCATGAGTATACACACACACACACACACACACACACACACACACAAACACTGTGATTCAATATTTTATTTTTAACAATGCTTTAAAAAATAAACGAGCTTAAAATTGATGAGAATATTAAGTCATTTATTTTTAAAATCATAATAAATTCATCTTTCAACAATTCAGACGAAAATGAGAACAATTTATCTTATTCATTAGAAATTTGATGAAAATGATTGCACAAAATCTGAGTGAAAATGTAATAATGAAAATTATTACAAATTAATAGTCAAAATAAACAACTTTTTCACTCTATCATCTTCAATGAAAGAAGAGATACTTAAAATTGTATCCCAAATTGAGGATGAAAAGACTCAAAATTAAATGCTTAAAATAATTATTGAGTTGAAATGAGAATCCTCCTCTTCTAATAAAATTCACTTTTAAGGATAATCTATGAAAAAAAAAAACTTTAAATAAAGCTTTAATTGTAAATAATAAACCTACTACGAATAACGATTTAAAAAATGAGGTTAATATTTTAAAATATGAAATATATATTTTTTAAAGAATCAAGAAAAATATAAAAACTATTTATTAAAATTAGAATTATACAATACCAAACCTACTGAAATACCAGTAGAAAAATAAAATAATCAAGAACAATCTTTTTTAAATTGTTTAGAGAAGACAATTATGCATAAATGGTTTATAAACATTATTTTTAATATAAATCGGGAATATACTTTATCTAATCTTTCTGCTCTCGTTGACAGAGGAACAGTTATAAATTATATTCAAGAAAGAATAATACTTGGATAATGAGCTTTTGTCTCCGGGATTAGACTAGATTTTCAATCAGAGAGCAAGTCGCTGTAATCTGACAGTTAACACATCCCTTGACAGAAGGTTATTTGAGGTGTTTTTAGCATGGATCCTCGGTCTCGTGATGAAGAGTCTCGGAGGTTCTTTGCGAGGTGGTTGATGATGCTAGAGCAAGACTTGGGTTGATGCCTGCTGTGTGCTTGATGTTTCTTGGTTTTTGGTTTGAGTCGTCTGCAGTTGGTCAATCAAGCCCTCTGACCTCTCAGTGATGGTAATTTTGGTTTTTCTTCTGTGGGCCCAACCTGAACGTACATTCATGTCTATTAGTCAGTTAAATTTCTTCAAGATTCATGTCGACGCATTTCTAATGTACACTTAAAAAATCAAGCTCATCATAGCACTATTTTTATAACATTTTTTAAATAGAGAGAATGCATGAGAGGGAATTCAAAACCCATGATTCAAACTGCATTAGGAATTAAATATATCATTTAAATATTCATATAATATTACATGAACTTTACTATTAAACAAAAGTGGAAACAAATAATATAATTTATTTTAATATCGAATGCAATGTCTATTGAACCTTTGAGCCATAATAGTAAAGTTTAATATTAGACTAGGTTTTGAAAACCTTTTTTATAAGCATAAATTTGCCTCCAAGTTCTCATGATTCCTCAACCTTTTTTCTCCAAGAAATAATGTCTACATTCAAAAGGGAACGCAAATTATAGCAATCAACATCCATCTAGCTAGCAGCCTTATCTACATGAAATTATTAATTCTAACAAGTCACCTAATATACGGATGATTATATCT
>NEWO01000011.1:634874-663017 GCA_003013225.1 Phalaenopsis aphrodite | reverse complement strand
TGTACACCCAAAGTATTCCTTAACAATTTAATATAAAAAAGAACTTTTTTCCTTTTTGATTTGAAGAACTCAACAAGTTCTTGTAATGATTTACAAAATCTTTATAAATTTGCTATTGAAAGAATGCAATTATTTGATAAGATTTTAGCTTGTAAAACAATAGCAACTTTGAGATAATTTTGATTGAAAATATAGGTAATAACTCACTTCCAACACTCATCCTGGTAGCCGACATGTTGCATGCTTATAGTTAATGTATTTGTGTCATTGGCCTTGCCATGAATGAATGATTCTAGACCAACAGAGAGTGTGGAGTCGAGCCAGCTATAAGTTTTTTAACATAGTTCTTCTTTCATATTGATGAATTTGAATAAGATATTAAAAAACAATAAAATTCAACATAAAGCTTGGGACTTTATATACATGGAAGACACAAAATTTAGCAATAGAATGGTCTTTAAATTCTCCTCTTAGAAAGAGTCAAGTCAATCTCAATGGAACTTTTAAGTTATCTTTTATATATCTTCCCCTCATTGTCTTTCAATATAATGCTTATGAATAATAAAAAAAATGTAACTAAATGAATTAGTAGAACTTTATGGAAAAAATATGTTTTTTATATCTTAGAGCATAATTAATATAATAATTTTAAACATTTATAACAAAGAAAGTTTAAGGTATGAAAAGGGTGATAAAATTCAATATAAAATTTGGAACTTATATGAATGAAAGACATAATATTTAGAAATTGAATGATCATTAATTCTAATCTTAGTAAGAGAGAATTTGAATTTCTAAGTTGCATTTTATACGTCTCCCCATCATCATCATTCAATTATATTGCTTATGAATAGTAAATAAAAAAAAATAAATACTTAAATGAATTAGTAGAACTCAATCCAAGTGTTATTTTGATATCTTAGATCACAATTAATGCTATAATGTTAAACTTGTATAGCATGAAAAATATAGGCGTGAGAAAAGGGATGGAATTCAATATAAAATTTGGGACTTATCTAAATAAAAGACATAAAATTTGGGAATAGAATGGTCAATACTTCTCATCTTAGAAAGAGAGAATTCCATGTCAATTGAACTTGTAAGTTGTCTTTTGTACGTCTTCCTATCATTATAGTTCAAATAAAATGCTTAAGAATAATAAAAATATCAAAAATGTATATATATGCATACCACATAAATCATTTGTTTTTGCATATTTAATTCCTAAACTTAATATTTATTAATTAATATAACATTCAACTATTATCTTTACATAAAAAAATAAAACTAATTATAACTTTTTTTTTAGTAGTGAAATGAACATGTTCATATATATTCTTTGACATATTACTTTCACACTTAAACTTTATAAGTATTGGATATAAAAAAAACATAATAATTTTATGGAATGTAAATTACTCAACCATTAATAAACATTCTCCTTCTCCTCCCAAATAAATAGATGACAATCTCACTAAACTATCACTCTACTTTGATGAATATTGTAGCATGCAATAAACTTGAACCACTTTCAATTTGGACTTTTTTTTAGCTTGATGAATTTCATCTTAAGGCAAATATTCTCTTTAGAGAAAGTAAACTTTATGATTGATTGTGAAGAAAGCATACGCTAAAGCAATAAACATCTAACTACTTCAATACATGAGGTATTTATCATGAAACAACAGTACAACTAAATTGGAGTAAGTTAAATAAAGATAGATCCGGGCTTGATAAATTATTCAAGTCATATTTTGAAGAGAATCTTCCTCTAAAATTAAAAACTCCAAATAAATCTTGAGGTTTGTCTCGCCCTATGATGAATAAGAGGAGATGAGCTAAATGACCCTCGATTATTTCTTTGCTATATATTATATTGAGTAATGACAACCAGACTTATTTAACTAAACATGTATAATGACTTGAGAAATCAAATTTGGCTTTCTTTTCTTTTTCTTTATAATAGTTGATGAGTCACATGGCCATCGAGTTCAACATCAGTGGTAGAATTTACTTTGTCACTTGGTGGGGACAAAGTTGTGGGAATCACTATCAACCTGTCTTCATTATTTCCTCCTCCAATAAACAGCTGCATAACCAGACATTAAATAATAATAATTGTAAATAAAAGTTGGTGCATACATGCACTAAAATGAAGTGATACATACATAAGCACACACACACATATATATAAATTTATATATATTATATATAAATAAATAAATATATATATATAGTCAATATCATTAAATATTATGCACTACGAGCCGTTTTAATAAGGTGGTATTATCATGAAAATGTGTACTAATGAACTTCTTATCCATAAATTAAATATTACTCTATATTTGAGAGTGATTAATGGCATGAAGCTCTCTATTCCAACTGAATTTTCTGCTTCGATTAATACAAGGCAGAATCTTATTTTTAAGGGTGGGTAAAATTATCAAAAGTTTTTTTTTTTTATTTTTGGGCAAAAAAATATATACAAAAGAGACTAAATTATCAAATTGCACAAACTACACATGATAAAATATTTAAAATAGTACTACTTTTATTGAGAAATTTGAATTCCATGGGGGCAATTGTCCAATCTGGACATACCCTAATTTCATCCCTAAATACAAGTTATTAAAAAGCTAAGGTCTAGTATATCAGTAGCCATACTTTGTTCTAAACTTAAAAACTCAAGCCCAAAGAGAAGACCAGCAGCTATGAAAAATATTGTGATGATGATATTAGAAAATACCCTAGCTGTAAAATATGAAACTGTTAAAAAAAAAATACTACTAACTTTTAGTCCTAACTATATTGTTGATAAAAAGGGCAAAGAAACAAAACTACTTTCTTGCTATGTCCAAGTCCTGCTTGGTCCTAACATAAGAAAGCCAGTCTCTCTTAGGCCAATCCACTGATCAATCATCCCAATTTTTATAGCGCTGGTCATGCATGTGAAGGTGCAAGGCTCCATGATTAATAATGTGAAGGTGGGGCATGCAAAGAAAATATTATAATCATAAAAAAAGAATGCAAATGGAGATGTACGATAGAAAGGGGCTGTACTGTAATAGATTTTATGGCTGAATTAAAATTTCTACTTTGCTAAATACCTAACCCCACAAGGAGCTCGAAATGATTTAACACCCATGTGATTATGTCAGTTCATGTCCTTTGAACTCTCCAACTCCAATCACCACAGTAATTTTGCAGCCATGATTTCAACCAAGGTTGGGAACAGTGAAGCCTGGAGTGACGATGGGGAGAAGTTTGCCTCAGAAACATTTTCATTGTAACAATGTAATTTACATTTTATGCTTTACAACTTTGTTTTTTTAATTTTATTTTATGAGTAGTTGTTGTGGGGTTTTATAGTAAATGTTTTTTTTTTCTTTTTCTTTCTTTGAGAGACTTGTGGTATCAAGTGCAGTTATTGGGTGGGGTGATATTATTTTTGAAGAATTAGGGTTTCATTCGTGAGGCAGCATGGGCCACTATTTAGCCAGACAACACTGTCGCAGTAGTAGATGCAGATCTGTGGAAACAATATTCAGAAGGAAACTATTTATTATTACAGTTAAGAAAACAGTGAAAAATAATAAATTGTCGAAATTTATCTGGTGATTTGAAGGATTACTGAACTAAATGGCAACAAAAATAAGAAAATAATAGAGTAGAATATTCAGATTATTATTCAGCATGAGTTAATGTGCTATAAATTTACCTAAATCTTCTACGAAAAGGAGATTTCACATTAATATATATGAATTTGGAAGAGTTTTTTGGAGAAGTTTGTTTTGGTGGTGTTTGACAGCATAAAATCCATAAGATTTAAGGGTAATTTTAACTTAAATCCATTCAAATGCAAAAAAAAATTGAATTTATAAGAGATGAATTTAAGCGTATTTATGCTAAATCAGACCAAACATCTTATTGAATTTAACAGTACCTGATCTTATGAATAAGGATTTTCCAGATTTACCGGATTGATACGATCCTACTTAACCTAAATCATACGTGCAGCCAAACGCTTCCCTTAGAGATTGAACTTCAACAATAACTATTTTTTCTTAAGAGAGGAGAGCAAGATTCTTCAAGATTTTTTTCTTCTTTTTTTTCTTGATTTCTCTAACTTGTTTCATTAACCAGCAATTTAAGATGACTTCACTAAAAAATTTCTTAATCTGATCAGTTAGTTGAAAGGAATAAGAAAAGCATTGGGAGATTTAAAAGAAAACATGGAAATTAATACTATAGAACTTCTCAATTCAAAAAACAGAAAAAAACAAATAATAAAAGCATTATAATTTGATAAAACTAGTCAATGGACTAAAATATATCTAAATATTCTAAATACTTGACGCATATTAATTTAGATCAGTTTAGTACACTCAGCCAAAAGTTGCATAAATTTGCATGAACCCAGAAAAGTTCTCCTAGACTAGTACAAATTTTCTTGTGTCAACATGAGCTCGCTTGTAAGTAGCTTAAACTTGCTAAGAGCCTGATGAACTTGTCAAAAGTTGACTCATTATAAGATACCATCAAGATAACTCATCCAAAATTAAGTCTACTTGCTTAATGTCAAGACATATTCACTCAAGCTCAGAAACTACTCCCCTCAGTTAAGCTGGCAGCTTCCCCCAACTAAGTCAGTGTTTTATGCAACTTCAACTGCAAACTTCTTTGGGTTATTACAAATCATATACTTTATACCAAATGATTATATTTTTTAGTCATTTTTTTTGTGATTTAATTTGTAGCTATTCTTATAATGCACAAATATTGATTCTAATTTTATAAATAGGAGGTCACGGGAGAGCCCAGAGGAGCAATCACTTTTACTCAAGTCTATTATAGTGAAATCCCATAGCTCTTCAGTCCTACTTTTTCATGTCTCTCAAAGTTTCTTATCCTTTTTCTCCTTGTGTTTTGATAAGGTTGTGATTTACCTTAAAATAATTTTAAATTCAACAATATTTACAAATCTAATATCTAAAATATTTTATTTATGTATACAACACCTAAATTTTTTTGACAATTTAGAATTGTTTGAAGGAGCTTTACCATTTAGCGAAGCTATTTTAAAAGTCATATCTGCTTAATGAAGAAGACCAGCTGCTATCTAAACTGACAAAAAAATTACCTTTCTTGCTGAACAACTTCGAAAGTCAACGTTTGGGAGACGCAAAAAAACTTTGTCACATGTCAGCATTTACTTCAACAAAATCAAAGCATTTAACAGAGAACCGAGGGGCAGAAGAAACCCTTCGCTGGCTAAAGAAAACGGAGATTTTAACGGAATGGTTTTTTTTTTTGGGTGTAAAAGTAGCCGTTAGAAATTTAATTATAGTTTATTAAAGTGGAATGTATGCATCAAAATAAATTTTTTTTCTTAATTCTAAGACTTTAGCTTCATGATTTTCTTCAAACTTATAAATTTTAGGGCAAATAAATACAAGAATGGACACAATTTATGAAAAAAACAAAGAGATTTAACGAGATTTGACAATTTGTCTATACCTCAGGAGCAGAGAGGTGACTTTTTTTTAGGTTTTACAAAAGAGTTGAAATCCATCATAAGATTATAATACGACATATATATATAATCCTGACGTATAATATGTAATTATAAACTTGCCCCTGTATATCAGTCATAGTTATCAAAACTGACGCAGACCATTTTTTATTTTTGATAAGCTGTAATGCATTTCACTAATCTCTTCGTGAATTCATTAATCAAAGTAAATTCCATTTTATTAGGCCGTAGTTTATTAATTGCAGAAAATGTGTTTTTAACTTTATTTGGTGCATTAAGCCAGCTAGTGGTCTTTTAAGCCAGTTGCTTTCGGCCAGATGTGGCTACAGCATTGAGTATTTAATAGATCTCAATTCACAAATAAGAAAAAGGGTGCAAAATGTTTTCTTGAAGTGCAAAATTCATCTAATTATTTATTACTTAAGAGGCCATTTTATTTCTTGAAAAGAAGAAAAGAGTGAGAAAATATGGTATAATTGAAATATAATATATTTTAGATATTTTAGAGTTGTTTTAGAGATGTAACATAAATGAAAATTAATGATTTTTTGTGCTAATTTTAAGTAGAATAAAATCAGAGTAAAAATGTTGAGCCGTGTCCACTGATGGTGGTGGGGACTAACTGGTGGGGTGCTGGTGGCAGACATGATAACTACTAAGATAATTTTTGTAGTATATTTGAAAGTTGGTCAAATTAATTGATGTCCAAGTATACCAAAATTTAACCGTAGTTAGATTCTAGGTACAATCTAGTAATTTTTTTTTTTATTTCTAATGCATAAATTTGTGCCACATACCTTGGTCTGTTGGTTGGCATCCACGTTATAAATCCTCTCAGGTCGGGGGTTTGAATCCCCTCTGGCCGGACAGATGGCTTTAAGGAGGGGGTATTCGAATTATTAGACACATTAGGAGTGGCTGGAGGCTCGTATAATAGCCTCGGGTCATTCCTTTTTTTTAATATATATTTATATATATGAAAGTTTAGTGTGGGATATGTAAATACTGAAAGAATTGTGTTGTATCAGTGCAATTGCTCCATATATATAGTTCACAAATCTCTTCATTCAGCTTATGAAAAAAGCACAAAATAGATTAAGAACATATTTTATAATACTCAACCAAACTAAATGAAAAATTAGTGCCTTCAGGCCTCATGCTTTCGGTCAGATGTGAATACAGCCTAGAGCATGTCTCCTTTTAAAAACAGAAAAATAAAATAAAATGTTTTGCAGAAGATCCCCACCCCCTTTATAACGTTCCTGCCCAAATCCCCAGTAAATTTTCATATAAAAACTGCATCTGCATTAATATATACTTCAAATCAGATTAGAATCATTCAATCAGCCGAGCCCCATATGCACATGTTGGCCGTCCATTTCAGTCCCTGTTCTTCCTCCAACACTAACCCTAAATTAATACTGAGAAAGAGCTCACATCCCCACCACTTAATTTCAATCAAATAATTTAATAAAACGAAGACAGTCACTAGTGGCAATGATTATATTAATCCACATCGTGCTTCTACTCGCATAAACAACTAACAGGTGAATCCATTTCCCAGGCCTTTATTAGATGCTCCAATCTTCAATCCTTGATGAACATATTAAATATCAATATTTATGGATCTAATTATGCAAACAAGTACTAAAATTTATAAAACATATTAGGTTCAGATTCAGAGATTAATTAAAATAAGGCTCCCAGGGATTATTGCGATGGTCCACCTTTTGTATTTCAGTATTAATCTAATGATGGAGTTTGAAAGGCTGTCATGTTGCTCCCAGGTCACATTCAGTTGGCGCTTATGGTGGAACTCTGAAGCCATAAAATGATTACTATTATTATTATTAAATCAAAACAGACAAATAAATATAAAAAAAATAGAGAGCAACATGAGGGCCATGAATGAGAAAATGATGTAACCTGATAGAATAGATACAGCTAGTGATATTCATATTTACTCATCACTTATATCTCTGCCCTGCACTGTGACCTCTGATAAATTCTCAAATCTTATCAATTTAGATTCTTACAGTGTTGTTTTAGAGACAGTATTGACCTTGTTCTTATATATAATCTTCTTGTCGAAAATCACTTTCAAATTATTCCACAGTCAATTTTAGAACAATTTACCTTTACAATTATATTTCACAGGTCAGATCGAGCTAAACATTCTCCACATAATTACTCACCAATTTTGAACAAATAGTAACATAAATTTAGTTACCATTCATATTTAACTTAAACACAGCCCCTCCGAATATAGTATTTTTTTTCGAGAGAAGGGCACACGGCAACAGACTGCCTGCATCGAAACTCTCAAGCACTGTAGCACCACTAACAGTAGCCTCACATGAAAGCATCACTTTGTTTAGCTTTATAGTACCACTTGTTTAGCTCATGCGCTCAGTTTGAAGTATTAGCTTTAGCAGCCCAAAAGAGGCATTTAGGGGATTTGAAAAGATCAGAAAAGTAACCCTGCAGTCATTTGATTACACTGACATGAAAAGAAAAGAGCTCCTCTCTCTCTCTCTCTCTCCCTTTCCCTTTCCCTTTCCCTTTCATTCTTCTCTCCCTCACACAAACATGTCGAAGAAATGATGAGAATTTAAGGTCTCAACAACCGAAAGATTTTTAAGAAATAATTGTTGGTTAGGGAGTCACATTCAGTGTGCTTGATGGAAAGGGGCGCCCATGCCTCCATGATAGAACTTCTATGCTTGTTTGGCTCTAGTACAAATGCTGTGCAGGAGCTTGGAAGGGACTTTATGGCAGATATTCTCTATTGTAATGTATGAACACTCGATTGCTAGGCCCCATACCAGCACTTCATATTTCTTTCAGTTTCAGTGTGAATTATTGTTGGGAAATGGGTGAAATTTTTTTCAGACGTGGCACAAGGAAAAAAAAAAAAGAATTGTAAAGAAAAAGACAGGCTGCAAATAAAAGGACAAAAGAATCTTATACAAATTTTACTCAATTGATGACTACATCATATCATGGTCATTATAAATTTTACTCTGATTTGATAGTATGGAATTACAATACTATGTCAAGATTTAAAAAAATTAAAAAAAAAAAAACTATTACTAAATATTTATGATTTGTTTACTTCATAGTGCTAAAATTATAGAAAGGATATTATGAATAATTTTAACAATTATTATTTAATAAAAAAGATCAAAATAACTAGTTAATCACTCAAATTAATTGTAATGATGATAATAATAATAAATAATTGTTAACAAAATATAATTAATATAATTTTATAAATAAACAAAAAAAATACAGGTTTTTCTTGATAGAATCAATAGTAGCACAAAAACAATTAAAAGACATTTGAAAGGAAGTCTTTCAATTTCATTAAAAATATGACATTTTTGTTTTATGTAAATATTCTAAAATCAACAAACAAAAGAAAAAAAAAACTATCTTAAATTTTTTTATAAAATAATAGCTCACAAATATAAAATAAAACCCTTAGCTATCATTGATCTCTTGAAGAAGAGTGTAAACACAGCGACTCATACTGTCAAGAAATAAAATTGAAAGACAAATAAAATATACAAGAAATATAATTTATATATTCTAATTTTATAAGAAATATAAATTATATATTTCTTATTTTATATAATTTTAAATAGACAAGAAATACCATTTAAAATTATAAATTAAATTATATAAATTATTGAAAATTATATGTCGTACACAAGAAATATAAATTATATATTCTAATTTTATAAATTAATCCAAGAGTATTTAAATAGAAATTCATGTCAACCTAGGTGTAGCTTGTTTTATTAAGATTACCTAATATGCATAAAGTTTGAAGAACATTGTAAAACTTTGTTGCTAAGTTAGTAGAGCAAGAAGATGAGAAATTGCATCAATAGCTGGCATAATATTCAAATAGAAATATACATTTTAATAGAATAATGATGATTTTAAGATGCTAGATTAGGATTAATTAATTAGTGGAGTGTAGCTTTAATGACATTTGAAAATATGTATTTTACTCAATAATTTATTCCATGGTATTTATGAATTGTTGTTTATAATAATATGTAATTAGGTACAATTGTGATAGAGGAAGCAACCAAATAACACTCGAAAAATATGATAAAAAAACTTATTAATTAGTTATGAAGGTAATAATTAAAATATAAAATAAAATCAAATCAAATATATTTAAAATGCAAAAACATGATCCCACAAAAAATAGTTAATACCAATCTTTGATTTATTTTATTTTTAATAAATTTATTTTATTTTAATAATTGTTGATGATGTTATTAAGAGCTTGAAAGTTAAAATTATAAGTATGCAATACATAAAATTAAAAATATATAACCTATAGTTTATGTTTTCATAAGTTAGTGATGCCATCAAAATATTTTCTAATGGTTACTTGTGCTATAGTTTAGCAAATTTGATTATAAGGAATTGCTTCCAACCATATGAATTTATTAAAAGAAATAGAAAAACAATAGCAATTAGACAGTGTAACAATGGTTTAATAAAAAAAGTAGTGAAAAAACTATTCTAAACAGACTTTAAAATCTCTTATAATTTCTTAAACCTCCTTAAATCTCATTTATTATTTTCACAACCTTTTGTTTTGGTGTACATTAAAAACACGTCAGTACAAATCTCGAGGAGATCCGACGGACTAAGAGACGAAGAAGTACGACGAGGAGAGCCCACCGGCAGAAGACCAAAGGACCCACTAGAGAAAAACTAAGAGATCTATTTGATTAGGTGCAATCTCCTAAAACGGGGTTAGATGCCGACAGAATGTGAGCCATCCGGACCAAAAATTGATGCCAATTGAACTGAGCAGAGGCTTCAACCACATCTTGCCATAGCCTAATTCAAGGAAAAAGTTCAGCACTGTCAACCACCACACGAACACCCTTTGAGATTCCTTAGAGGGGCATAGAATCGGTAATTGTGACATCCAAGAACATCCGAAAGGACCTCTCGTCAAGGTATGACTATCTAGCAAATTATAATGATTCACCCTCTACCCATTAATAACCTACCTCATCTTATCGACCAGAGTTCATCATCCAGTGATCATAAGTCAACTACAGAGTATCATAGTCAGCCAGTGAAATCAAGTCGACCGAGCTAAATCCTGCCAACTAGAAGATAAGCAAAAGTTGACCTAAAATATCGACTCAACATATAGTTGACCGAGTAGTCGCTTAGCGAACCGAGTCAGAAGATAGTCGAACCATAGGCTAATATTTTTAAATTACTGAAAAATACCCACTAATGCGCCTATTAAAGCAGGGCAAGCATATAATTAACTATATACCCTAATCTACAAATAGAATGATCATTTTATAAGAATGGGTTAAACATTTCATATTATTGTTCATTCCCTATGCATCACGTCTCTTTCTTGTCTTATGCTTTATTATTTGGATGTGATTCAAAGACATATTCGAATCCAACACTTGGCAAGCTATGTTCACTATAAAGATTCATGATCTTCCTACATCATGTAAATTAAATTAATACTCAAGTTAAAGAGAATTCTTAGTTGTCTTCCATCCCAACATGAAACTTGGATATTTCATGGAACATCAGAGGTTTCCTTGTTTCTTAAAAAATTTCGCAATACACTGAATCCTCCAATATAGGGTCCGTTTGGGGCAGCTTGTGCGTTTCAGGATAAGCTGCTATCCTGAAACGCAGCCCGTGGGCCGGCCGCAGGGGTCGACCCGCGGCCTGCGTTTAGTGTAAAAATCCAAACGCAGTTTCAGATAAGCTGACGAGATGCGCGAACCAAACGGTACGGCGGCGTTTTGAAAACGCCGCCCGCACTTCTAAGCTGCTTCAAACGGACTCATAATCATATATGCTGATCAAAGTGCGCTGCTTTTCTCTCATTTCTTTTCCTTCTCAATTTCTACCAAATCGTAATACTATACTTCTGATAAAAAAAAAAATTGTGCTCTGAATGTAAATGCCCAAAATAAATTAAAAAACAGTGCTGTAATTCATCACAATTCTAAATAAGAAAATAAAAATAAAAATCAAAGAACAGCAGCTGCAGAGCAGATTTTGTCATGAAGCTCTCACTTTTTCTCTCGAGCTTTTCAGCACCCAATTCATGTTGTCTATCTGGCCCGCTAAGATTCTGCAATGAGACTACCTTTCAACACCCCAGACACAGAAAAAAAGCAGAAAATAACATGGGAATCTACGCTACTCAATGACACTCAAGATCTGAAATCATTTTTAAGGTTTTTGTTTTTTTAATTAGAGAAAAAAAAATCTATCAAAAACTGTTGTTACTGCAATAGGGACATGTGAACAGCATTAAGAGAGGGTTTCTCTAACCAGAATGTTATCTGTGGAATAGAAGCTGAAAAGAACAAGGAACTAAAAGTGCTCCTCTAGTTTTTATAGAAGCACAAGGGTGATTGGATGGCTATTTATAAGAGAAGAGATGAATGAAACATACATTTCTTCAGTTGACTAAAGCATTCGCTAGATATGTTTGGAAGATTCAGCGTATTTTTACTGAAAAGATTTGATGAATATAGAATTAGCTTACAGATTTGCGTGAATTTGAATGAACATTTTGAGTCACAAAGCTATATTTTGAGAATTTTCTATAGGATCGTACAAGCTCTATTTTATACAATGAAGATAGTGTCGTTTAACAAGGTGAACCCAATGGTGTCATGAAAGTAGGGCTTAAATCAGTTTGTTTATAATTGAAATATAATGAGATTTGATGGCTTAAATGCTTTATAAATTTTGCGTCGAAAATTGTATGTGGAGTAAATATGGTTTAATCAAAAGGGACTTATTCATACCATCTAATAGAGCATCTAGTAAATATGGTTTAATCAAAAGGGACTTATTCATACCATCTAATAGAGCATCTAGTTTATATATATATATAAGAACAACAACAACAACAAAGCCTTAATCTCACTACGTGGGGTCGGCTACATGAATCCTTTTTCTGCATCGCATCCTATTTAGTGTCATATTTTCATTTCGTTCAAATAAATTAAGATCATTTTTTATACAATAAGCCCAGTCTTCCTAGGTCTACCTCTACTTTTCTTAACATAGGTCAAATCTAAAACATCTACTCACCTAATCAGATCATCAGATGGTCGACGTCTAATATGACCAAACCATCTAAGAAAACACTCTAATTTTGTTCGTCACTAGAGCTACACCAACCCTATCACATATATATTCATTTCGCATTTTGTCTCTAAGTGTAAAGCGACACATCCACCTAATCATTCTCATCTCAACAACACTTAGTATTATGCATCTCTTTTAAAGTGCAACATAATTCTCTTCTTTTTTTTTATCTTTTTTTTAAAATTTTTTTAAAGAGAACAAAAATATCCATTCCAAAAGTATAAAAATTTAACATGAACTTTCGAGTGTTTAAATGCAAGAATATACAATGAACTTTCCAACTATTATTAAAATTCAACAATTTTTTTTTAAAATATATTATTATATATTCAAAATTTAGGATGGAGTTTTAAAATTTTTTCTTCAGATAAGTTCTGAGCTTTGGTGAAAATAATTTTTGTTATTGTTGCGAGATCTAGATATGCCAGTTGATATGATATATATATAAATCAAATAGAAGAACGATCGATGAAGGGAAAAATAGAACGAGAAAAATCACACCAGAAAAGAATAATACAGTAGAACACACAGATTTATGTGGTTCGACAAATTGCCTATGTCCATGGAGTTGCAGAGGATTTTACTAACTTGAGGAATTTATACCAGTAGCTCACCTCGACTTACAAGAGGAATCTCTCACTTCGTTGCTCTCTCTTTTTCTCTATCTTTTCTTCTCTCTCTACACCGAGATACACTAAGAAGCTCTACACTGAGATACACCGAAGAAGCCAAATTTACAAGAGAAATAAACTCAATTTCTCTTCTGATACAAGCCACCAAGAAGAAGCCTAGGGAAAACAATCTTCTTCTTCTTCCTTCTTCTTTCTTCTACCGCAAGAAACTGCTCCTCCTTGCACTTCTCTTCCTCTGCCTCGACGAAACATTCCTCTATCCTGAGGAAACCAAAGAAGAACTCAAAGTGTGATTACTAATCCCAAGGAGAGTCATCTGAAGCTTTTATCACGAACAGGAGGGAGCGAAGATATGCTTCACTTCACAAAAGAGGAAGGCGGGAGGGGTGATTTGTGAAGACGTGTGACTCTCCAACGCAAAGTAACCGCCCAAGCATAGTGGACCGGACTCCACCGTTTCTAACAATTCTCTCACTTGGAGACCGGTACACAGGCTGCAACATCTCCTTCCTCAAATCGATATTCTCAACTAGCGGTGTCGCCTTTTTCTTCAAACATGAATCCTCCACCATAAATCCTCCAACTTGAATCATCTACCTCTGCAACTCAAAGCCTCTGTCTTCACTCCAGAAAACAAACTGAAGCTGTGCACAACTTCAATTTCTCAAGAGTAACTCCCTCAGTCAATATGTCAGCATGCTCCATATAGCTTTGCACCTCCAAGCTATTTCTTGGGTCACTCTTGTCTCTTCTTACGACTCCCACTGCATGGGCAACATCCTGCCTCTGCAGAAAGCCTTTTTCAACAAGTATAGTCTTGTACCTCTTACTGACATCACGCTCAGTCTTCACCTGGTACACTCATTTGTTGTGCAATGCCTTCTTCTCTGGTGGAAGTTCTGTCAGCTTCCACTTGCTCAAACTTTTATCTTGCAATATTTCTTCTTAGCTCTATGGTTCTTCAATATCCGTCTGTGGAACAATAGGAATGGGTGCCTCGTAGCAACTTTCCTCTTCACTTCCATCACTGCCCTGCATTGTGACCTCTGGTAGATTTCCTACCACATTCAAAGCCCTTGAATCCAATATCAAGTCTTCAACAAAACTTTGAAATGCCAACAATAGTGCATCCTGTGATTCTTCATATACCACATTTGAGCTATCATTCTCCATCTTCTTAAAATTCTTGCAGTTCTTCTTTATGTGGCCAGCCTTGCCACAACTCCAACAGGTTGTCTGCTTACTAAACTTTGATTTTTGTCTCCCTATACTTGAGTTCCTGTCATGTCATTGTCGGCACTATTTTTGGTGTGGGGTTTGCCCGTAAGAAGCTGTCGGTCATCGGAATCAAAATCCCGTTACCCGCTTCGGAAGGACGTTTAAAAATTTTAGTTTNTAAGATCATTTTTTATACAATAAGCCCAGTCTTCCTAGGTCTACCTCTACTTTTCTTAACATAGGTCAAATCTAAAACATCTACTCACCTAATCAGATCATCAGATGGTCGACGTCTAATATGACCAAACCATCTAAGAAAACACTCTAATTTTGTTCGTCACTAGAGCTACACCAACCCTATCACATATATATTCATTTCGCATTTTGTCTCTAAGTGTAAAGCCACACATCCACCTAATCATTCTCATCTCAACAACACTTAGTATTATGCATCTCTTTTAAAGTGCAACATAATTCTCTTCTTTTTTTAATCTTTTTTTAATTTTTTTTAAAGAGAACAAAAATATCCATTCCAAAAGTATAAATATTTAACATGAACTTTCGAGTTTTTAAATGAAAGAATATACAATGAACTTTCTAACTATTATTAAAATTCAACAATTTTCTTTTAAATATATTATTATATATTCAAAATTTAGGATGGAGTTTTAAAATTTTTTCTTTAGGTAAGTTCTGAGCTTTGGTGAAAGTAATTTTTGTTATTGTTGCGAGATCTATATATGCCAGTTGATATGGTATATATATAAATCAAACAGAAGAACGATCGATGAAGGAAAAAATAGAACGAGAAAAATCACACCAGAAAAGAATAATACAGTAGAACACACAGATTTATGTGGTTCGACAAATTGTCTATGTTCACGGAGTTGCAGAGGATTTTACTAACTTGAGGAATTTACACCAGTAGCTCACCTCGACTTACAAGAGGAATCTCTCACTTCGTTGTTCTCTCTTTTTCTCTCTCTTTTCTTCTCTCTCTACTCCGAGATACACTAAGAAGCTCTACACTGAGATACACCGAAGAAGCCAAATTTACAAGAGAAATAAACTCAGTTTCTCTTTTCCCACAAGCCACCAAGAAGAAGCCTAGGGAAAACAATCTTCTTCTCCTTTCTTCTTCTTTCTTCTGCCGCAAGAAACTGCTCCTCCTTGCACTTCTCTTCCTCTGCCCCGGGGAAACCTTCCTCTATTCATGCAGTTCTTCTTTATGTGGTCAGCCTCGCCACAACTCCAACAGGTTGTCTGCTTACTAAACTTTGATTTTTATCTCCCTATACTTGAGTTCCTGTCATGTCATCTCCCTCTGAAATCAACATTTAGTGCCAAACTTGAACCTGAGACCTCGCCAAAATCTTTCCTGCGAACTTCCTCAACCAAAATCAAATCACAAATATCATCGTTTTCAGTTTAGATTTACATACAGAATTGTTAACTGCTATCCTCATGGCTTTCCAACTATTTGAAAATGAAGCCAACAAGATCAGTGCACATATCTCATCATCAAAATCAATTTTCACAGATGACAATTGATTTGAAATAGTATTGAAAACATTCAGGTGTTGAACAACATAAACACCTTCGTCATCTTCAAATTAAATAAATTCTTCATCAAGTGCACATCGTTATTCACCATGGCTTTTCATACATACTTGATAAGACTGTCATGAGATCTGCAGTCGTTCTTTCCTTGACGATGATGTGTGCAACGGGCCTCGATAGGGACAATCGAATAACCCTCAGAACTTGTTGATCCAACAAATTGCATTCAGCATCATCCATCCTTTCAGGTCTTTTCCCCACTAACGGAAGATGAAGTTTCTTCTCATAAAGATAATTCTCTATCTGCATTCTCCAATAACCAAAATCTGTGCCATCAAACTTCTCGATACCTAAAACTTTCACTTCATCTGCAACCATCGTTCTTCCTTAGATCTGAAAAAATCTCTGATACCAGTTATTGTTGTTGTGAGATCTAGATATACCAGTTGATGTGGTGTATATATAAATCAAACAGAAGAAATATCGACGAAGTGAAAAATAGAACTAGGAAAATCACACCAGAAAAGAATAACACATATGAACACACAAATTTATGTGGTTCGACAAATTACCTACGTCCACAGAATTGCAGAGGATTTTACTACTTAAGGAATTTACACCAGTCGATCACCATGACCTACAAGAGGAATCTCTCACTTCGTTGCTCTCTCTTCTTCTCTCTCTCTTTTCTTCTCTCTACATCAAGATACACCGAAGAGACTCAACACCGATATACACCAAAGAAGACAAACTTACAAGAGAAATAAACCCAATTTCTCTTCTGTCATAAGGCAACAAGAAGAAGTCAAGGGAGAACAATCTTCTTCTGCTTCCATCTTCTTTCTTCTGCCGCAAGGAACTGCACATGCATGCACTTCTCTTCCTTTGCCTCGAGGAAACCTTCCTCTATCCCAAGAAAACGGAAGAAGAACTCAAAGCATGACTACTAATCCCAAGGAGAGTCATCTGAAGCTTTTATCATGAGCAGTAGGGAGCGAAGAGATGCTTCACTTCACAAAAAAAAAGGCGAGAGTGGTTATTTGTGAAAAGGCATGACTTTCCAAAGCAAAGTAACAGCCCAAGCATAGTGGACCGGCTCTACCATTTCTAGCAATTTTGGCTTAAGTGAGATGTTATTTTCTTTTGGAGATATTTATCTTTTGAATATTTTGGCTAATGAAAAGTTTGTTAGAATTGACTGACCTTCAATATACTTCTATCGTGTTGGATTCAGTTTTTTAATGAATTTTGGTGTTTTTACTCCAATTTGGTTTGCTGTTTGAGCTAGCTGTTATTTCCGATGATTAATTTGTTGTTGATAGGTTTACATTTCTTCCTTGAACTTCACTTATTGCTGAGATTGGTTTTTTGGGCAATATGCAGACACACACACACACATATATGCTGAGATGAATAAATTCATAGACAAAATTTTAATTTATATTCTTTGTTTTAGTTAGTTTTTTTTCTTTACTAAGATTTTTTAATTCATGTTCTACTATAAGAATTTAGTTTATTATCAACGGTCACATATCGTCGGTAATAATGTAAAAGCCCTAGGCAAAATGTTTACCGATGATTTAGCAATGGTTTATTGGACATGACAAAAATGTTTGTCGGTAATAAAATTATCTACATACTTTGCAACGGTTAGAATTAACCATTGTTTTATCCGACTTGCTGTATCGGTCTCTAGAGATCCAAAAAATGTCATATTTAACCATACTTTGATCGTCAGTTAAATAACCGATGCACTTCCATCGAAAAATGTGTCATGACTGGTAAAGTGTAGCACAATTGTCAGTTAACCGTGAAAAATTACCAATGGTTTTATTCGTAGCAAAAGTATAGCACTGTGTTCAAACGTCGTTAGTTCGATAGACCATCGAAAAACCATCGGCATATTTTAAAAGTGTCATAAAATCGTCTGTAAGCTGTCGAAAACCTGTAGCATCAAGAAAAAAAATCTACACACTTGCAATCATATCAGTGCAATCAACACACAACACATCAAACTGATGAAACTAATAAACACATAAATCATATACAGAAATAAAAGAAAAAAAAAATTCAATAAAATGTAAAGTTTAAGTGTTAGATATAAAAATACATAGGAATTTAGAGGTATGTGTGTAAATCTTTTTTAAACAAATATTTTAGGATTTCACATTTAAGCCTACACAATAGCCATCACATTTAAACAACAAGGTTTAGTGTTTAACTTAAAAACAATAGAAAATCAAAAACTTTAAAAGCTTCAAAGATGAAGAAAGGAAGAAAAGAAGTCTTCAAAGATCTATTGTCCTGCAAATCAAATGAAACAAGAAAATCATAAGAAATAGAGAGACAAACCAAACCAATAAAAACCATAAAAAGAAAAAAAAAAACTACCAAAGAAGCCACCAAAACAAAAACAAGAAGAATAACAAACCAGAGCTCAAAACTTATTTACAGGACAACATTAAAATTCCGTCATAGATTTTGAATATATAAAAATATATTCATAACTGGTTGAATTTTAATAAAGTTTAGAATTCATCACAGCTCAAAAAACCAACATCAACAACTAGTGAAGATCATGGAAGGAATGTAAAGTTATTAACAACAAATTAATCATCGAAAATAGCAGCTAGCTCAAACATCAGACCAAGTCAGAGCAAAAACACCGAAAGTCAATCTGAAAAACTCAGTCCAGCACGATGGAAGTATATCGAAGGCCAGTCAATCGCATTAGCCAAAATATTCAAAAAATACATATCACCAAAAGAAAATAACATCTCACTTAAGCCAAAATTACTTTTACCAGAACTCAAAACTTATCTGAAGAAAAAGTTTTAAAATTTCATCCTAAATTTTGAATATATAATAATATATTAAAAAGATGTTGAGTTTTAATAATAGTTTGAAATCTTCTTTGCTCAAAACCCAACTCAGTATAAGATCAAAGTGGTAACAAATTCAAATTCAAACCAAATTAAGATTTTTGTTTGTTCCGAACTATAAAGAATTTTCAAGGAGCAAAAAAAGAAAAGCAATAACTCACATCACTATTTTAGTTTACATTTTTTTTCATGGTCAAAATGAATCAAGCAGGCTACTTAAAGTTAGCAAAATATGCTTCGAATTTAAAGTAACAAAATTATACTATTTTTCTGTTGCATCGTATTATTGTGGGAATGTCTAACAATTTATTTACAACCTTCTCCTAGAGTTAATGAAGATGAAGTCTACATGCTATTGATGATGAGCACTGGAATGTACTATTTGAGGTTTTTCTTGAAAATTTTCTTAGAGCAAATCTAGGGGCTATCAATGCACAAAATGATTTCAAAGGAATTTTTGTTGTTGCGTCGTCATACTTCTCGCTATATAGGTTCCATGTGTGGAAAAAATTCACTCTACTAAAATAAATGAAAAAAACTGAAAATTTGCATACATACGACTCAATTTCTATGTGTTTACAGATCTAATACCTAGACTTCATTTTTTGCATGCATGTTATCGTACCTATGAGCGGTATGTATGTCACCTTACCTATGAGTGTTTTGGTGGTCTCTGGAAGCTGTGATGCCCTTGCTAAAGCCTCTAGCCATGAATTGGGAGCGTCGACGGAGAGGAGGAGCATCGTCGGAGCGGTGGACCGTTATCGGGAGAGGAGGTGCATCGCAAGATAGATCGTCACAGGAAGGGAGAGGGATTAAGGGATCAGTAATACCGTCACTTATAGCAACTTTTCTGCATTGTCTTATCATATTAGAAAAATTCTCATTCAATAAAATATCGTATTTTTTGTCTTAACAAGCACCATAGTCTTATCCTAACCTTTTAAGAAGTCAACCATTTCATAATAGCTCTAATATGATTATATTTAACTCTGGAGTTCTAGGTGAAACGCCAAGTATTTTGTTCTCCAAGCTTCTAAAAACTACAAATATTTTCCACTACAATCGAACCTAAACTCAAAGCTCAGAAAAGAGTAAGGGGAGTTCTTAAAAGAATGGCAGGGAGGAAATTTAGGTACAAAACAAAGGAATTTATTTTCTCCCAACATGCAAAATCAGTTCCTGCCCATGTATTTTTGCTTTAGTTATGGTCCTTATGGATGTTCTTACCGGACCATGGCATATGCTTTCATTGATGATATTCTTTTTGTGGATATGATTAAAGAGAGAGTTTAGGAAAAACTTGATCATTGAGGTCAACGTTAGAATATAAAGGCTTTCATTTGAGTAGATATAAAATTGAATACCTGGAACATAGTTTTAATAGTAATAGATTTAATGGCAGTGTTCTTAGCAATTAGTGATCAAGTCATTAATCGGAGGGGACATTTTAGATGTCTTGGGTCTATTGTTCAAAGTGAAAATGGAGATGTTATTATTAGAATTTAAGTTGGATGTTTGAAGTGGAGAAATGCCTCGGGCCTATTGTGTGGCAGAAAAGTACCACTTAAAAAAAATGAAAACAAGATGGTGATTAGTTTTGCAATGTTGTGTGGTTAAGATTGTTGGCTTGCAATGAAAAGCATAAAATTAAGTTAGGTGGTAGTAAGAAGGGAATGTTCAGATGATTGAGTGGCTTTACACTTAGAGAAGAAGTGTGAAACAAATGTCCCTGAAAGAGTTGGAGTATCTCCAATGACGGACAATATTAGAGAGAGTTGTCTTAAATGATTTAGTCATTTTAAACATCGACCATATGATCACTTTATCAAAAGAGTATATATTTTAAATTTCAGTTATGTTAAGAAAATAGTAGACCAAAAAAGTTTTGGGCACATTGTATAAAAAACGGTCTTAATTCAAAAAAAAAATTAAATGAACTTATGATACTCAGTAGAACACGATGGAGAAAAAAAAATTCATGTAACAGACCCCACTTAGCGCGACAAAGGCATGTTATTGTTCCTGTTTTTGGACACAAAATCAATTCACGTCATGCACGCCGCTGGCTCTCATAGATCTCTTCAAACCAAAATATGAAGGTAAACTATTTATAACTAAGCCTATATTTCTTCTTCAGAGTGATCATAGAGTGCAGTATTAAATCAAACTAAACAAACTTTTAATACTATTCTTTACTAGTTTAAGAGCTCGAATTGGTTTATTGAGAGTCTTTATTTTATTTTCAATCAATATGCTGCATGTTAAGAAATGATTCTCATCTACTCATATAATAAATCCTAAGATGTTCATATTGCCTTTGGTATTAGCTGATTCTTGTAGCTGAAAAACAAAATAATTCTCATCTGTATATGCTCTGCATCGCTGAGGACCTTTGAACTTTTGTTGACTAGCAGTGCTCCATTACAGATTGCAAAATTCCATATACCATGAGTTTTGGATAATTTCTGACTCTTGGATTCACCTTCACCAATCTCTTCATGCATGCTTCATATATATTTATGTACATATAATTGAGTTACTATATAATTATTCATAAAAATTTATATGAATCACCAAATGGTGTGCTTTGAGACTTTATACAAAATAGCAGAAAATTTATTAGAATAAATTTTTATACGGAACCTCATTTTCTACATTGGAAGATCTACAATTGCTATTGAAAGAGCTTGGAGCTCTGAAAAACTCTAATGTTTTGCCTGATTATTGACACCAATGACTTCCATTGCCATCCACTGGAAGGGTTGTGAATTTAGCTCGAAGATCGATTTAGATTTTGGCTCGAATTGAAATGGACGAGCCAAGCTATGAACAAAAACTTTGAATCAAATTTTTTTTCCAGCTATACAAGAATTGACTCCAACTTACTTGAGATTGGCTTTTAGTATTTTTTTAATAAAAATAAAACATATAAATTTAAGCATAATTGAATATACCAAGTGACGAGCTAATTTTGAGCTGATTTTGAGTTGGAACAGTTCAAAATAACTCAATTTGAGCTGGTTAGTTTCAATTTTGAGTTGGGCCGATTCCGAGCTAAAATGGATCCAAATAACTGAATTCGAGCCAGCTTATTTCAATTTCGAGCCGATTCAATTTCAAACCGGCTCAGCTCGAAATCGAATTTGCCAATCCACGAGCCTATTTCAAGCCACACTAAATCTACTCGAACCTATTTCGAACTGACCCCAACTCGGCTCGAAATTGAATTGCTAATAGACTTATGCAATTGTCGTCACACAATCATTAACTCATGATTGTCATTGCCCAATACCCATCTCACAACCATCAATACCTACTTGTCATAAATGCCTTCTATTTTTTGTCCATGATCTCTAATACATACAGTTGTAAGAGATCAAGCAAGTGCTCCTATATTTATGACAAGCAGTGGGCTTTTGTAATCTCCCGCAAATGATAGGCTATTTAAACTAAATAAAGCCCTATGTCTGTTTCATTTTTCAAAATTTTTATGTAAAATCTTTGAAATCAGTATGTAATTTTTACTTATATTCGTGCAAAATCTTATTACAAATTAAGGCTTGAGACTTTCACTTAATCTTCATTAGTTTCAAAATTCAGAATAATTATGTATAATTGCAACTTAATATTAATTATAATTTGATTTACTAAAAATGCTCATTTGCTTGGGGAAAAAAAACATATTCTAATTAATATTATTTTATTTTCATTTATTTTGTGTGTGAAAAATAAGAATATTAGATTCGATGACATTCCATAAGATTGGAAGGTTTGCATTGCTTATGATCCGATCAATGATTTACATAGAATATAATAAATTTAATTAATTATTTTCAAAAACATCTTTTTAAATTCTAATTTAATAACCATTAAATCATTTTCTAAAGTGACTTTTATTCACGTTACATCGCCAATCACTAACATGAACAAAAGGTGGGTTAGGAGAATTTCCACCTGATGACCATGAACCCTTCAAGGCTCAATCACAAACCGGCCAAACTACTGAAAAATAAAGCTATGGAATGAGCTTTGGATCGAGCCACACGTGTAGAATTTATTCTATTATATAAAGAGATTACTTGATAGAGTGTCCTTCTTCATCTATTATTTTACTCATTAGATTAATATATATTGTTGAATTTAAATCTGTCATGTAGATCCTGACCACGGAATAAAGCGTTGAAACTGAAAGAGAGGGAGAAAGAGAGAGAAAGAAGTGACGTGGTGATGGCTCCCAGGGAGACAAAGTGGGGGGTTTTTCTTGGGCTCTCGGACTCATTTTATATATTGAAAGAAGTTGTTATTAGAGATGGAGAGAGGGACGTCTAAATGGCAAGAAAGCTCAAATGACACGAGTCCTCTTACATGAAAATTTTCTTCTATTTATAGATAATAGAATGATAAAAGTATAAAAATTACATCATTGCTCTTGACAATGACATATTATTATCTTCATTGACAACTTTACATATGCTTGACATTTTTTCTAATGTTTAACATGTTTTCGTATATCTGACACTTTTTCATATCTATGGAGGTGGCCGGCTTGTTAACTGGGGTGACCGACCGATCACTGGTATCGTCGACTCTCATCTAAATTTGCGCGGGCATTATTAAAACCTACATAAATGTTTCGAAGTCTCTTACTTCTTAGAAGTAAAGTTGCGATAAGAATAAGAGACTATAAATGCCAAAAATGCAATCACAACAATTCAATAATTATGATCTTTTGATTTTAGTGTTCTTTGCGCTCTATTTTCTCCACCCACGACGTGTACTATTAAATATTTTCGGATCAATTTTTGATTTGATAACTGACCTTCGACTGATTGAGGTGACCTTAGGTCGGTTTTATGGGCTTCATCTCTCACTTTGTTAATATTGTTAATTTGATCCTTTTGTTTTTAGGAAAAACACATAAAATACTTTGTAACTTTTCACGAATTTGCAAATAGAGGGAGACTTTCAGCTGTTTTTTACCATCATTTTAACATTTTACCTATATTGGGCTATTTGTTTACAATAATTATTCTGTGATGAATTTTGGCTTGATTTGCTCGACTCGGAGGGGAGTCAGTCATTTGCTCGTCCCTGGATTGGAGTATTTGATTTGCCCAGTTGGTTCAAATTTTTTGAGTGTCCGCTTAGATGCAGACTTCTGTGAACTCTTCGAGTTTTTCAAGTCCTTGTTGGACCTAGGAAAATATAATTAGAAGATTTTATATATAGATGTTTCAGCGAAAAAATAATAAAATATTTTTTGTTGGACATTTGACCGCCTGGAATTTTTGGTCGCCTGAATAAATCGGTCGTATTATTTTCGACAGTCTGGAATTTTTTAGTAGCCAGAATTTTCTACTACCTGAATTTTTATGTTACCTTTATATTTCGATCGCTTGGGATTTTTGGTTGCCTGAATATTTCAATCGCCAGAAATTTTTGGTCTTCTTTATATTCAATCGCCCGAAATCTTCGGTTACCTAGAATTTTCAGCCATCTGAGTTTCAAACGTAAGGGATTTTCAGTCACCTAGATTTTCGATCATCTGAATTATTGGTCACATTGATATTTCAGTCGTTTACACTTTTCAGTCGCTTGGATATTTGATGACCTAGAATTTTTGTTTGCTTGAATATTTTGATAGCTCTAAATTTTAGGTCACGTGGATATTTTGGTCGTCTGATAATCAATCATCTGGAATTTTTATTCGCTAGTCGAAGGAGAGGATTTACGTGGCTTTTCTCGGGGAAGGAGACAAAGAGAAAGTGCAGAGCTGCATGTTTGTTTCAAGAGTGTGATTTTTGCTTCCACGCCAAAGCCTCTCGGAAGACGACATAAACAAGAATTTTAAGCTCCTATTTCGGTTGTTGTACAAGTTCTCTGTGTGCTCTCTACTATGAGTATTTATGTGAAGAGTTTCTCCTCGAGGTTTCTCATCTTCTTGTTGATGACATGTTCCACGCTCACTGTACCAAATGTTGAATCCAAATATGTCATGTAGATCATTCCCAAGGAAAAGAGCGTAGAAACTGTTAGAGAGCGAGAAAGAAGTAGTGACATGGTTATTGCCCCCAGCGCTGCAAAGTGGGGTTGCTCCCTGAGCTCTTGAACCCATTTTATATATTAAAAGAAGTTATTACAAGAGAGTGAGAAAGCGATGTCTAAATGTCAAAAAAGCTCAAATGACACGAGTCCCTTTACATGAAAAAGTTCCTCTTTTTTATAGACGATAGGAAGATAAAAGTGTAAAAATTATATTATTTCCCTTAGAAGTTACACATTATTATTATCTTCATTGGTACCATTTCATATGTTTGGAACATTTTCATATGTTCTTTTTGTATATGTTCTACACACATTCAATTAGACTTATTGAGCCGACAAAACCATATTTTTACATGATATCCATATGTTTGGAACATTTTCATATGTTCTTTTTGTAAATCATTTTCATGTCTTTAATTCATGGCATTGGAAAAGCAATCTTCTACTTTGACAAATGTGTTATGGATTTATTCACAAAACTGATAAACTTAATCTCTTATATTTAAAATTCATGGCCTCCACCTTCTATGATTACTCTAGCCCTAATTTAAACTACCAACATAATATTGTATTATAATATGTAGTGCCCCGCATGTTCTTCAACTTAATTACTCCTTTTGGGAACAGGTTCTGTGTGCTATTATAGAACATACACATAATAAATTTATTAGTGATTGTGGATATGTCTATATTATGGATGAGACATTACTTACTATTTGTTAGATGATTTCTCTAGTAGTGTGGAAGACAGAAGATCTTCATCTTAATGACATTGAATAAGATTAAGTGTCTGTATCATCAATGTAGCAACAATCATTTTCATATGTGGGGCTTTGTTAAAGTCCATCTATCGTACTAAAAAGATTCACGAAAAAGTACTGAATATAATAAGCTCATGACAAGCCATTACGAGAAAGACACTTTTATTTCGAGTCAATATCAAGAAATGTATTTGAAAATGATTTATATCAGCATAGTGAGCAACATGGTGGTATAAAAATTTCTAAGGATGATGTGATTATCAGAAATGATTTAAAAATTGAAGAAGCACCAAAATGAAGAGTTGCAACAATTTTAAGTAAATTTGTCACACAGTGAGTCCTTAAGAAAAAAACTACAAAATAAATATTTAAAATTACCAATAGCATAACTAATGAAATGTAAAATTAATTGGAATGTGTTCAATATTTGTCATGATTGTTATCTCTCTCTAACTCTGCGATGATACATATGATAAGTTCATAAGTTATATTTATGACATATCATTAAGAAAACAGTAAAATAACTTGGTCTAAAAGACGGGAAAGTTGAAGTTTAAAGAACAATTGCACATTATTTTTCAAATTTAGCTGATTGATATGAATCATTCATAATCAGATGAATCATTACATAATTTTTCAAATACTTTTTTGTTGAATTCAATACTCTAAGATGTCTTAAGGTAAACTTTATTATGTTCAATAATCACAATATCCACTCTCATGAGCCTTTCTTTTTGTCTATTTTGAGTTTAAATCAATGCTTGTTAGAGCCCTCAAAGTCTTCGATCACATTATGTCATGCATGCATGCATTTTGAATTTTGAATATAAAATTATCCCTAATTTTAATATTTAATTTAGAAAGGAAGACTTATATACATGCCACTTAATTAATTCCCATGTATTTACACATGTAACATCTAAACATCATTT
Source organism: Phalaenopsis aphrodite (assembly GCA_003013225.1). Classification (NCBI taxonomy): domain Eukaryota; kingdom Viridiplantae; phylum Streptophyta; class Magnoliopsida; order Asparagales; family Orchidaceae; genus Phalaenopsis; species Phalaenopsis aphrodite. The sequence continues at coordinate 636,269 of NEWO01000011.1, read as the reverse complement.
TTTTTTCTTTTTGCACAATATCATCTTACTTTTGCATGAAATGAAAAGATGTACTCCATTTTTTAAAAGAAGCAAAAGTGATCTTTTTTATGTGATATGAAAGAGAATTGGGTGCATTGAATATAAAATATATAATTTAGGTGGTTGGTATGAAAATAAATAGATTTGGGTGGTATCTTTGTAAATTATATTTTAAGAAATTACAACAATTATGAAATTATTAATTATTACTTCGTTAGAAAATAAATAGATTTGAGAGTTATTTTCCTATAGTGAAAAAACAATAAAAAAAAAAGTGATTTTTAAAAATCTATTTTACTTCCACAAGCAATCAAGCAAGTAATCAATTATAAAACCATTTTGATTCATCTTTTTTTATTTTTTTTTCTTTCATGTACGTTGCTCATTCACATTGCATGCTTTTAGGGTAGAAAAGTGTGAAGTTGAAGTCAAAATGGCTTTTTCCTCCTACAAAAGTAATCGAAATCTCTTCATTCTTTGTCTTGCACGTTAGTGACTTTTCTTAATTTGAAAATATTTCTCAAGGTTTGGCTGCCAAATAAGCGTAAGCGCGTTTGGGGCTTTAGTACAAATCAACAAGCTCAGTTTGCTTGATGGTCTCTTGTTTCATTGTTAGTCTCTTTTATTTTTTTGAAAGAAAATCAACTTGTCATCCTAAGTAGCATCATGTGGTTGCTCCAAGTCAAGCTGTCATTAAGGTGCATATGGGGCAGCTTGTGCTTATTTAGATAAGTCGTTTATCTAGAAACGTAGACCGCAGAGTGCGACCCGCGTTCCTCGTTTAGTGTAAAAAAGCAATTGTGTTTTCGGACAAGCTGCTCAAAAGCAGTTTTCAAATGGTGAAGCGACGTTTTCAAAACGCCACCGCAGTATAAATTGCCCCAATCTGGGCCTTAGTAATGTGTCACCACAGCCGTATGTTGTCACAGGGCACCACCTGACGTTATGTCGAATGATATTTTGTCAATTTTATAAATTTGTGAATGAATTCGTTGTTATCGTTTATAACATTCCTATTCCTACAAGGGGCAATAGGCATTTCACCTTCACTTAACAACCTCAGTAGATGGGGTCCACTAACTCCCTCCAGAATACTTCATACTCATTCTGTTTATGTTAATTGTATTGCAATAGATGTAGCTCACTCACTCTACACTTTATCGTTCACCTGAGATGAACCTTCGGGCATCTCTTCATTGCCTTCAGTATTATGGTCCTAAAAAGCTTCAATTGAGCTATGCTCTTATCTTAATACCATTGAGGTTTATCACAATGTCAGGGGGTCTTGTCTCCCACCCGGTGGCGGGCGTTCGTTTTCTACTACTCACTAACCATTAATGCCCTGAAGACTCACCTTCCATACAAGGAATGGTC
>NEWO01000011.1:592344-634704 GCA_003013225.1 Phalaenopsis aphrodite | reverse complement strand
TATATACCTAATTTATAATTTTGAATTTCGTTTTAACAAACACCCACTTATTGAATGCTAACAATTTATCAACCACACCATAGTAATATAAATTACTACATCAAACTCAATTTATCTGCCATTTCCATCACTATCGATAATTTAACTTCACAGCAAAGAGTCTAAAATATATAACAACCTCATCATATTTAAAATATTACACATTATCATTAATTAATATGTTATAACAATGTTTATAAAGTATTATATATCATATAATTAAGAGAAATTATTAAAAATAATCAACTTCATAACTTTAATTTAAATATATTGACTGTTTTTTTTTCTAAATGCATAAATCTAAATATAATTTCTCTAAGCACATAAACCTAAAATATGAAATGTCATTAAAAAATAATAAATTGCTCAAGTAAAAATGTAGATCTAAGTAAAATTTAACTATTTAAACAACAATATAAAAACAAAATTCATTTAAGACCTAGCATCTTTCCTCTTTCAGCACCTTGAACATGATTGGATGCTCTAAAAATGCATTCATTTAAAATGCAAAACAATTGAGATGTGTAACTTAGTAGTTCATAAAATGCTTATGCTTGTTAGAAGTCATTGTAAACGCATTAATAATTGAATAACAATGATAAGCGACAACCATGGATGATAGCCATCAATAATTTTGTGGCTATGGTAGCAGAGGACGACTAACAATAATGGATGTTGATAGTAGACAATAACAAATAACGATAATAGGGAGCAATGGATGACAACATCGGAAGGCGACAAAGGACGAACATCACAGCCAGTCAGTTGTCAAAAAGGAAGGGCGGAAATCAGACAGTTCAATTTTGAGTTTTTTATAATTTGAAGCTTCCTTATTTCCAATATCTTTATTCTGATTTAATTTCCGTTTAGCTGAATATTTAGATTAGAAATATGTATTATTAAGTTACCTAAAATAGATTATACACTTTATTTTATACCTAAAATAGATTGTAAGATTATTATTTAATGGAATTAAAGCAAAGGGGAAAGACATCGAGTCTATTCAGTATTCAACCTATTTTTCTCAAAACTTTGACAGCAATAACATCATGCTACCAGTGGCAAGCCGAGGGATAGCAACAATTACCGATAAAGTATTTCGATAATTTATGAATCTCCATATAGATACTATATTTAATTTACTAAAAAAAAAAGTAAAAAAATTATATATATATTATTTTGTACTGATAATACTTATAGTTAAATGTTTTACTCGCATAAAACCTTTTTCTAAGTCCGACAAGATGCATTATGTGCAATGCATTCAATGAATTACGAGCTGAACCTTCCTAATCCCACATTCCTACAACGAAACTTTAGATAGCCATTAAGCTAATGCTATCACTAATCTGACTTTTTGTTAGATTAATGGCCTAGGTGACCACAACAAACAAAGACCTGGCCAAATGGATTACCACCAAGTACATTAATGGAATGATGCGTACTATCAAAAGAGCATTTCTCCTTCTTGTTACGGTTAATGAGGTAATAATTTCCGATTGGAGGCTTATAATGATGAGATAATCATCGCTTTATCCTGAAGAAAAGTTCTGATTCATTAACCTTTTTTCTTTGGTCAGGTGTTCCTTAACAAAGACGGTACATCCTATTTCCATAGTTTTTTCCACATCACATGGCACTTGTCAATGCGCATTAATTCAACTCATATAGGGAAGGGTAAGAAATTGACCTCACAAATTAATTATGTTTAAATCCGACTCAAAAAATTAGAGTTAGGTTTGACCCGATTAACTTTTTAGTTGTGTTTATATCAAAAATTTCAACACATTTAATTTTTTGAGTTGAGTTCAGATTGATCCACAAATCCAAAATTGAATTGAAACTCAACTGTCAATCTTTGCTTAACCAGAACTTGAGTCAAATTTTTTCTGGATAGTTGTTATGCATATGCTAAATGAGTTATGTGGGTTGGGTTTAGGTCAGTTGAGTTGAATGTGGGTTGGGTTCAGACTAGACTTTGTGATCTGCTTAATGTTATGGTTGAGTTTAGATCAAGCAGTTTTGGATACGATTGATTTTGGTTTTGAGTAATGGTTTGCGAACACAATTTGTCATTGTCAAATTAATCCATGTCAAGAAGATTAAATTCCCTTCTACTTTTAATTGGATTGATCCAATGTTGCTATCTTGGTGGTCGAAAAAGACATAAAAGAGTTAAAACAATACTATGGATAATAATTAAAGCTAACATGTGGTTCAAATTTCTAGAAAGTTGTAAATATTTGTGTGGGTGAGATATTTAAGAGTTAAGGAATTTGATAGAGAGTTCAAAGAAAATGAGCAGGAAAAGAAAGTACTGACGTACATAAATGAAAGTACTTTGTTTGGAAAATTTTAAGGGTGGAGCCCAACTATTCCATTGCAAAAGAATTAAATACAAAAAGTATTTGTGATACAAAAGGAGGCCAGAAAAACATCGACCATATTAATAACATGGAACATCTATTAATAACATTCCTATACCTTCTATTGTTTCTTTCCATTTAAAATGGTAAACAATATAATGAGAGGATAGAAAGCAAAAGCTTTTTCTTTTTTCTTTTTTTTTTACATTTATCCATAACAGACATGTGATCTAAGACTTGCAACGGAAAATCCCAAGCTAAAAAATGGTTGACCAAGTTAGCTAACCATTAAGAATGGATATAGAAAAGGTGCATGAGAAGAGAATGTGGTTTAAGGTTTCATTATCGAAGTAGCATAATGGACATTCCATCGTGCATAAAGTGCTTCTCAATTGAAGAGCATGATCAATTTTAAGGTTCCTTGCACAGCCCACCACTAATAGATGGAGTAGTGAAGAGCATAGTTCTTATGCCATATGTTATTGACCCAATGACTGGATGCGGACAAAATCACAAAGATTATCATGTATAAGAGTATTATTAAGTGCTTCCATGCCATTTCAAAGGATTTTGTCATCGCTGGTATGAATATGCGAGTCAATGGAGTCAAAGCTAGAGGAGAAGCAGATCCACTGACTTATAGAGTTGTAACCAACAAGTTCAATCAAAGAAAATCTTGTCAACTTAGTGAAAAGAAAGAGAGTTAAGAACATTTGACACTAGAGGATTCCAAAGAGAGTGCTCAATAAAAAGATACGAAAAAGGCATCACCAATAGAGAAAGAGAGAAAGGGACAAAGGTGATGGACAATGAATTTTCAAATTTTTAAAAAAGGAGCTATCTTTTTTTCTTATTGTACCAATAGGAAATATAATGATCACAAAATCATTCAGCTAAGAGAGAATTTTAATGCAAATGGTAAGTGCCAACCTATCTATGAGGGCAAAGAAAAGAATTTGTAGAGGGAGAAGGCCAATACCTCCAAACTTCTTAGGCCTAAAAATTTGATGGTGGAAGTGGTGTGGCGACTGATGATAGCTGTAGCACGTGGGTGTATCAAGGTTGTGGGTCGTGAGGAGTGGACATGCCCGTCGACCGTCGAAGTCGGTCGCAACACATGCTTGTTAGCTTGTCACAACACTAGGCAGTTTGTGAGTTAGTTGGGCAAGATGGACCACACGAATGGGCTAAGTCAGTGGTCCAAGCCACATGATCGCTTGAGGCCCGTGTGTAGCATCAGATCACACTAGCGTGGAATTTTGAGTTGATCATGCCTTTCTATCTACTGATTGCATGCAATCGGACGAGTCATCTATGTTACCGGCTAGTAGTCCTATTTTGGGTTATTTTTTAGATTTTTTTGACCATTTTGCGCCTATAAAAATGGAAAAAAATAGATAATAATTTACACTTTCTCCTTGAAGATTATTTAGTCCCTTGGCCTATGTTTGTTCCCCTTTTATGTTGGAATAGTGCAATCTCGGGAGTTCACTTAGCCAGTTATATTTTCCTTGTTGTGCTGGAGTTACATGATTCTTAGAGTTCCTTTGGCCAGTTGTTGTGCCTCTTTTGGCACAAGCATAATGCAAACCTAAAAGTTTTTTCTATTATGGTGTTATGGAATCCCAAGAGTTCCTTTGGTTAGTTATTGTGCCTCTTTTTATGTTGGGGTATCACTTTCTCAAGAAGATTTTTTTTACTTCAAGATTCTAATTTTTGGGGAATCCCATCCCTTTAAAAATCAATGGAAGTACCTGAATTTTGATGAGATGACGCCGACACTCACTGAAGATGAGTTGATCATTTCCTCAAACGAATGGAAGACTAAGTTTGCATAGATCAACCATCTTCTTGGCAAGTACAAGTGGCGTATAATGGTAGTGGAATATAAATATTAGTATGTTGTAATCAATTAGTAGACTGTAGAAGCAAATTATCATTTATGGTAGTTTTTCTCTCTCTACAATGCCGAGAACTGAAAGGGACATGAGCTAATCTTAATAAACATTTATAGGCTATTCAAGCAAAGTTGTTGTCTTTTGAAGAGCAGAATAAAAAGTTGTTGGTTTAGTGTGTAAAAAAGATGGTACAATCAAAGCTTCTGAAAAAGAGCCCAACTAATGTACCACTGGATTGGAGCTGACATCAAAATTATGTCTCCTAGCCATGCATCTCAAGTTCCTCTTCTTCCTTATAAAGGGGGAGAAGCTAAAAATGTTTTGCAGAAGTGTATTCCTGATAACTAAGAGATTTTTACAGTAGATTAGTACTTTTTATTTGCATGTTTGTATTGGTAGATTTTTCTTGCACTCTGTGACATTGTATCTCTATTTGTAGGTTTTCCTTGCTTGATGTGGTGTGTTCATATGCATAACTCTATTTTAATTTATTTAATTTTTTTTTTTATTATAATTGTTTATTTTTTTGTACACCTCTGGGCTTGTTTGATATAACCAAAAAAATAGTTACTTTTAAGGGTTATTACCTCTACTTCTAGGTCGTGGTCACCAAACTTTTTGGATATTGTCTTTTAACTTTTAAGATGCTTTCACCCAATTTTTGAGATGTTTTCATTTACTTTCTAGGATGATTTCATCCAATTTCTGTACTGGTGTTGCCCCACCAATTGTGCAGGTTTTGCCCCACCAATTGTGCAGGTTTTGCCCCACCTCCTGATAGGAGTAACCTCATCTTTTTGGCAAGTGTTCCCCTATCTAGCGGGCTTGTATTGCCTCACATTTGGGATGGTGTTACCTCCATGTATTTAGGCAGTTGATTCTTTCATTTGTTTCTTACATTTGCACATTGAGGCATAGCCTTATTAAATTTGCTGGTGTACATAATCTTTTTTAGACTTGTAGCATTTTGAGATTTTTTTAGCGGAGTCCTCATCAATCAGTTGTTCTCATGGAGTTTTTCTAGTGAGTGCCTTATCCATTATAGCTTTCCATTGAGGCTACCTCTTTTCTAGGTGTATGAGTGGAGACTTTATCAACCACTAAGAATTTTTTATATTTCTTAGAATTTTTAGTGGGAGCATCCGCTCGACAGTTAAAACTCATATTGAAGAGACTTACTGAGAATTTTTTAAGGATGTAAAAAATATCCTAGGTTGTATATTTAGATATACTCGATAACAGTATCTTATTATGAACGAAGTCAAATAAAATCTACAAAAAATGTAATACATGTACTAGATTGTTTAGTTGAAGATGCTTGAGTATGTTAACTTATTATGAACAAAGTCAAATTAAATATACTAAGGATTTAAGATATATCTTAAGTTGTTTAGTTGGATATGCTTGATGATGTTAGTCTGTTATGAACAAAATAGAATGAAATCCACCAAGGATATAATCTATATTCTTGATTGCATAGCCATAGATGCTCTATGGTGGTAACTTAGTATGAATAAGGTCAAATGAAGTTCAATAAGGATGTTAAACTCATCCTAGGTTTTATAGCTAAATATGCTCGACGGTGTTAACATGTTGTTGAAAAAGTTGAATGAAATCCACTGAGGATATTTAACATATCCTAGGTTGTTAGTCGAAGCTTCTACTTGACGACAATCATCTATTATGAAAGAGGTCAAATCATATCCCGCTAGGACCTATTAAGTCCAGAATAAGGTGATAGAAATATTTTGTATTTCTTGATTCTAGGGTGTAGATTGAGATGTACTGTAATTTTTTCTCATAAATATGATTATAACCCTAATCAAGAATGTATTTAATAACTTTTTGTTGTTGCTTTTGAATTTTTTGCCCCTAGTGGGAGTGTTGCCCACAAAAGTTTGCAAAGTACCCCATGTATCAAGCATTGAGGTGGTTAACTTCTTGATTTATTTTAGGAGGAAAACTCCAACATAATGAGGGGGAAGTGAGAGGGCTTTCTAGTTGGATATTTTCAGTCAGTGGTTGATCTTATTGTATTGTTAAGATGTTGACATGACACTCCTCCTGAAATTATAATGAAAATCCCACTCCCCCCTCCATGCCCCCCATCTGGAAGTGATTATCATAGACTTAATGTCTACAAGGGATGTGAGAAGACTACCTTACGGTAATTGTGCCAAGGCCATTCACATAAAAGGTCTTTTAAAATTGTAGTACTGAAGGTTTCCCTCAACCTATAATTCATTCTTCATAGATTTAATGTTTGAAATGAGATGTGAGAAGATTAATCAACCACAATAGTGCACAGGATGTTTATTTAAACAAACTTTCAAGACTATAGTGAAGGTTCATTCCCACATGGAATAATGCTTTGAAAGTTATCTTTTAGTAGCTTTCATTTACTTTGATGAATCTCAAAAGGGCGTGATGAGTTCTTTACAATCCTTTGATTTGCAATAAATTACTTTGCAAATGATTTAGCAAGCTTATCACATGTATGAGAGATCCACCAAGAAGTGGATAAAACCAAGTATATACTTAGCCTTTAAAAATAACAGAGAAAACTTGAGAAAGAAGCATTTCAGAAGCTCGTCGCAAGTGCATGATAACTTAGTTGTCCCATCATAAGAATTGATGTTGAGGAGTTGAACCCTATTAGAATTGGGTGTTGTAGGATAATATCAGCCAATGAAGAAGATTTTAGAATTATGTCGAATAGAAAAATGACTTCGTGTACTAAATTTTGCATCTCATCGTGGGTTTCATGAAGGTTTAGCTAAGATCTCCACATATGTTTGAGATTTATTGCTAAGCTTGATTCTATTGAATGGATGTGAAAAGCCAACAATGTACAGGAGATCCTCTTCTTGAGGAAAAAATTTAGCATGTAGGGGTTGCTAACTATGTACCCTTAATTGATGAATATTGAGTTAGTTGTGCCCTTCAATTATATATTACCATATGTCGTTGCACGTCACATAAAAGTTGAAGGATATCCTTTTGATATCAATCCATTCTTTGCACGCACTCTTATTGAAAAAGAAGTCAATTCATCAACAGGGGGAGTTGCATTGTTAAGAAACAAAGTTGGCGTTCCGAACTGCGAGACTATGCTCTATTGGACTTAGTTCCCACAGGTGGCGCCAAACAATTACATGCTAGAAAATTAATGGTGATAGAGTAGTAATTTAACATCTCAGCTTTTATGAAAATCCAACACACATAGTGATATTGAAAAGAAACATGATTAGAGACATGAAATTTTTACGTAGAAAACTCTAGTAAGGAAGAAAACCATGATGTCTAACCTAATTAAAGTAGTGCACTATGTGATTATATGATATAGGTTCATTCTTCTCCATAGTTAGGGAAGATAGAATTATAAAGTGGATAATCATAGCTATACAATAATAGTTCATTGATAATAGCCATAATCAGGTTGTATTTATTAGTGATAATAGTAATAAAGGCTAGCAAAAATAGCACTTGATATTTATGAAGACAGTTGTCTACCACAAATTAATAGATGATATTTATGGTGACTTTAATAGCATTAGCTTGTTGTAGATGAGGTCCTACTTGATAACTTCAAAAGCATCTGTTGGCCATAAAGGTCATTGTTGGAAGCTGCATTAGCAGTGAGTCATATAAACCGTAGTTGGTCACATAGGATGTAGTAGAAAGCTGCAAAAGTATCGGTCGGTCGTGAAGGCCATAGTTGGTGATACATTTATTGATGGTTGCAATAAGCACATCACTTGTTGATATACGATGTAAGAAAGGAACTTTAGGAGTCCATAGAAAGTTGTATTCTAAATAAGGTAGTTGTAAGTAGCAGTTATTGTAGGGAGTTATCGTCAAATCTTTGATACAACATTATTCATTACCCCGTATTTGGGATATGTCATTACACTGTATGCACGATGTTTTGTTAAGCTACAATATATGTTATTCTGCAAGGTGCTTTTGCAACATACGTTGTTACTCTATATTGTCCAACAATGGCGATATGTAGGTGCGGCCAACAGTAGTCAGCGATGGGCAGTGGACAATGGTCGTGATAGTTGGTAGCTGCAAGAAAAAAAGTTATTGATGGGACTTCAATCTAGAACAAATATGGAAATTGTCTCTTCCTCCCCCTCCTCCTCCATTAAGTTTCAGGTACTAGTCTCTAGTCATGAAAAAAGTGGGGCTCTATTTATAGATTTTAGGGTGACATTTTTAGAAATGTTGCAAGCATCCAGACCACTCCATCAAATATTCCAGAGTGATTCCCTTGAGTAGATGATATTTTATGGATATTTAAGTGCCCCAATGACATTATAATTGAGTGATCATAGGCTTGTTGGATTCATTTCATCAAGATGCTCGATTTGACTATAAACTTGTTAAATTTGGAGTTCATTTTGCCTTCCAATTAAACACTCAAAGCCTTCAAAAAAATGTTTAATGGCTTGATCTACACTTGATTTGACTCGAATTTGATCAATTTTGATGTCATTTTGTTCGTCTTGTCGAACCAGTTAGTTTGCTAGTAAGTTTACTGAAATCAGAGTTTGAACTATTTTTAATATGAATTGGAACATTTTTGGCCTAAGAAATCCCTCGAGATTCTTACAAAATGTTAAAATTTGATGATGGCTCATAAGAAATGAGGTAAATATATTTTCTTGCAAGATAATAGTTGAAATGATTTTCTTATCAAGATGGTTCGATGACATCGAGAACGTTCAAATAATTTGTTCTTCTAGCTCTCCCAACGCGTACAATGAGCTTATTAAATTGTGAAAATTGAAAATATTTGAAGTAGCCTTCCTTGGTTTCTTTCTTCTTTTGTATCTCCCTTAGAAGTTTCAATTTCAGTAAGCGGGCCGGGATTGGGTTCGACCTAAAATTTGTAGAAAAATCCCAACCTAAACTTGAACCCCCTTCAAAACCTCCCCTAAAATTAACGGTTTAGATTTTTTTTACTCGTACTTGACCTGAAAAATTAAACGGGTCAACCCAAATCAAGATTTTTTTATTCATGGTGTTGGCATGTTTGTTCAATTTTTGACACTCTTGATCTCCCCTAACACTTACAATGAGCCAATGCCTGCATTTATTGATTTATATTATTTAATTTATAAATTAGCTAAAAGATCTATATCACTTGCAAAACTCATAACAACTGATAAAATTATTAGGGTAATTACACACAGATCACCCGATACATCACTATTCACAAATCAAGCATCACTATGAAAATTCATAGTAAAACTCCAACCCATATTTTGCAATTTTATCATACTCTCAATGTTTTAATCGTTGCATGCTTAAATACATCAGTTTGATAATTCAAAAAAATCACGTGAGTGTTTGATTTATAAATATCAATGTTTCCAGTGATATGTATATAATTATCCCAATTTATTTTACAAATCAAACTCAAAAATGTCAAACTTTAATTCGGTTTGTTCTGTCTCATTTTGACTGAATCAAAATATAATTGATCTTAAATGCTAAAAGAAATACAAAATAATATTTTTTTTTAAAATTATAATTCAAAGCTAATCTTTGATTTCATTTGTTTTTCTATATACTTTTATGAATTAATGCTTTATTAATAACGAAAATTAAAAAAAAACAAGTCAAATTAACGTTCACGATAATGTCAAATAGCTCGCGTGTAATTTATGAAATTAGGTTTTTAAATCTTGAAAATTTTCAGCCCCTATTCGCATTCATTTGATGACTTGCATTCACTTTTGAGAACCAAATAATGAAGTCAATTATCTTCCAAAAAATATTAGATCGGTACTATGCATGTAGAGCTAAGTGCGTACAATAAAATCACGCCACGCGAAAAAAAAAAACGGCGCGGTAACACGGTGGAATATTCCCCGTGTTATTCATGTGTTATTGTGTGTTATTCATGTGTTATTTTGTTATTATAACACATAGAATATTCTCATAACACAATAAAACATGAATAACATACAATAACACCTGAAACACATAGTGGGAATATTCCCCAGTTACCGGTGAAATCAAGGCGAGAAAAACAAAAAATATGTCCGGTAACACGGGGGAATATTCTCTCCGTGTTATTAAAGTGTTATTGTCTGTTATTCATGTGTTATTGTGTTATTATAACATTAGGAATATTCTCAAAACACAATAACATACAATAACACGTTAATAACACGGGAGAATATTCTCCCGTGTTACCGAGCCGTTTTTTTTCTCATGTGTGGCATGATTTCATTGGCTAGACACGTAGCTCTACGTGCGTAGTACTGATGTAATAATTTTTCATTATCTTCACTATTTCTATTTCACAAATTTCTGATTTTTTTAAATTTAGTGTGGCCTGTACCAGTTAAAGTGTAAGTTTCTGAATTGTTTGATTTGTAGAAAAATTAATACTGTGTAAAATAAATACAGTGCATGAGTAATTTATTTTTTATGAAATACTTTGTGTTGTTTGATTTAGTGTAAAATAAATGAACTAACTTATTTTATGGAAGTAAAATGAAAATAATGTCTTTCGAATGCGTTTGTAGGTAGTGATAGTAGTGTTGCCTGATGGCAACTGGCAACTGCGATAGTGCCCGACTGCGAGGATTGCAGGCAGAGGTAGTGGTGTTCTGCGCTAGCAGGCAATGATGGTGGCGGCTGGTGGTTGCAGCAGTGGCGATGGCTGACATCAGTGGTAGGTAGAGGATAGTGGGGTCAACGGTGGCTATCGGTGGTTGTATGTGTTGGTGTGGCGACCAGTTAGCGATTGTGATGCCCAATAGTAATTTATATGAAGTTATGATTTTAAAGTTCACTTAAATTAGATAAATTTCAAATTCAGAGTTGACTTTCATGTGTTTTGTAATTTTAAATTTCAATTTTATTTTTTTTCAAACAATAACAACAAGCCTTTATCCCACTAAGTGGGGTCGACTACGTGAATCCTTTTCTCCATGGCGTCTTATTGAGTGTAATGCTTTCATTTAATTCTAACAAATTAAGATTATTTTTCATACAATATGACCAAGTTTTTCTATGTCTACCTCTACCTTTCTTAATATAAGTCGAATCTTGAACATTTATTTTCCTAACCGGATTATTAGTTGACCGACATTTAATGTGACCAAACCATCTAAGACGACTCTCTTTAATTTTGTATGCCACTGGAGCTACACCAACCTTGCCACGAATATATTTATTTCGCATTTTGTCTCCGAGTATAAAACCACTCATCCACCTAAGCATTCTCATCTCAACAACACTTAACTTAGCTTTATGCTTCTCTTTTAAAGGCCAACATTCAAAGCTATATAGCATTGTAGGTCTCACCACTATCTTATAAAATTTTTCTTTTAGTTTAGCAATACTTTTCTATCACACAATAGGCCCGAAACATTCCTCTACTTCAACCAGCCAACTTGAATTCTACTAATAACATAACCATCTATATCACCACTACTTTGAACAACAGGCCCGAGATATCTAAAGTGTTCACTTCTTTTAATAATTTAATCACGTATAGTTACAACTTTGTTCGCCTCTTTTAATAATTTAATCACTCATAGTTACAACTCTGTCACTAGAGCTACTACTACTAAATTACATTCCATGTATTCAGTTTTATTTCTACTCGAATGACAACCATTAGCCTGCAATGTAGACCTCCATAATTCAAGTTCTTATAGAGTTTTTTTTCCTCAAATCTTTCCTACAAGAAGGATATCATCAGTGAAAAATGTACACTAAGGTACATCCTTCTGTAAATGTTCATTAAGAGCATCCAAAACTAAAGCAAAAAGATATGGGCTTAAAGTCGATCACTGATGTAATCTAACTTGTTGAGAAAAAAAGGTAAATAATCACAAGAATCAAGAATAGTAATCAGTAAATCAGAGATTTAATGAGGTTCACAATATTCTTACGACATCAACAGCAATGCACCTTGAACATATGCTATCAAAATTACCTTGCACAAACTCTCCCAATTGAACAATGCTTTCACTGTGCTTCACTCGCGAGCTCCGCTCTGCTCCAGCTTCTGCTCCTTATCTGGTATATGAGTCATACCTAATACAACTGAAATAGGAAAATATTAAGTCAATCCTCATTTTGTTTGAACACAGGTAATTGCTCTAGTATACAAATCTTTAATGACTTAAATATGTTATATCAACATTTTCTTTTCTATAACTTTCTCAAGGATATCTATTGGAATCTTATCATAAGCTCTTTCTAAATCAATAAAACTCATAATGTGCATGCTCTTTATTCTCTCTTTATTTCTCCATGAAACCTCTCAATAAATGTAATCTATAGCTTCCATGGTAAACCTGTCCGGAATAAATTTAAACTGATTACGAGAAATCTTCGCATTACGTCTTAACCTATATCCAATTACCCTCTCCCATATTTCTTTCAAAAAATCAACTAAATATTTAAAATGTGAAATTAGAGCAAAGCAACCCAAATAAATAAATAAATAAATGAGAAAAGGAAGACATTAGCTATTCTAAAAATTCCAGCTTTCAGCAACCGGATATACATCCATCTAATCTCGACCGGCCGTCCTCCCTTGCTGGACCGTCCGCCGGATCGGATGAACGGCAAGGTGACCGCCAGCATAACCGTCACCGTTACAGTTGCATCACCGTCACCATCGCCGACCACCCCACGTGTCCTCAAACACCCATATTCAAGCAAGTCACGCAACCGCGCTTCCAATCGCCATTCCATCATCCCAATCTACCCCTAGACAAATTCGCTAATACCATCCTTATCCTCAAGCCCACCTCTCGTCTCCATAAAGCCTCCCACCCTCCTCCTCCTTCTTCCTTGCCGTTCCAACTGCTGGAGCAGGATTAGCCAGCTCTAGCCATGTATAATCCAGCTACACAGCTTCCGCCGGGCTTCCGGTTTCACCCCACAGACGAGGAGCTCATCGTCCACTACCTGAGAAACCGGACGGCGCCGGTCTCCATCATCGCTGCAATCGATATCTACAAGTTCGATCCATGGGATCTTCCCGGTAATTTTATCTCATTCCTTCGAAGTAAATCATGGTTCATTTGTTTTATGATCGCAAAGTGTTTGATGTAATGTTTGAACCAAACAGAGAAGGCAGTGTTCGGCGACCGAGAGTGGTATTTCTTCAGCCCTAGGGAGCGGAAATACCCTAACGGTGTTCGACCGAATCGGGCGGCGGTGTCTGGGTACTGGAAGGCGACCGGGACGGACAAATTCATAAGGTCTGGCGGGGATAACGTCGGGGTGAAGAAAGCGTTGGTGTTCTATAAGGGGAAGCCGCCTAAGGGGCTTAAGACTGATTGGATTATGCATGAGTATAGAGTGGCTGAATCGCTGAACACTACTAACAGCTACAGACCTTTAAGCGTGAGGCTTAAAGATGATTCCATGAGGGTAAGAACCCTAGTCTCCTTTTTTAGGCTTATTTATAAATCATAATTTATATGTTAAGGAATATAAATATTTAGTAACTATGTCTTGTTATTATGAACATGCTTGATGAATTACACCTATCATAATAGGTTTATGATGGAAGAATGTTATTGACTATTTATTTAGGACTGGTGTCATCATCTAATTTCTTCAAAATAGAAGTGCAATATGTTGTTTTAGAGGGAATCTTAATATAAGCTCATTGTTTTAATACATCGCACTAGACTGAAAATAGTGCAAGAATAGTTGATTGTGAATTTTATTTTTATAATTAGGAGACCGAAATTCAAATGATATTTTAATCATTAATTGTTAATTTAATTAATAGACATTACAACTAATCAAATATTATGTAATTCATGCTTTGAACTAAGTTTTAATCTTTTCATAGCATGGAATAGTTGGCCTTCGATTAGGGTTGAAGTCAACAATCTTAAATGTTTTTGTACAATTATGTTTAATTCCATTTTTTTTTATTCATTTATACAATAAAGTTGTGTACTTAGGTTTAAGAAAAATCATGTAAGAACTTTTTTGGTTGCTTGGTTTATATGAGAGAGATATTAAGTCAAATCCAAATGGGTTGATTTAACTTAAATTGAAGATTTTAATTTTGACATAATTCTACTCTGGCCAACTGTAATCGGTTTCAAGTTGCTTTCAATCTAATCAAGTATATAACAATATGTTCATAAATATAATTTTAAACATTAATTAAAATGCATTATCTATAAAAAATATCCAAATTTTATTTATAAAATTCCATTATCAAGCATGATCATATATATATATATATATATATATATATATATATATATATATATATATATATATATATATATATATATATAATATCAACCTTCATTGCTTAATAGCTAGGTAGAAGATATATTTTAAAAAATAACAAATTTTATTTGTAAAAAAATAAAATAATCACTTCTACAAGTTTAACCATGTTTTTTTTTTTGAAGTTATAATCAATCTCTATTTCTAATTCCTTTAAATCAAAAAATAAAATAAAATCTAAAATATATTTCATATTTTATATGTCTATCTGATATTTCTGATGCTCTTCTTCTTCCATAACATCAGCTGGACGATTGGGTTCTTTGTCGCATATACAAGAAGAGCAAGCACCTTTCACCTCCATTGATTGATCGAGAGCATGAAGACTCTTCAACAGATGATGCCAGCTTTCCCATGCAAAACCTTCCTCTGCAACAACCGCTACAAGATTTTCCAAAAACTTCATCCGTATCAGAAGCTTTGGAAGATTTCTCGCAGCTCTTTCATGGCTTCTATAACCTACATGATCTGCAGAGATTTGATAAGAATCCACTTATTGGCCACCCAATTTCAAGTCTGCAACAAACAAAACATGATAGCAATGATTCCAACGGCTACTTCCTCCCACAGCTCTCGCAAAAAGAACCATCTGATTCTATTAACCTAAAGAACCAGAAGCATGATGAGATGGACAGTAAAGAAGAGATTAATGGAACCTTGCAGAACTTCTACGGTCAGTTTGATAGCTCTCATTACAGCTTTCCAAACCAGCAATCCTTGCGCCTGCCGCAGCCTATAAACTCTCATTTAGGGTTGCAGTGATCTCGAACAGAAGATATACAGTAGTATTTAAGCAAATTAGAAACAATACATTAAAGAGATGGACATTTGTGTAAGAGCCAATAATACGTATCGAATAGATTTTTTTTTTTTTGTGTGGGTGGTTTAGATAGATCGGCCATATGTAGCTGCATGACTCAAACTAAGCAATAAATTAATCAGATAATTTGAGTTTATTCATTATATTGCATGGATCTGTGAAAGCAATCCAACGTAGCATAAACAGTATTTTTCTGAACTTGAAAAAATATCAAGTGTGGATGTGATTTACGTGCTGATGAAATTAAAGAAATACTATGAGTGTTGCGTGTAGCTGTGGATGACAGTTCAGATGTGGCTAGAAAAAAAAAATATTATTACATGTTTTCTTGGGCGTATTTGGGCTTTCCTCCTTATATCCGTACGACGCACGTAATATTTATGCGTAGATAAGTGTATTTGGGCTACCGTCTTAGGGTCCGTTTGGGGCAGCTTATAAGTGCGGGCGGAGTTTTCAAAACGCCACAGTACCGTTTGGTTTGCGTGTTTCGTCAGCTTATCTGAAACTGCGTTTGAGTTTTTACACTAAACGTAGGCCGTGGGTCGACCCTTGCTGCCGGACCGCGTGCCGCGTTTCAGGATAAACAACTTATCTTGAAATGCACAAGCTGCCCCAAACAGACCTTTAATCTTCATGTACTTATGGTGAGTTTGAGATAGCTTATACTTGTCCAGATAAGAGATTTACGTGAAAACACAGACTGCGAGTTTCGACTCACATTTATTGTAAAAAATCAACTGTGTTTTCGAATAAGCTGCTCAAACGCAGTTTACAAACGATAAGACGAGCAGCAAGACCTTAATAGTCTCTCCCTGCATAGAGGGGTGTGAATGGAATCCTCATGAAAGAGAAACTTAACAGCTTTGGTGCTTATTGCAATCCAATGAGGATGGATGTGCTTTTTAGGTTAAAAGCTTTGGAAGAAGGATGGAAGAATACTCCAAACCTGGATATTGACTCCTTGATTTATGTGGAATATTCTCCTGAGTAAAGTCTCAATAATGCATGCAAGTGTCACTTTCATTTCTTTTTATTAGCAATATAAGCAAAAGCTAGCGGGAAAGTTTTTTTTTATCTATTAATTAATTAAATAATTTCATGGGTGTGAAAAGTCAAGTTCACTGTGCATATGGATGCATGCATGAAACAAAGATGAACCTTTCAGTTATTAATGATATATAAAATTAGATGGCCTTTATGAAGAGTTAAAAACTTACGATTAGCAATAATAAATTCATTTTTGATGAGGACATGTTTTAATGAATATCTAAAATTAAAAATATCGAAATATTATTTGCAAATTGGATAATAATATTGTTAATATAATACGTGATATATATATATATATATATATATAGATAGTTAAATAGGGAAATGACGAATTATAGCAAAAGATGATCAGTTGTGGATGGATAAGCACAAGATGCTATTTATAGACAAAATTTCACTAAAGAATTTAGTCAATGCATGCCCACTTTAAAGAAGATCACCAAATACATTTGAATTTATCACATCTGCCACCATAAGGACTGTGTACCATACTCCTAAGTTAGAATTCTTTAGTATAAATTCCATATTATATAATTAAAAAACTAAAATAAAATATGGGCCTAGAAAATATTTTCTTGTCATAAAATGCCATTTGCGAGTCAATTCAAATTATTTTTAAATTCAAATCAATTAAACAACAATTATTAGTAATTGATTTTTGAATTTTGGTTCAAAGATTCTGATTTTTCAATATTTATCTTAGAAAATTATTCTAAATGCCGATAAATTTTCTAAACTTTAAATTTAGGGTCTGGGACAGCTGCAACTTGTTAATAAGCTGCTAAAAAATTATTTATTATTCAAAGAGTTGTGATGACTATTACAATTTTTTTTTTTGAAAAGTCAGACCTTAGCTAGAAAGCTGTCACCGCATCCAGTTTGGAACTGTGTAAAAAATGCTGATTTTAGAGGTTTGAAAACACTTGTCAAAACACAGTTTACTCGAACGATCCTGGGTGTGTTTTCCGCACGAAATAAGCTGCCTCAAATAGACCCTTATTTTTAAAATGATTTTAATACAAGATATGTTTGATAATAAAAAATTGAACATAAATAAACTTTGGTCCGACAATCATGTCGCTCTTTTTATCTATTGCTGTAATTGAAAAAAAATCATTTTAGCATATTCAAGTCTAACTTATATAATTAGGATAATATGGTAAAATTTTTAAACGTATAAAACAAATGCTCAAAATTAGAAAATATGTAGAGAAAAAATAACATTATGAAATAATTATTTTGACAAAATAATTTATTGGACTCTAATTTAAAAATTTATCATATTTAATTTAATATTTGATACACTAATCATGTTGAAAACAAACTAGTTTGCTCAACAATTTGGTGATGGCTAACTCATCTAGAACTCATTAATAATCATTTAATTAACTAAATTAGCAAATTTGAATAAGCTTGTATATACAAATTTGATAAATACATAAACTCGAACAATTTAGTATTTGATTTATAAATGATAATAAAAAATATAATTTAAAGCAACTGAAGAATCTTATTCAGAAATTTAAGACTCAATTTGGCATTTATGTAATCTATATTTAATTGGGAATATATTTTTTTTTCTTATATAGGGGCATTTACATAAATACCACATGATTTGTATGTATTTACATATATAGCACCTCAACTTTACTTCTTTACATTCATACCACTCAAATCTTTCACAATACAAAAAAAAGCATCACCATTTTAACTTTTAAAAAATGCAATAAACCTTTGCATGCATAGAGAATATAGCATATATGTAAAAATTGAAGTTTTGGTGTTAGATATGTAAATATTTAAGAATTAAGTGGTATGTATTTATGTAAATCTTTCTTTTTTATATTAGATTACTTTTATTTATGAGCACAAACATGTACATGTTTGTTAGAATGATTCTTTATTAATGGATTAAATTAAAATCACATATTTAAGCTTAATAAACTATTCATTAATAGACTTGACAATAAGAGTCATACAATTAACTTGTAAGTTGCTATTCTAGATTATTGCTATTCATTAATCGGCTTGATAAGGTAGGTTCAGTTTTTGTTTTTTTCGAAAAGGGTAATATGCGCGATTAGAGCTCGTGACCTCACAATTAGAAATAATACTCTCAACTAATGTGTCACAAGTGCAAGCATTCAAATTTCGATTAAAGTATCTAGAATTCTAATTTCGGCAAATATAGAATCAAACTAATCAGCTTAATGAGACGAACACAATGATATCAAAATTAGTCCAATCTGAGTCAAATCAAACCCCTTTCAAGCCGTGTATGGAAAAAGATAAACTTTATGTGCCTCGATGGAATACCTGTTTTGATACCATGAAAAGAGATGAAGCGCAGGTATGGGCAAGAGGATTATTAATTCATCAAGTACATGACTCCACTATATATATATACATACATATAATACACACACAATATCACATGAATATTACAATTCTACCGCCAAGCTAATAGCCGAATAGAGGGGAGCTTAGTTAGATAAGTTGAGGTTAGAAGGAAATGACTTATGATACATTTTTGAGGCATTTATTGGCCACTGTTTCTTTTAACCCCTTCTCAACCAATCGAGTTAGAACTTATGTTATCTACATTATATTTTTTTGGAATTTTTTTAGGTCAATAATTCAATGTATTAAATATTGTTGATCATTGTATAAGCGTCATTAGAAACTTTTTATCATTCAACATGAATCTCGATGCATTTTCTGAATAATGAACGCTCTAAATTCAAATTTAAGAACATTCAGGAACTCAATTTCGACACGATTATAGTCGAACCAACCATGTTGATAAGACGAACCTTAAACAATATCAAAGATGGATAAATTCGACTTCAATCAAGCCCAAATCAAGCAATTAAAACATGTTTAGAGGTTTTGTATCGTCCATTAAATGCTTAAATAAACTCTAAATTTGAGATATTTATTTCAAATTAAGCTTCTCAACAAGAGACATCCAATGAGCCTAAAATTACTTGATTCTGATTTCATTAAGCCACTCAAATGATTAAGAAAATTTGACGATCAAAAGGGATCAATATGAACTGTTCAATCATGCGGTTGAAGAAATTATTTGTCAAATGATCAAAATGTCATTCCCCTAGTTGCTATGTATAACACCTGTATTGAAGATTTATTAATGCCTTTCAACTTTCATAGTCACCAACCACCATCATCACCTATCGACGCAGATTGTAAATTACCAGTGACCACTGCTTACAACCATAGTAATTAGAATACATAATTGTTCCTAACACCTGTGTTTAATATCTTCAAAATGTTATCTCTGGAGTAAAATAGTAACCCCCTTCTCTTAGTTGTGAGAAAAAGGGTGTACCCTTAAACGTATACACTTATAGTGAATTATTTTGATTGAGCAATGTCTTATGGTCTTTTCCCCCTCAATATTTTTCCACGAAAAAAATCATTGTATTTCTTTTATCTATGTGCGGGCTAGATCTTTGTGCAATGCTAAGACGTTAAACCGTAAATTTTCCGTTACACAACAATTATGATATGATATTTTTAATAAAACTTACATAAGCAGTCTCAATAGACAAATATTTAGACAATAATTCTCTCAACTTTCTCAAGCGAGCACATTGACACACATTAAACATATGATTTATCAAAATTACTCATCATATTATCGGGATAAATGAGATTCAAATGAAAATTCACACTCAACTGAAGTTTCACCCATGATTTAAGCTTAATATTTATTTAGCAAAAATCTTTAAAATCTATCTTCTAATTATTGCCAATGGCTAAGGAAATTGCTCATTTACTACTAATCTACTTAAAATTCACTATCCTTCTGAATGAATTCATAGAATCCTTTGAGAATCTCTTAGTATTTATTTGATCATAGATAGTTGGAAATAAAAATAAATATAATTTAGCTTTTTGTCTGCGGCATATTAAGGTCTTCTTTCATCTCCAAAATTCAATCCAACCAAAACAAATGACAAGACAATTAGGAGCTTCAAGATAGCATAAAAAATATGATCAGATAATGTGTTCAGACTTCTGCGTGGCACTGTAAGAATCATTCAAACTACAACTCCTTTGACCAAATAAAATAAAATAAAAATCAAACCAATTTGAAAAAAAACATCTCACCTTTTGTAAATCTTCCATAACCTTGGATTGATTTTTGAACATTTATTTGCTTTTATCTTTAGTCGATGAATGATAGAAGTATAATTTTTCATTAAAAAAAATAAAAAAAATAAAAAAATAAAATAAAAAATATGTGAAAAAAACTTAAATAAGCATAAATTTTAATAAAAGAAATAATAATAAAATTAATACCACTGATCATGAGAAATTATCATCATTTTTATGAGGAAATATTATATTGAGCGTTAATGATTCGATAGCGAGTCTAGCGGAATAAGCTCTAAATTAGCTTAAAAAAATTTGATCTAAAATTTTAACTAACTCGACTTGTTTGTTTGAATATTACATTAAGACTTCTAATACAGTTTGCATTCGTAGTTCGATGATATGGTGCTACGTGTCAAGTGAACTCCACTATAATAGACTGGTATTGACCCGTATAAAAAAATGATATAATCCACTTGACACGTGACGCTCCATCATCAAACACTGCATGCATCAAAACTTGATGTAATATTTTTTCCTCCAACTATCCTCTAACTAAGCTAATTTTAACATTATTGGGCCATTAAGAAACCGATTTCGGGCCGGTCCAAGCGCTACACATGGAAAGCACCAAATAAATTTTGCACGTGTCGTCAAATTCACGAGGCACCTACAAAACCAACTAACCCCGTCGTATTCACTGTACAGCTCCATTCCTCTCCGACAGTCCGACTACATTCCTCAACAGCCAATATGGAATTCCCCTTCGGCCACGGCCACGGCCACCACCACCACCACCACCATCACGGCGATGATGACGAGGACGATAGCCGTCGACACCAGCACGCCGGTGTCTACCCCCCTCCTGGCGTCCACCACGTCTCCCATGATCGAGGCTACGACCCCCCTCCTCCTTTCTCCGGCAGCTCAACTCACCATGATCGAAGTTACGCCCCGCCGCCTGGCGTACAACACGTTTACCCCTCACCCGGAGTCCAACACACGTCTCACGATCGAGGCTACAATCCCCCTCCGCCGTTTGCCGGCGAGTCAGCTTACCACGTGTCGCATGAACCAGGGCAAGGATACGCCCCACCTCCTTCTTTAATTGGGGCCGACGTTGCGCCTCCGTACTCTCGTCCGTTCGCGGGAGCTCCAGTCCAGCGTGTTGCTCACGAGACTCCGTATGGCTATCACCCAGGATACGCTGAACAGGTAAGTCATGAAAGTTGGGATGGTGGAGCATTGAATCAGTTGCCGACGGTGAGGATATATACCAAGGCGGAGGAGAACTACTCGCTTTCGATAAGGGACGGGAAAGTCATTCTCGAGTTGAAGAATCCCAGTGATAAACGCCAGGTAAGGGGGTTTAAATTTTTTATTTTTAGGGCTTTCGTTCTCTGCCTTAATTTTTGTGGGGCTTCTATGCTATTTTTGCTGCAAAGTGTGGATTTTTGGAGTTTTTGACATTGGGATCGTCTCGACGTTCATCAGTTTTGTTGTGATCTGGTCGATCTACCACGTAATTTGCTTTTTCTTGGAGTTCTTAGGGACCATTTTTTTCTTTTAATTAGTTTCTTTTGATTGAATTGCTTTTGTAATTTATTTTAGATTGTTATCTGGTTATCTGATAAACTTACTATACTTTTGTTTAATGAATGATGAGTTTTGTTTTGCTTTTTAAATTTGCAGCACTGGATTAAGGACCTCAAATACAGCACGAAGATAAAGGATAAAGAGGGTTTCCCCGCATTTGCTCTTGTGAATAAAGCTACTGGTGAAGCTGTGAAGCACTCCTTGGGAGAAACTAAACCAGTAAGCCAATCTGTTGGATGATGGATACATTTGTTCTGATTTTATGCACTCTGTTCGGCTGTTCCATTTTCTTAATAATTTCCAACTTTTCATCTTTGATTTCCTTTAATTTTGATGCTGGGTTGGTCTAACATATACAAAAAACTATCGAATCCAGCAAAAATATTAACTTTATATTATTGTAGGGGGGAACTACTAAATACTTTCCAATTTCATGGAATATACTGTTGCATTTATGACTTTTATTGTAATTAGAGGTAATTCTTTTGGCTTTATTTACTTGTATGCACTAGCCCTCGTCTATAAAAGAGGCTTAGGGTTTGTGAGAAATATATGGCTTGAATTGAATTTGTGACCACTAGCATTTTTCTTTCTTCCATTTGGTGCTAGTGAAATCTCCCTCATCGTGGACGTAGGCGAATCAATTTAACATTGAATAACGTAAATCTCTTGTGTTTGATTGTTTTTTGAATTGCTTTCTTTTCACATTGTTTTTGCATAACAATTAATATCAGAGCTTTGAAATCGTGATCTAAGCGTGCTTCGACTTCAACAATAAGTGTTGCTAGAGTTTTTTGCAAGTCATGGTCCGACGTGCTTTGTTGGTATATTCAGATGTTCAGTGGCTCCGACGGCGGTCCAACGGTTTTGGAGATAGGCGCACAGTTCGATGGAAGGTATGTGCAGACGGATGCGTTTCATGTGAAGAAGGGAAGCTTGACGTAACACAAATTAAGGAAACTTATTTTAGAAAGCTTTTGACAAAGAAGAGATATCTAAGTAGGAGAACCGGTAATTTCAATTCTCAATAGAGAAAGCAAAAATAAAGCTTTGGAAAGGGAAAATTTGATTATGGAAATATAGGAAAAAAAGTAATTTTTTGAAGAGCGAATATTTTTAAAATTTGGTTCTGAATTTTGGGAAAGAAAAAAAGAAAGGTAAAAAAGGAATTTTAGGAAAGAGAATAAAAAGGAATTTTTTATTTTTGAAATTTTTTTTTAAGGTGATTACTTGTATTTTTTTCTTTTTGTCAAGTATTTTTTCTATTCTTCTCTTCTTTTTAAATATTTTACTAGAGGGTTTTTTTTTTGAAAAAGATTCCAATAGTGGTGGTCATGAATGATAACACGATGTTAGGTTCTTCAACGTCTATTATGACAGTGGAAAAATCGATTAATTAAGTGGTTACAGATCCCGTCAAAATTAATCTGATAAATTTTGAAAATAAATGGAACTTTGGCATATGACGATGTGAGGTGATGAATGCACTATATTCCATGAATCTGCAGGTAATTTTGGATAACGAGGAATATCCTGAAGAGATGTTAGAGTGCTTGTGGCTTGATAGGAAATTGCTTGACCCAAGAGATCAAATATGAAGTGATGATGGAGATTTCTGTACAAAAATCATGGAGGATGTTATAGAACAAATATTTCACGAAGAATGTGGAGAATAATTTTCATATAAAGTGTTGATTTTATAAATTTCAGATGAGACGGGATTACTATTGATGAGCACTTAAATGACTTCACAAAATTGTTAGCTGGTTTGTTAAATTGGGAAGAGGAGGTTGGAGATGAAGATAAAACTCTCATTTTGTTGAATTTGTTTTTAGATGAGTACAAAAACTTCACTATAACACTCATTCATGTGAAGGTCTTGAATTATGATGAAGTGACTATAACGCTGTTAGTTCATGAGTTCCATGGAAGGGACCAAGACTCCGTAAAGGTGAGAGTCAGCTGAGGCACTTAGATTACAACGTGGCAAATCCGAGAAGAAGAAGAATTAAGCAAAAAAGGTGGCAACAACGATACTTTTCAAAAGCGGGGTAAGTCTCGTGGGCAATTTTGGGAAAAATCAATATGTTTTTTTGTTTAAAGACTAATCATTGGAAGAAAAATTGTTTGAAACTGGAGAAGGGAAATGAAGTTTTGTCTGGGGTGAAAGCCAATATCAGTGTGAAATGATGTGAAGAGACTGATTCATATGTATCGTTATGTGTAGTTTCTCACAGTTTATTTACAAATGATTCGTATTAGATTTTGGATACAGGTGTTACTACATATTTTTCACATCGAGGGTGGTTCTGTACGTGTAAGGAGTTGTATAGTAGTGCAGTAACTATAAACAATGATGAAACTTGTCGTATTATTGGTATAAGGAGTCTTTATCAGGATGTTTTATGATACTATTAGTACAGTGATTATGGGCAACGATCATGCTTGTCGTAATATTGGTGTAGGGAGTATCTTTATCAGTGAGTTTTTTGTTTAGAGATTGATCATTGGAATAAATATTATCCGAATCTGAAGGAGAATAGAAAAGAAGTTGCATATAGGGCAAAAGCCAATATCAACATTGAAAGACGTTAAGAGACGAATTTAGATGTATCGTTATCTGCAGTTTCTCATAATTTTGTTTAAAGATGATTTATACTGGATTTTAGATACAGGTGTTACCTCTCATATTTGTCCCCATCGATAGTGTTTCTGTGCGTATAAAGAGTTGAATAGTGGTGTAGTGACTTTGGGCAATGATCAAACTTGTCGTATTATTGGTGTAGGGAGTATCTCTATCAGGATGCTTAATGATATTTTGAGGGAATTGACCGATGTTAAACATGTTCCAGATATTATGAAGAATTTGCTATCAAGTGGGGCTTTAGAGTTCAAGCGCTACAAGGTAGTTATTGAGACAGGGGTTCTGAGGATGTCATGGATCAATTGTTTTATGAAGGAAGTTCATAATCACATTCTTTACTATCTTAAGTGTAGTAGGGTGACTGGAATAGTTGTTGTTGTTGATAATTCTTCTGACGTCAGTATGTTGTGGCATATGCGGCTAACTCATGCTGGAGAAACTTCACTTTAGGCTTTGGTGAAGAAATGATTGATCAAAAGAGCAAGCACCTGCAAACATGATTTTTGTGAACATTGTGTATTTGACAAGAAAACACGAATATCTTTGAGACTGACATTCACAGTATAAAATATATTTTAGAGTATATTCACATAGATGTTTGGGGTTCGACAAAGACAACATCATTCAATGGGTGAAGCTATTTTGTCTCTTTTATTGATGATTACTTCTGGTGTGTTTGGGTGTACACCATGAAGTGCAAAAATGAAGTGTTGAAGATTTTTATAACTTAGAAAAAGTATATTGAGACTCGGATTGGTAAGAAGATTCGGTGTATCAGATCAGCAATGACGTGAGCACTTCAGATGTTTTTGCAATAGTGTTGGGGACTTGGGATAAAGCAACACTTCACTGTTTAGAGACACCAGAGCATAATCTGGTTTTTGGTGGAGAAAATTCAGTATATTTTATCCATTGCTGGGTTGGATAGAGTCTATTGGGTCGAGACCATAGAATATGTTTGTCACTTGGTGAACTGTCCACGTTTTGAAGCTATTGGGAAGAAAACCCTAAAGGAGATATGGTCAGTGCATTCTACTAAAGATTATGAGCACATGAGAGTGTTTGGGTGTCCAGCTTTCTACCACGTGCATAATGATAAACTTGAATCACAAGCAAAGAAGACGATTTTCATTGGCTTCAGGCATGGAGTCAAAGGCTTGAAGCTGTATAATCAGTCAGAAAGGAAGATTGTCATTAACAGAGATGTTACATTCCACGAGACAAGTTTTTTGAAAAATTGAGACTCAAAACAGATGGAGTTTTTTACTAGGATCACAAATATACGACATGAGTTGGAGTTTGTTGTAACTCCTTTTGTTCCGCAGAGTTCGTCTACTCTGACTTAGACATCTGATTCAGTTGCAGTTCAGGTGGTCTATGCTGATAGTGCTAAGGAGATTGAAGAAGATGGGATTCCTGCTTAGGAATCTATTGCTAGGAGTAAGGTCAGACACCGGAATGTCTTAAGATAAGCTTTGTTGTGAGATCACATTGCATTTACACTTTCAACTACAGAGGCCGAAATTCTTTGTCACTACAAAGAAATGGTGGAGAGCCCATGATATGATTTATAGATCAACAATGAACGAAGAGATGGAGTCTCTTCGGAAGAATAATACTTGGAAGTTGGTGAAACTTCCTCCTAAAATGAATAATATCAAGTGCAAATGGATGTATGGTAAAGAAGGGAGGATCTCGTGGAGCTGATGTGCGATGCAAGGTAAGATTAGTGGCGAAAGATTTTCCGCAACGAGAAGTGATTGATTATGATGAGGTGTTCTCCTCAGTGGTCAAGAATCTCTCAATCATTTTTAACTTAGCACTTGTTGCACAATACGGTCTTGAAACAGCTTCATGTGAAGATTGCATTTCAACATGGGAAATTACAAGAGATTTACATGATACAACTGCCTGGATATGAAACATCAAAAGACGATCCTTATTGGGCAGCTTATAAGCGCGAACGCTGCCTCATCGTTTGGAAAACACGTTTCGACAACTTATCCGAAAATGTGGTTGGGTTTTTACACTAAACGCAAGTCGCGGGTCGAACCTTGCGGGTCGCGTTTCAGGATAAACTGCTTATCTGGATAAATACAAGCTTTTGCAAACACACTCTTGGTTTGGAAACTAAACAAGTTTTTATATGAGTTAAAGCAGTCGTCATAATAGTGGTATAAAAATTTTGACCAGTTCATGTCTACACGAGGAGTCAATATGATCGTGATGCATTTTTTAAGAAATTGGCAAATGATGAGTTCATTTACTTGCTTCTATATGTTGATGATAAGTTGATTGCATCTTGCTATTCATATTGAAGTTGATAAGATGAAAATTAACTATCCTAACATTTTGAAATAAAGGAGGTGAGTGATGCTCGCAGAATTCTTGGCATGGAGATTTTCAGGGAAAAACTGCTGAAAAGATTTGGCTTTCCCAAGGAACTTATGTTTGGTAGATGCTGAAAAAATTGAGGTTGTTGACTCTAATAAGACGAAGAGTTTACCTATTATATCTCAATTTCAGTTGAGTTCAGATCAATGTCCTAAAGATGATCAGGAAATGAAATATATGTGAACTGATGACTTCCTTATGCTAGTGCAGTGGACAGTCTGATGTATGTCATAGTTTGTATTAGATCAGATATTGCACATGTAGTTGGTGTTGTGAGTAGATTCATGCATGATGCCAGAAAAAATATTGACATATTGTGAAGAGTATTATGAGACTAAATGGTACAATTGATGTTGACTTGGTATTTAAGAGACACTCATTTATTGCAGATTTATGTGTAGGTTACACGGACTTAGACCATGCAGATAATATGGATAGACGAAGATCTATGATTTGCTATTTATTCATATTGACAAGGTCCAGTCATTTTGGAGGTTAGTTCTTCAGTCTATTATTGCTTTGTTTACTACGAAAGTCGAATGCATGACAAATCACAGGGACCGTGAAGGAAGCGATATGGATGTAGGTTCTATTGATGACTTGGGAGTTGATCAGAAGTTTTTGACGTTTTTCTATGATAATCAGATATTATTGGCCACAAATCTCACTCATCATGCTCTTGTCAAACACATTGATGTGAGGTACCACTTTGTTCGGGACTTGATTGATGAGTACAAATTTTTTTTGAAGATAGATACTAAAGAAAATCTAGTATACATGCTCACAAAGATATTACTTATCCAGAAGTTCACATACTACAGGAGTTTGGTGAACATACGGGTTCAAGATTGATTGCCCAGTTGGGCATGTTGAAGAAGTACATGAGATTTGTTCCCTTCAGGAGTGGGATACGTAGGCAACCTTCTTGGTGCAGCGATAGTGGAGTTTGAAGCTCATTTGGTCATCTCTCAGTTATTTGGAAGTAAGAGATGAGGTGGAGATTATTTTATTTATGATTATTATTGTAATTAGGGGTAATTTGGTCTTTTGGTTTTACTTGTATGCCCGAGTCCTTCTCTATAAAAGGTACTTAGGGTTTGTGAAAGATATATACTGAGAAGTGTGATTTGTAACTCCTATCCTATTTTCTTTCTCTCATATGTTGCTAGTTAAATCTCCCTTTCACTATGTGAGTTTCTTCATTTTCGCATTGTTTTCGCTTAACTTGTATATCATCATTCTAACTTCCATCTGCCTTGGAGCTTATCCAACTCGCAAATTTAAAAAATATATTTTCAGCTTCCGGAATATGCATATATACTTATTAGAAGGTTTAAATGAAAAGATGGAATACATTTTGGTGCTATTTAGTTTGCTAAATTGGAATATGATGTAATTGAAATGCAATTTATGAGAAATGTTTTAGAGTTATTGGGTTGTGTATAAAACAAATGCACATAATTACTTTTTTGTGTTTGGATTGAAGTAAAGTTAAACTAATGTAATAATTTGTGGTTTGTGGTGGGCTGCTGCCAATGGATGGCGTTGATGACGGCAGGGGCCGATGGGTTGCAACCATAGCCAGAAATTAGAGGGGGAGGAATTACAATTCTTTCCTCAAATTCGATGATTTCACCCCACCATACGCCACAATACACAGAAGATGGAAACATGCTCCATAAGAACAATGTCACTCATCTTTTGATTGATGTGTGCAAGTTCAACTTTTAAGTGTTCAGGATAATCTTTATTAGTTAACCATTCTTCTGTTTCAAGCATTGGGCTTGTTTATCTAGTTATTTTTTAAAAATATTTTCTTTTTTTTTTATGTTCTTGAGATTCTTCTAGGTTATCTTGCATTAAATATGTTCAGAACCATGATTATAATTTATTCTGTATTCAGAATTGCTGTGAAAGAAATTTTCATCAAGGTGTTTGAATTATTTGACTGCCATCTTTAATTATTTTTGTTCCTATAAAAAAAGATTAGGTGGGGATTTTCATTTTGTTAAGTTTTTACTCACTGGAACAGTGAGACTACCGTGTCACTTGTTTTTTTCTAATTATTGGCCCTCGTCTCTCTCCTATAATACTGTTAGGTACGACTCATATACCAAATAAAGGACGGATGCTTGAGCGGAGCAGAGCGGAAGGTTCTATACAATTGGGAGATTTTCGTTAAATGGGTTGGGGGTACGGGGGCAATGCCTCGCGGTACGGTACATGAATAATTTTGTAGACATATTGTACGGTTATATATATGTTGTATTTGTAACCCTAAAGGGTATGTACTATTTTCAAGAAATCTAAAAACCACCGCCGCTCATTGCTCCCGAGGACATAAGTTAATTGTCGAACCTCATTAAATCTGTGTTCTTTCTTGATTGTTCAGTTCTTGATTCTTGCGTTTCTTTGTCCAAATTTCTCATCAATTGGTATTAGAGCGAGATTTTAGGGTAGAGGAATTCAGCGCAGGAAGAAAAGGAAGGCTTTGCTCGAAGACGAAGAAGATCGTAGTAATGTGGCTTGCCTTCAGTCGCGACTTAGACGAAGAAGATCATGGGCGGTGTTGTTTGGCTTCGGCTCGAGACAGATAAGATCATGGGAGGAGCGAGTTGAGATGACTATGTTTGGTGCAAAATTCAAAGTGGTGATGTATGATGAAACTGGTAACTTCAGATTGTGACAAACTAAAATAAATGTTTTGTTGGCATAGCAAGAGATCTTGAAGGCTTTACGACCAACGAAACTATATATCATGAAGGATGAAGATTGAGAATAATTACAACAACGGGCAGCAAGAACCATACATTTATGTATGGCGGATGAGATTATTTATTATGTAATGAATCTAAAATTTCTGGGAGAAATATTAAAGAAATTGGAAACTCAGTTATATCCAAATCCCAAACAAATAAATTGTATCTGAAGCAAAAGTTGTATGTGTTGAAGATGCAAGAAGACTTTGATCTGACACTACATGTGAATGTCTTCAATCAAATAATCACAGATTTAACACGACTTGATGTGAATATTGATGATGAAGACTGAACAATGATTTTGTTGTTTTCATCGTCTTTCTCTTATGAACATCTGTTGACCACTCTTATATACGAGAAAAAATCAATCAAAGTGAATGAGATTACTGCAATATTGTTGACTCGCAGCTAGCGGAAACAAAATACAGGAAAAAATTCTCACAGTGACATTTTATATGTTAAGGGTAATTATGATCGTGGAAGGAAGCAAGATGTGGGTTCTGAAAATAAAATTTCAGATCAAAGTCTAAAGACAGAAATGATTCATTGCTACAAGTGCAATGAATCGATACATATGAAGAGAGATTGTCAAAAACTCAAAAAACAGACTGATGAGAAACGTGATGTATCATCCAAGTCTGTAAATGTGGTGCAGAGTGACAATTCAGATTACAGTGATGGTGATATGCTTTCAGTTTCATCAACTTAGTTTATGGATATATGGAATCTTGATTCAAGATTCTCTTATCACATAACACATAACATAGAGTAGTTTACTTCATATAAGTTATCTAATTCGTGTTATGTCCATTTAGGTGATGATAGATGTTACAATATTATTGATATTGGCGAAGTCAAAATTAAGATGTATGATGACACTATCAGAATATTATATGATGTAAGACATTTTAGATTTGAAAAAGAAATTAATTTCATTGAACACTTTACATAGAAATAGTTTTATTCCTAAAGTGGATGAAGAAAAGGAAACTATTAAAATTGTTAGGTTGCATTGATTGTGATGAAAATAAAATTAACTGCAAAGAATATATATAAACTGTTAGGAAGTACAGTTATAGGTGAAGTTTATTCTGTTGAGTCATATGATGATAATATAAAATTGTGACACTTGCGTCTTGGTCATCTTAGTGAACGTAGGATGGCTGAATGCATAAAAAAAATATGTTGCATTGTATGAAAAGCTGCAAGCTCAATATTTGTAAGTTTTATGTTCTTAGAAAAAGATTAGAACCAGTTTCATGACTGAAAAACACAAAACTGAAGGGATTATTGATTATGTACACTGATGTATGGGGCCCTACCGGGAAATTATGATTCAGTGGATCTCTATTTTATGTTACTTTTATTAACAATTTTTCTAGAAAAGTTTGGATGTACTTCTTGAAACAGAAATATGAAGTTTTTCACAAATTTAAGCTATGGAAAGTTAAGGTGAAGAACCAAACTGACAGAAAGATTAAGTACTTGAGGTCTGATAATGACACAGAGTGCATAGATTTGCCGTTTCAGAAATGTTGTGAGGAGCATAGAATTCATAAGCATTTTTTGGTGTGCAAGACACCGCAGGAGAATGACATTGCAAAAAGGATGAACATGTCTTTAATTGAAAGGGCAAGATGCTTGAGACTGAATACATGACTTCTTACAAGCTTATGGGTAGAGACTGAGTATGAAGTGCTACCTTATTAATAGATCATCTTGAGCATCATTGGGTGACAATGTTGCAGAAGAGGTATGAACAAATAATGCTGTTGATTTTGATCACTTACGAATTATTGGTTGTTGATCATGTTATTGCCTATATGCAACAGTATAAGAATGATTTTATTGGTCTTTTCCACTTATGATATCTTACTTTACAACATAACAAAAAATTTGATCCTGACAAAAATAAGAATTTAATTTTTTAATATATATATATATATATATATATATATATATATATATATATATATATATATATATATATTATATTGGGATACTATGCAAGTATACATATCGTTATCAAGTAATATAAGAGTTTTTGATTAAGACCTGAATGTTGAACCCACAGGGAAATATTCAATATGCACAAAATTTCTATTTTTAAAAGGACAATTACTTGAAGTATAGATATTTTATCAATAAGTAAAATTCAATTCTTTTTGGTATTTTTGATATTTTGACAAACAGTAAAACTTCTAAAGAAAACTTGAGTTTATGTAAAAGAAAAACACTTGATATGAAGATATATTTCTCCTTATCATGAATCAATAATAAGTTCTGAAATTCTGTTGTGGAAGCATGTAAATTGTGTTATGTGTAAAACTTCAAAGTTTATTTTCCTGTTTATTTGCACTAAATTATATGAATTAAATTATCATTCATACAATCTCATGTGATTCTTTTCAATTATTGGCTGAGAATACCAGTCCGGTTCTTATATGTTCTCACAACAAATTTTAACATCTGGATGACCCAAATCAAGAAATAAATGAAATACATGGATTTAAATCATCACAACTTCTTTCAACATTAAAGATCAATACTCTTCACAATTTCCATTGAAACTTTAATTACTTATCATTTTAAGGAGAAAGATAAATAAAACTACTCAGAATCCATGGAGAAAATAAAATCACACTTTAATTTAAAAGTAAAAAACCATTGTCAAACTAATAAGAAATCTCAATTAAAACCAAAAGTAGTTAAAAAAAAGAAAAAAAATTATCTCAAATCCTCCACCAAATTCTTGAAGTTCCTTTGAATCTCTTATCTTTTACAACACTCTTGACTTTCACAATAAAAATAAAAGATAAAAAGGATAAAGTAAATTTGTGGTGCCTGAAAATCTCTCCAAAACTCTCCTTTCCAACACTCTTCAGAACTTTCAAGCACACTTCAAAAAGTCTCAACTTCCTTCCTCTATAAATCTCCAATAGTTGTCTTGATAGCTCTTCAAAATGTGTCCCAATTCGATGTATTCTCCAAAGGATGTCTCATTTCATAAGTCTTTTAATAATATTTTCATTTTTAATGGTCATGACCACCCTTTTTAGCCCATAGGTGTCTCAAATATCTCTTCAAAATTTGGCAAAATGAAGTAAACCACCAAATAACTGTCTCTGACGCTTAAACGCGGAGCCTCTGGCGTTTAATCGTGGTCTTCTCTGTTTCACCGACGCTTAGGTGTCAAATTACTTTAGCATAACTTTCATCTTTTTGTTTCAAATTTGATTCTTTTTTACTCATTTTGCATTTTTCATCTTTTTACTTGTACCTGAAAGAAAAACACACAAATAACTCATTAATTCGCAATATCTCAAAAATAGTTATAAAAATGTGTCTAAAAATACTATAAATTTTAGATGTATCAGTTGTCATACTTATGTGAATGTAGCTGATGATGAAAGATCAAACTTCATCTAAAATCTAAGAAATATTTTTTTTGGGCTACAAGAATGGTCTCAAAGGATACAAGTTTTGAGATCCAATTGCAAGGAAAATGATGATCAGTAGAGATGCAGTTTTTGATGAGCAGTTCATGTTGTAGCAACATCAAAACAAGATGTCGGAAAATAGTTCCAGTTCAGACACAGTACATATGAATTTAGAACAACATCGAGTAACAACTGAGAGAGTATCGAATATCTGGTGATTCTAATATAGATGGTATGCAAAATTATAATCTAGCTAGAGAAACAACAACGCATTAATATAAGACCTTCAAGCAGATTGAATTATGAAGACTTGATCTTTAGTGCACTTCTCATCAATAGTGATGATCTAATTACCTTTCAAGGAGCTATCACTAGATAGAAGAAAGAAAAATGGATTGGTGCAATGGTTGAGGAGATGACGTTTTTACAGAAAAATCATATATGAGAGCTAGTTTAACTTTCCGAGGGAAAGAAGACTATTGGGTGCAAATGGGTGTACAAAAGAAATTCAACAGTGTCAGACAAAGAAGGGGAAACATTCAAGCTCGATTGATATCAAAAGAATTTTTACAGCAGAAGGGGATATATTAAGATGAAATATTTTCTCCTGTGGTCAGACATACTTTAATCAGGACAGTGCTTGCATTAGTAGTTATTTTGGATTTGTATTTAGAGCAGATAGATGTTAAAACTCCATTCTTGAATGATGATATGGAGGAATAGATTTACATAGAACAGTCAGGGGGGTTCACTCAATTTGGACGTGAACATCTGATTTGCAGATTAAAGAAATCATTGTATGTGTTGAAACAATCTCCTAAACAATAGTACATGCAGTTCGGCTTCTACATAATTCAAAATGGCTATAAGCGATGTGAGTATGATTGTTGTGTTTATGTTAAGTGTCTTGATGATGGTTCTTTTATTTTTCTACTACTTTATGTCTACTATATATTGATTGCTGCAAAGAATATGCATGATATCCTTGATTTGAAAGCTTTATTGAGCCAAAAATTTGATATGAAAACTTAGGTGATACAAAAAAAATCTTGAAATGAAGATTCATCAAGATAGAGGCTTAAGACGACTGTGCTTATCTCATCGTAGCTGTGTTGAAAAAGTGTTATACATGTTTGGATGAGCAAAGTAAAGCCTGTGAGCACTCCATTGGCAAATCATTTTAAACTTTCTTCAGAATAGTGTCCTAAGACAGATAGGAAAATCAAAGACATGACAAATGTTTCATACGCTAATACGGTTAGCTGTTTGATATATGCAATGATATGTACTCGCTCGAACTTGGCTTATGTAGTTAGTCACGTTTGTAAGTATATGTCTAAACTTGGTAGACGACATTGGGAAACAGTTAAGTGGATTTTAGGTATCTGAAGGGTACTATAGAACATGAGATTATTTTTGGCAGTCAACAAAATGATTCTTCAGTTGTAGAGTATGTGAATTCAAACTATGCAGATGATTTAAATGATAAAAGGTTTACAACTGGGTTTGTTTTTACTCTTAGTGGAGGGCCTATGTGTTGGAAATCAACAGTTCAGTCCATTGTGACATTATCTACAACTGAAGCTGGGTATATGACAGTAACTGAAACTGCTAAAGATGTTTTATATTGGGCTAGTTAAAGAAATGGGTGTTGAGCAAGGTGGAGTTCGGTTTCATTCAGATAGTCAAATTACTATTTATTTGGCTAAGAATCAGATGTACCATGCGAGAAGTAAACACATTGATGTGAGGTATCACAAGATTATAAAGTTGATTGCTTCTGGTGTGATACTATTGTATAAAGTTCATACTAATGAGAATGCAGCTGATATGTTGACCAAGTCAGTTACTATCAATAAGTTTTTGCATTGCTTGAACTTCTCGAATATTTACAGTTGCTAGTCAAGAATAGTAGCCCAAGTTACTTTGGTGTGTGAGAAACTCTAGGGTATTTTCTTCTAAAGGACTTGATATTCGCCAAGATAGAGATTTGTTAGGTATGACTCATATAACAGATAAGGGACAGATGCCGAAGCGGAGCAGAAACATCTGTCAAATTAGGAGAGTTTCGTTAAGTGGGTTGGGGGTGCAGGGGCAACACTCCTGTGGTACGGTACGAGAGTAATTTTGTAATTACATATTGTACATTAGGGTTGTATATGTTGTATTTGTAACCCTAAAGGGTACATATTGTTTTCAAGAAATCTAAAAAACGCCGCCGCTCATTGCTTCTGAGGACGCAGGCATATTGTCGAACTTCGTTAAATTTTTGTGTTCTTTCTTGATTGTTCGGTTCTTGATTCTTGCATTTCTTTGCCCTAATTTCTCAACAAATACTCCTTAACAAAATCTACTAATCTCAATGTAATAAATTATTTTCAAATTCAAACTAGAATCCAATTTTCTAATAAACTTTAATTACGTCTACAAACCCACACTTAAAGCAGCCTAGTTTCAAACCTTCAAAATTAAATTCTATTCTAATCCTATTCTAGTAAACTCCTATTAATATGCCAAACCTAATCCTTAAAATCTAAATACTCTCTCCTATGCATACAGTCTAAGCCACTTTTTGTGAGCATAAAATAACTGGCTGATTTCAACAGTTTAGTTTTAGAAGTATAGAAAAGTGAAGAAACATAAGCAATTAGTTCAATCGAGATAAAAAGTCCGTACAAAAATGGGTTTACAAAAATGTTTTTAGGAAGAAAAGAAAATATATCTCGATTCTACAAATCAACTATGATTTTCAAGCAAGTCTGCCTTTTTTAATGAGGCATCAATTTTTTTTGCTTGTGTTATTTACGTCTTCTTCAAAGGAATCAATATAAATTTAAGTTCAATTATGTACTATAATTCATGACTACTCATTTTGTGTTAATTGGTAAATTTTATGTCTGCATAGTTCTAAGCATTAAGAACCTTTACAAAATTAATTTGTATGTGATTGCAAGCCTTTACCCGCATGTATTGCCACTAAAATAAGATTATTTTCTTAGAGTAAATATGCTACTAATTGTGTGATATAACTAAGATCTACTTGAAATTGTTTTAATGTTGGCACGCACTTGAACTGAATTTATAGTTGATAAATATTGATTTTGTATGCAAGTAGATTCTTTTTATTAGCAAAATAACTTGACATAAAAATTCATATGGGTTACATATCTTGTTTGTCATCTCATCGGGCTTTTTATCACATCATTTTGATAGCTACATGTAGAATCATAATATTATCATAACCATTGATAAATTAAGCCAAGGTTTAACACATTATTATTATTATTATTATTATTATTATTATTATTATTATTTTATTGTTTAGCACACTTATTGATGATTTTAATGGAAACATTAAAAATAGGCAGATTTTATTCAATCCTTTATAGGCAATAGGAAACTTAAAAATTTTTGTGAGACATTCTGATATCATCTTTATAGATATGAATTATATTTTATTTTTAATGGTCGGGAAAATTCTATCTTGCATGCAAAGCAGGTAAAATCTCTTATTTAGATAGAGTTTGTTGATGAGATTTCTATTAATGCATAACAATTCTTGTGACGGGTATTTCCTCCAAGAGTCGAGTTAGAATGAGTTTGAAGTGACTCAAAATTGAAAATTTTGATTTAAACATAGCTTGCACATTATGCAAAATTTAAATCTTTTCAATCAGGCTAATTGGTCTTAAAAATGATTTAGTTTGAAATTGACTTGGGAAGTAGATGCTAACTAATTAATTGTATATAAATATTATTTTTATATAATAAATTATATAGATTGTATATTTGATATAAATATTCATTTAAATTCCTATTTTTAGTGCACTTTAATTATATTTGAGCGTATTTTGAAAAGCACAAAATTGACTTGAAATTAGGTCAAATCGTTTTTGTGTAAAGTATAATTGTAAGTTTTAATTTTTTTCCTTTACTTTTCAATTGTCTTAGATTCATGAATGCTCTCTGATTGTTGTAATAAATCTCTCACATTGATTCTCCAATACTCAAAAACTCTAGTGGGTTGATAGATGCATTTTTACTATTATATTGATCTTAAATCATGCTATGGTGTTTTTCGTTAATAACAAATGGTATCAGAGCTAATGATATGATTAGGATCAAATGTTTCATTCATCTTGTTAATTTTGTGGCTTGAATTTTACTATTGCTGGTTCAAATGCATACGACGCCCACTCTAGCTTTTCGTTGTTGAGTAGACTTATTGTGCATGTTATTTTATCGTGTTGAATTTTTTTTTTTTTTAAGGGCAGAGTGTTAATCATCAATTTGGAGGAATCATACGATAGATATTGAAATATGCTTGAGTAGAGAATTGTTTTACATTGGAACTGAAATAATCGAGTTATTAACATGCTAACAATACACTTTTTTCTTATCTTAATCTTTAGATTGATAGGTCTTCATCCTTAGCTTTAATTTTTTCATTGATAGGTCTTCATAAGTCAAATGTGCTGGGCTTCATTTTGTCCTTTGGTATATAACATCTCTAACATTGTCCGAGTATGGGTTCTCTATGTTCCATGTTTACGGTTTATTGCTGAATAAGAAACATTTATATTTTAATCATAATTATATGAAAAGAATGGACAAAATTTTCTTTTGCTGTATTTTCCTACTTGTTGTTTTCTTTCATCAAGCATTTTATCTTTCATTACTTCTGATTTGCGCCTTTTTCTCGGATATAAGATGTAAAAATCGTTTGTTACAAACTAATAGAAAAATGCTTCATTGTGACTCCCATAATTGAATCGTATGTTTGGTGAGGGTAAGCTTGAGTGCCCTATTTGTATTATTTATTCACATATTATTGTATATCATATGCAATGGCTTATTTCATAAATTTATGCAGGTTCTTTTTTACTGCATTTGCCACTCTCCACTCGTAAAGAATAATCTTGTGAATTTGTATGTTCCCTCGGGCTTCATCATTTTTATTTTTTGGCGACTTGTACTGTGTGTCCTAGAAACCATGTCATATTAAATCACATCTATGTGTACAACATCTATACTTTTGAGTCAGTTAAAAATCGATCTTCATAAATCTCATCTCTATCAGTTTTGTTTTCATTATTTCCGCCTACTTTAATGTTCCACAGAACTCATTAGTCTCTTTTTCCTAGCACCAAGAAAATAACCATTGTCGTTGGATCTTTGATGACCTTTATTGTTTTGGTAGTTCTTATAAACAAATCCCTCTTTAATTAAAATATCCTCCATGTATCTAATTTATTCATAAACATTTACGCTTTGTAAAAGCTAATTATAGATTCAAAATATAGTGGTGTATTTTATCATTCATATTATTTAGTTCAAAGTTGGGCACGAGAGGACGATTGAATCTATCACTCTTACTTAATCCAATGACTATTTTTCTTCCTTCTAGAAGTCTCTAAATCCAATGGCTTCAGCACCTATGTATTGGCCATCCTTTTTTTTGCGGGTTAGCAAAGAACAGTTGTATTAGTTTTGCAATAAGTAACCAAACTACCCAAAATTCATTTGCTTACATTATTGGTGTTATCTGAATACCATCATCGACATCTAACACATATGGGGCTCAATGGTTTGTCTTTTATTATTGATTGCACTTGTGTGTTATGGATCTTTCTATTAAAATTTAATAGTGAGGCAAGTATCTTCTTTTAAACTTTTTTCACCATGATAAAAAATTAATTTAATGTTAAAATTCAATTGGTTAGGTCCAACAATACTAAATTTTTTTTAACCATTTCCTTATGTTTTTCGAGAAAAGGAATAATACATTAGTTTCATTTGTGTATAAATACCTCAACAAAATGGGATGACAAAATGAACAAAAAGGAAGAAAACACACTATTTGCTACCACAAGAGCTTTCCTCTTTCAAAGAAATGTTTCAAAATAATTATAGGGGGAGCTATTATAACACTACTCACATCGTAAACCGATTAGGTGTCGTTGGGATCAATAGTCTTTCTCACGTCATAGCCAAATTTTTATGGCTATTCTTTCACTTAAAAGGAGTAGAAATGCTGCCATTCCTCTACCGGAAAGGTGTATGCATATGCTAATGTCACTTTTAATGAAGAGAATGTTTACTTTGTTGATATTTACTTTAAGAAAGAAATATTATTTACAAATCAATTCTTTCTCCAAAATTGCCTTCCTTTGAACCTTGACCCAAGCAAATAACTCTACTTTAGTACTAGCCACTCCCACAAAAATTAAGCGTTTATCAGAACTTCCTTCTTCTCATCCACTATATTTTTCACTCAAGGAGAAAGACATCTTAACAAAGTAAATCAAATCAATTGAATTAATCTGTCACTAAACCATTTGATGGAACATTGCAAAAAAACTGCTTCAATTGAACACCTTTTACACTTAATTTTTTTTATTTCAAAATTTTTTTATCGCCAACAATTATGCCTATTTGTGTTCATCAAAGTATTTGAGGCTTTAAATAATGACAATTGGAATAATGTTGTGAGACAAAAAAAAAAACCCTTCAAAAATTAAAATCTAGGAATTGATGAAACTATCAAAGGAAAAACAAATTAATAGGGTGTAAATGGATTAAATAATGACAATTGGAATATTTGTTGCGAGAGAAAATAAAAACCCTTTAAAAATTAAAATCTAGGAATTGATGAAACTATCAAAGGAAAAAAAATTAATAGGGTGTAAATGGATCTTCATTCTAAAGTACATACTCGATGGCTCATTAGAAATATATAAAGCTGGAATTGTGTCTAAATATGTACTAAAAAAATATATGAAATTAGTTATCTTGAGACCATTACTTATTTTGCTAACTCGAATATGAGTTTTTTTTATTATTAGCAGTTAACAAGGACTGAAAAATATAATATTTTTGGGGCATTTAAATACATACCTCTAAATTCTTGTGTTTACATATCTAGCACCTTAGCTTTATTTTTTACATTTATACCATGAAAATCTTTCATATCACATCAAAAATATCACTGTTTTAACTTTTGAAAAGTGTAATACATTTTTTCATGCATAGGTAAGGCGACATATATGTAGTAATTGAAGTTTTGGTATTTGTGTAAATCTTTCAATAATTTAATGCTAAAATTATATTTTTTACATGTTAATCTATAGTAGGTATTTATAGAGGTCTCATTAATATTTTGAGCAAAAGTTTGTAGTAAAATAGGGATAATTAAGTACAAAGCACAAGAAACATTGCTATTTACAAATCAAGCACCTAGATGATTTTTGAACTATCAAACTGATGCATTCACGCTTGCCACGATCAAACCATTGTGATTTTGATAAAAATAAAAAATATGGGTTGGGATTTTATCATGATCTTTGATACTTGAGTGAAATTTTGAAAAATGAATGGAGGAGGGTGCTTGATTTGTAAATAGTAATGTTTTGGGTGCCTGTATGTAATCGCTCCACTAAATTTTATTATATGGACTAAAGCAATTTTCAAAGGCATTGTTTGTTGTATTAAAAATGATCTTAATTTATTAGAACTAAATGAAAATATGACACTAAATAGGACGCAATGGAGAAGGATTCATGTGGCCGACCCCACATAGTGGGATTAAGGCTTTGTTGTTGTTGTTGTTGTATTGTTTGGAAGAATTGCGACAATAATGCTCAACCTGGGATAAAACTAGAGTAAGTTGGACTAATTTTATTTTTGAAGCACATAGACTTTACAAGGAATTCACATTGTTGTTTATGTTGATTACATCATCGTAATAAGTGGTGACTTGGAAGATATATAGATTTTGAATGAAAGTTTTCTTTAAAACTATGAAGTCAAAGAATTGGGTAAGCTAAAGTACTTGACATTGGTGTTTTACACTCTTGACAAAGAATTTTTTTATTGTCTCAGAAAAACATAACAGAGCTACTGAAATAAACCACCAAGTTGGATTGCAAACTTTTCGAGAGCTGTATTAAATTTACTTAACAAATTTGGAAATGGTCTAAAAATGGGAGATTGAAAAAATATCATACCAAAGACTTGCGGGAAGATTAATTAATTTATCACAAACTAAACTTAACATTGTCTATATTATTGGTGTGGTAAGTCAATCCATACACAATTTTAAGAGTCAAACTTTAGGGTTGTACATTAAATTTTATAATATTTGAAAGCAACTTTAGATAAAGTAATTTTATTTAAGTGGGGGTAGGGTATGAAATTCAACAATACATACATAAATTTATTCTATTAATTTTGTCCAAAAACCATGACATGAATCATTTTGATAATTGTGTAAAGGTTATGATGTTGTTTGGAAGCGACGCTCTGTATGTCCTGAATAAAGTGAAAAGTATGCAAAGGCCGCTACACCGGTGCCCGAGTGTAGTGTCAAATAAACAAGGGTTCCCACATTACGAATGAATGTTGGTAAAGAAGTTAATCTATGAAACTAATATTAGGATATGATCTTGTAATATAAGTACTTTCACATGTAAATTAATGGAATGAGTTGATATTATGATTCATGGAAAGATAAATATCTTATGTATTCAAGAAACTAAATGAGTTGTTGATATTAAGATTTTTTAATATTATAATTGCTTGTACTCCTCAAGTATGTTTAGATATAGGTTCTAAAGATAAATTCTGGAATGACCTAAATGAATTAATACAAATGATACCTCTTGAAGAAATAATTTTTATTAGAGGAGATTTAAATGGACATGTTGGTAGAGTGATAGAAGATTTTAGAAATATTTGTGATTGCTAGGGTTTTGGAGTGATTATTGAAGAAGTACGAGCCATATTAGATTTTATTTTAGCATATGATTTTATTATTAATAATATTTTATTGAAGAAAAGGGATGGGCATATTATTACTTATAAGAATGAATCTAATAAAATACAAATTGATTATTTTTTTATGAGAATAATAGATTGTCGAGAATGTAAAAGAT
>NEWO01000011.1:554277-571934 GCA_003013225.1 Phalaenopsis aphrodite | reverse complement strand
TGATTAGCCCTTTCTAAGAAATGATTCCCCTATTTATAAGTGAGAGGGCAGAATATATGTAAGTACATGCATGCCCTTCATTTAATAGGGACATTGGTATTTTAAGTGTTTTGTAAGTATAAAATTGTGGCTCTACAATCCTATTACTCAGTTGTCTGAGATCAGAGGGCCTTGATTCGACATGTTCCACTCATCTCACTATACTAAATTGGAGTTGTCGGACGGCTTGCAATGGTCTTTGGATCTGTTATTGACTAGAGGGCGAATCATGTAATCAATCCCTGGCTGAGGACCCCCTATCGACAGAACGAGGCTACACTATCAGACAAAGAGAGAATCACCGTATTCTGATAGGTAGCTCGCC
Source organism: Phalaenopsis aphrodite (assembly GCA_003013225.1). Classification (NCBI taxonomy): domain Eukaryota; kingdom Viridiplantae; phylum Streptophyta; class Magnoliopsida; order Asparagales; family Orchidaceae; genus Phalaenopsis; species Phalaenopsis aphrodite. Next base: position 571,570 of record NEWO01000011.1, on the reverse strand, counting down.
CCATAAAAAAAAGGTTCTAAAAGATGCTCTTGGAGTATATCCTTGCCTCCTGATTATGAGTCTTGGAAGTGTTTGTAAGATGATTGATGACGCTGAACTTTTTCCTTGAGTTGGGTTGGAACGAGTGTTGGATTGTTGCATTCTCTTTGCCCAACCGACCTGAGTATTGACCTTAGATGGCCCGCATCTGGTTAACTTCCGACCTTGGTTTAGGAGGATTATATCTGGTCTAATAGGTCCATTGGTCTTCTGCTAATTGCTCTCTTGATCTTCTGCTGTTTGGCTTTCCTAGCCATACTTCTTTTCATTGGATCTCCTCAAGCTTCATGATAAAGCATTTTTTATGTACATTTGCATTTATATTACTGGAAACTTTCATATCACATCAAAAATAGTATTATTTTAATTTTTAAAGTGAAATACACCTATTCATACACAAGTAACATAATATGTCAGCAAAAAATGAAGTTTAGGTGTTGAATATCTAAATATATAAGAATTAATTTGTAGTATGCATATAATTTTTTTTTTTTTTTTTTTTTTTTTTTTTAAGATTATGAGGAATATTCCTTAAAAAAGTCCTCATGAAAGTTATAAAAAAAAAAAAAAAAAAAATAAAAAATATTAAAAAACTTGAGAGTAGATCATAATACCACCACAACAAAGAATTTAGCATAGATAGATTTGCAAGCAACACAAATTGCACAAGTAATTAAATTTGGAAAAATACCACTATTTACTATTATTAATCATGAATGTGAACCTAATTTCCACTTTGTCTTCAAGTTCATACTTTAAGATGATTGCTAATCACCACTCCATTGTAAACAAACGGTGCATTAATTCTCTTCGCCAAGGAAAGTTGTGAGGGTGTTCTGTGAACTTTAAGATCAATAGGAATGCCGGGTGGCATAAAACTAGAGACGGGAAGAGTAGAAAAAATTACTCTTTCTTTTTTGTCTTTCTTTGTTTATCATTCTTTTTTCCATTCCCATAAAGATTAGAATTACCATTATAAGAAAATAAGTCTTATGATTTCTTTTTTCTTTTCTTTTCAAGGGGTTATGATTCTCTATCTCTTATGCACATTGAGAGAGTCATAAATTCTTAATAAAAAATGAAGGAGATAAGGTGTCTTTCATATTATAAGGATTCTCTCAAAAGAGAAAACATTACATCTGTTGTTCTGATGTGCGAGAAACGGCGTGAATTCAATCATATATACGCTGTCATCCATGAAGAAATATTACATAGGAGTTCAAATACCAAAATGTATCAAGACTTCTGTCACGTGTACAATACGGGTCACCTTAGTAAGAAAAACTAAATAATTTAATACATGGTGGACGGACTCTACACGTGACAGACAGTGATTTGAGTCCTGATGCATTTTTGCATCAGTGCTCCTGATGTAATGTTTTTTCATCATCCACACATTCGGGTGTTTGGGCGTTGCATTTTCTCATCTTAAAGACACGTGTTCTTACTTATTGGAGTTTGATGATGACTTATTCATGAAAAGGTCCAATTATGTTTAGTGAATGATACAATGAATCAAATCTATATTTCGTATAACAACTCTCATCTCAATAGAATTTGATAACAATTTTGATAATCTTATAAATTAAGAAATTATATTCTCTCTCAACATAAAAATTATTATTTCTTGCCCTAATTCTAATCTTTACCCTAAAAAGAGGAGACATTTGTTCCCTCTCCTCCACTTTAGGTGCCACTTGGCATTTCTAATGATATTAAAGAGTGCCGATTGCCCACAAACTCTCCTTAATTACCAAACTGAACGCACCATTTACTTCATTTGGAGTGATGATTAGTAGTCATCTTAATTAAAATATGAACTTGAAATGCAAAGTGAAAATTAGGTTCATAATTATAATTAATAATAGTAAGTGGTGGTACTTTTCCAAATTACTTGTACAAGTTGTGCTGCTAGCATTGCTATCTATGTTAAGAGTTTTCTTGTGGTCTTATTACATATCTACCCTCAAATCTTTCGTCACATTCATAACATTCTGTTTAATTTTATTCAGAAATATAAATATTCTGAAAGATTTGCATCTGGCTCTTGTATTCAAATGATGCGAAGTCCCTCAAAATTAGGATGTGCCTCATTATTTCTCATGCTATATATGACATTTATAATTGTTTATTATATTATGTGGATTAATTGCCTATTTATGTACAAATTATTAGTTTATATAATGACGAGAAAATTCTCCATAATCTTAACTACGAGATGGCTTCTTTTCATACGACACTATTTATAAATGTACACAGAAATTTTGCCCCTTGAATCTTAAGGGGATCCGACATACTAGCCAATAGAAAAGGAACCTGACTCAAAAGTAAAAACCAACTATTATAATGGCAGTCATTCCCTAGGACATTTTCATCTAAAGACAGACTATCTGTCGGATTACTAAGATTTATCCTCTACCAAATAGCTCCTGTTGACAGAAACCCCTTGGTGGAGATCGAGGGTTACTAGACTATGTCAACCAATTTAGTTGATCTAACTACTCTTACCGGCCCACAACCAGTGAGCTGACTAGTAGTGTTTACAGATCTATACAACCCGTGACACCATGAAATCAAGTCAAACGGGAAGACTCACTGAAGCATTACCTAGTCTAACCAGCCGAACTAGAAGGCATCAAGGCACTGGGCCCACAAGGATAAAATACCAACCATAACCTGCACAACCCCTACTTAAGTAGGGGTATAAATTTAGTCTCATATATTGTACCCCCTTTGTCTATAAATACGAGACAATTTCATGATAAAATGTTACACAATTCCTTCATTCTACTGTTAATTATTGCATGCACTCTCTCTTTTGCACCAAATGTAGGTGAAAAATCTCTCACAACAACTAAAGTACATAAATCTACAATACACTAATTTGTGCATTATAGTTTCAAGGCAAAAATAAGAATTAAATTGCATTTGATAATGGCATAAATGGCTTAAATTTATTTATTCCTCATAACATTAAATAATCTTTAACTTGCTTGAAGAAATGAAATTATGAGTAGCCTACATGGTCATATAAAAAACATAAATGTAGTTCATTAGAACATGTGCTTTATGACTAATAATTATGTTTTAATCAACTTGGGCTAACTCTAGAATTCATTGATGTAAATGGTTACCAAAGTCTAGAATTACTTCATAAAAAAGAATATTAGATACACAAATTTTGTATTTGTTATCATCAATATTATGAAATATATAATAAAAATTAATAATTTTAATTTATCATATGAACAAATAGTATAATTGATGTGTCTAAAAATTCACGGTGGTAAAGCAATAAATGTAGCGTCTTAGCGCTGAATGAAGATTCAACACACAGATAAAAGATAAGTGAGCATGAGCAGAAGTCTCAATTTTTACGAACACGAGGAAAAAATATGGGGTCTAGCCCAGTTGAAATAATCAATTATATAATACTTATTACACAAGCCCACTTTTCTCTTAAATTAAGGAAGATGAAACTATGAAGTTGATGTACAACAGCATTTCAAAAATGATTGTTGTAATGGACCGCGAATGTTATAGTTGATTACTATGGAGGCACTAGTCCACCATGAATGTTAAGGATGGTGGCTCTAATGCTAGCTTGTCGTAGATGTTATCATTGAAAGTCGTGATACTAGTTGATCATGTGGGTCTTAAATGATTGCTTTAGTGCTGTCGGTTGGAAATAAAGATCATAGTAGGGAGCTGCAACATTGTGATCCAAGTAGATCATAGTTGATATTGTAGGTTGTAGTAGTCCGCTGTGATAGCATTCGTAGGTCAAAAGAGGCTAGAGTTATGAGTCACATGTGTTGTGAACCATGTAGGCCATATTGGTGGCTTGTAATAACATTTGTTGGTCATATAGAGGTCAGAGTTGGGAGCTATATGAGTTGTGAGCCACATGGGTTGTTGTTGGTCACATAAGCATAGTGGTGAGCTACGATAATAATCGCAGGCTGCAGAGGCTGAAGTTGGAGACTGCATGAGTTGTGGACCACGAAGGTCGTACTAGTGAGTTGTAATAACATTTGTAGGCCACGGAGTCTAATGTTGGAAGATGCATGAGTTGTGAGCCACATGGGTTGTAGTTGGCTATGTATGTCGTAGTAATGAGTTGTGATAACGTTCGTAGGCCACAAATATCAGAGTTAAGAGCTGCATGAGTTGTGAGTCATGTGGGTCGTAGTTGATTACAGATGTCATAGTAATGAACTGTGATAATGTTTGTAAGTCACAGAGGCCAGACTTAAAAGTTGCATAAGTTGTGAACAACATAGGTTATAGTTCCTCTTGTTGAACAAAGTAGTGAGGTGTGATAGCGTTCGTAGACCATAGAGACTAGAGTTTAGAGTTAATGAACTATAGATCGTATCAATCGTAGTTTGTCACGTATATCATAATGGGGGGCTTCAATAAAGCATATAGGCCATAGAGGTTGGAGTTGGGAATTGTATGAGCTGTGAGCCATGTGGGATGTAGTTGATCACATAAGTTGTAGTTGTGAGTTGTTATACTGTTCATAGACATAGAGGCCAAAGTTTGGAGATACATAAGATATCGACCACATAAGTCATAGTAAAACATGTAGGCAGTAGCGGTTAGCTGTGATAACCACCGTAAACCACAGAGGCTATAGTTGGGAGCAGCATAAACTATTGGCCACGTAATTTATATTCATATATGTTGTAGTATTGAGTTGTGATAACGTCTGTAGATCATAGAGGACTGAGTTGAGAGTTACATGGGTTATGAACTACATAGGCCATAGGTTGTGGTGAGGAACTATGATGACAGAACTTCAAGTGTCCGGAGAAAATCATCGTATCCTGAATATGACAATTGGAATCAGTTATTATGGAGTGTGTTGTTACAGTGTCTTTGACATGTGTCGATGCATCGTATGCGGGGCACATCATTACATCATATTCGAGGTGTGTTGTTAAACAATCTTCAGGGTGTTTTATTACACTATATTTGAGGTGTGTTAATAACCAATATATGGGGTGCATATTGCACAATCCTTAGGATGTTGTTACATCATATTTAGGGTGAGTTATTACACAATCTTAGAGGTGTTTTGTCTCGTATGATGCTTCATTACTCTGCAACATACGTGTGACTCTGCAAGAGGATTAATTGTAAAAAGTAGGGGGCGACCAATGTGGTCAACAATGACTTGCGAGCGTCTGTTGACAGTGGTCGGCAGTTGCGGGAGCATGAAGCATTTGTTAGATCTTTGAATTAGGATAACAATGGAATTTAGCTCCTTCTCCCGATCTAGCTCTAAATTTAGCTCTTCCTCTACTTCATGCTCTCGGTCTCCTTTCATGAATTGGTGGGGCTATATTTATATAGTGTAGGGGAGGCCTTCCTAAAAATAAGAAAGGAATTAGGATCACTCCATTGGAAAACCCAGAGTGATACCATTGACTAATTAGATAACGTTTTGTGGACATTTGAGTATCTTAATAATGTCAAAACTAAGTGATATTGAACTCGTTAGATTCATTTTCTCGATACGCTCAATTTAACCATAAGCTTGTAAAATTTGGAATATGTTTGATTTCCTAATCGGGAACCATAAGCTCCTAAACTGGTTTAACAGCTTAATTTGGCCTTGATTTGACTCTGATTTGATCAACTTTGTTAACATTATATTCATCTGGTCGAGCCAGTCAATTTGAATGTAAATTTGCTTAAATTGGAGCTCTCGTTGATTTTTAATTGGAGGTTGGAAGTTGCTTACTAAAAAAAGCTCTAAAATTCATGTTGATCTCCTTGAGATTCATGTCAAATGACAAATTTGGTTGATGACGTATCAAAAAATAATTGATTAACTTCATTATTTCACAATAACTCCATTTGATGAACATGAAATTTATGTTATAGTTAACATAGAATATCAAAGTACTTCTAAAACAATAAATTTTCTTCTTCCAAACATCATGTGTTACTTTCTCTCAAATCTTTAAAGAAAGTCATTCTCTTTTATAGCTTTTCACCATTTCAAACATCAAATAATAACAACAATCATAATAACTTGACATGTAAAGATTTCTTTTTGAGGGAATGATGAATACATTAAAGCATAAAATTTTGCAGGACCTGACAAAAATTTATCAAAAATCTTATAACTAATGATGTTCATGGGCTGTTCATGCAAATAATGTGAGCTCATGAAATGCAGCCAGCCAGCACATATTTGCTGTCATTGCTGGATGCCTCGCATTCCTCCACCCCGCTCCATGCTTTGAATTGCTTCATATTCCACACTTCCTTTGCACTCTTCAAACCATCTCTTTTTAATTAATCAACCCAAAAACCTAATCATTAACAACCATAATCTTCACTTAGTCTTAATTAAATCATCAATGCAATCAAATCTCACCCTTATATGTAACATTAGAAATAAAATAAGAATAAATTTAGATTTATAATTAAGCCTAATTGAAGGTCTAATGAGTTAAATAATGTTTAACAAATCAATCATGGAGCTTGCACGTGCCGGTCGCTCTCTGCCAGCTTAGTTACCGCTTTACGTGGAAGCATGGCGGCGTGCCGGTCACCTAAATTTATTTTAAATCGAAGTTAAAAATTTCCCTGAATTTGAAATTAATTTAATTCAACTGAGAATTGATTATATAGATTGCAATCTGGATTGGAATTTCTACAGATATTTATGCAATAAATTAATAGATATGAAGCAGACTTAAATATCATTAATATATTAACTTTGCATGGCTCACACAAATCAATGAAGAATTTTTTATATGACACAAGTGGTTTTATATAGAACCCGTGAATAAAAGCATGACATCTTATTTGTTGAAATGATTATATTAATTTATATTTTACACTATTGATACGGCCAAGATGTTATGAAGTACTCGTATTTCATGATTCATGTAAGTATATGTGTTAATCAAGTAGTTAACGAGTCTGAGTTCTTAGATCAATCATACAGAAAACATGAATTTTCAATTCCATAAAAGTTCTAGGCTACGGATTAAAAGTACAGCATGAACTGTTTTAAATGTGGTTTTATAACTTGTTGATTTTAATTTTTGGAAAGATTTTGAACCCACTGCTAACTTTTAGGGTTTTAAGCAAGTGAGAAAACCTCCCTTAAATTGTAAATAGCAATTTAGTTCTATCCATGTGACCTTATTGATGTTGAAAATCAGGAACAACAACTTTTCTTAGCCCCTCATGGAGGTCATTAGAAAAATTGAGGTTTTGTATTATAGATAATCCTCTAATCATGCTCAAAATTCATTATTTGCAAATTTTCATACATTATTGCATCGGCATAACAACAATATTTTTATTCTTCTAGGGTAGTTTAGGTTCTGCTTGTTTCACTAGCCAACAGATCACAACCTATTTTAACAACTTAAGTCACCAGTTTATGAGCAAAATACAAGCAGAATGTTAAACTATCAACTTATAAATAAATTACATGTAATCGCATAACAAAGACTTTACGAATTGCTTAGAATCCAATTCAAGGAAGAGAGAATTTTAAGTCATATTCATTACATTTGAATATTTCATTACAAAATAGAAGTTTAACAAAGTTAGAATTATCTCACCGGTGTTCTCCACTGATTCACATGAAATTAGAATGAAACCCTTGAGTTTTGCACCATTTTGAGCACGGAAGTTGATGCACACTCACACTTACTCTTGTTCTGACTCAAGAGAATACTCGCTCGCACTCCTCTAGATTCTTCTTTTATAATGCTCCAACTGCTCTTGAGCATTCTCCTTCTCCATATCATCGGTATTCAATGCACTCATCCCTCTTGTTGGTTCGTATTGGGCTATTTTTAACTCCTTTGACACGAACGACATGAATGAAGGTGTCTAAAAAAACATGCTCTTATCGCCGCTTGGCCCTTTGGATCTGGTCTTATAGTCTAGGCATCAGTTCTAGCACCTTCACACTTAGTTCTTTGGTTCTAGGTGTCCCAGACGTTTAAGAACCCAAAACTGATGCATAGGTGTAGCCAATTCAGCCCATTTTGAGTCTTTTTCTCCCCAAATTACCTATTCACTTGTACACTATATATATACCCACAAATAACGTGAAAAATAATAAAAATGACATAAATAATATAAAAAAAAATTATAGAAATATCTTGCACAACGATACCTATCACTTGCACATGATAATTTTCAATTAATTGAGGAAGACAATAACACAAAAAAATAAACATTTATTTATTTTTTAATTTTTTATTTTCTTACCATATAATAAACATAAATTGTGTAGAATAAATTTCAATTTGAAAGTTGAGGGAGGCTTGAGACATTAGAATTCTTTTGAACACATCATTTGCCATTTGTTTGGTTATTTTTCTTTGATAAAAGGAAACCAAATACCAAAAATCATGTCCTTAATAAATATTTGTTTTCATGTTGAGAGTCAAAGTCAATGTTGACAATTTGATGAATTTATTGGTGATGATTTTTGTCAATTTTCTTCGCTATGGCTTGTGATGAAATCCTTCCTTAGCATTGATGTTGGTGTTGATGATGTGCATGATAAGCAATCACATGCAAGAATGACATATATATGTATTTCAAGTGAGGGCATGCGTCGAATACGTGTATCAGACCTATAAGAATATGGTGTCATAAAGTTGGCAATCAACTATAGGTTTGGGTGACAATGTTTTAAGGACTATAGTTAAATGACAATTCTCAATTTCGTTGACAATTGTTGAGAGACTATAATCAGATGAAAACATTAAGTGATTGCAAGTAAAAGATAAGGGCTAATGAACTATAGTTGGACAACAACAATCAAGAAATTATGGTATGATGATAGTGATAAAATGGTCGTGGTCAAGCAATGATAGTCTAGTGATCATAGTTGGGCAACAATTATCAGGCAACTATAGTCAGGAACAATGGTTGATATATCATAATTAAGTGACCATGATTGTCATATCATATATTAGATAATTTTAGTCAGGGTATCATAGTTTGATGATAATAATTTGATGCTTGAGTCTATCAATCATAGTTAGACAACAATGGGCAAGTTTTCATAACCCAATAATAGATGTAGGGTAACGGCTCTTACAATCTGGTGAGGGCAGTAGTAGTATGTTGATGATTTATAGACTATGATGGTCGTGCAATATCTATGTGATGATGATGGTCAGTAGTGATGATCCACATTAGCTAAATTCTAATAGTAGTTTCAAAATGGTAATGGTTTATTGATTATTATCAAATAAAAATGATTTAATGATACTCGTGCTCCTATGTTAGTAGTGCTTTAGCAACAATAATTATGTGGAATTATTATGATAGTGGTGCTCTCATGATAACATTGATCAATTAGTGGTGATAATCAAATGTTAATGTAAAATGGCAGTGGTATGACAATTGTAGTCAGACAACAATGATTTGGTGATGACGACTAATCAACATTGGCCACAATCTAATGATGATGGCCCAATAGTGGTGGTAGGGTGATGCTAGTCGTATGAAAACAGTTGAATAATGATGGTTCAATGTCAACATTTAGGCAACGATGGCGGGATAGTGGTTGTTTCATGTTGATTGTCAAGCAACAACAATCCAATGCTAGTGTTTAGGCGATGGCAATCCAGTTATGACAAACGGTAATGATCCAACAATGATGAAAATTTGATTGGTAATATTTGAAAATTTTTAAGTATACTCCATATGCTTGATTTTTGGACATTTTTAAACAAATTGAATCACTTTCAATGACATTGAATTCATCTCACTGAGACTTTGGGGTAGATAATAAATTTCCTAAAATCAGAGTTCAATCATTCTTGAGCATTTCTTTCAAATTTTTATAATTTTATTAGGTGTCAAATTTCATGCAGTTTGATTAAATTGAGTGAAAATTATATAATACTTTCTCAGATATCTCATTATAAAAATATTTTTCGTCATAATTTTCTTAAGATGGCAGGGAAATTGTGGCAATAGAGTGGTGTTTTTGTACCCTAAACTTACATGAAGTTCATCCACACAAATAGATACATGAAAAGACTATAGAAGATCAAAATTTTAATGTGAGAAACTTGAAAACGGAAAAAATTACATGGCTCTGATGAGATATTAAGAGTATGAGATTATTAATTTTGTATTTAGGTTAATAAAAAAAGTTAATTAATTAGAAATTACTTTTATTGAATTAAAAGTTCTTGTGTTCTATAAAAAAGTCTCCTTTCGAGACATTGAAAGAATGCTACCATGTATTTTTCTTCTTCTCTCCTCATCTTTCTTAATCTAGTGTACAGGTAGCCATTAACAGCTTTACAAAGTTAATTTGATCTGGTCATCGTTTAGGCCAGACCAAGTTGACATGTGAATTGTATTTATTTGAGCTCGCTATTTTGTGTATTCATCAGAAAAGTTTGTTTGAATCAGTGGTGAGATCAGGTTTATGGTTTGACCCGAACCCACTCTAAATAATAAACGGGTCAGAAAGTCCAACCCAAACACCACTCTCCTTCAACCTGTCAACTCGAATCCAATTCATATAACATATTTAATATAAGAAATAACACTGGCTCATGTTCTGAGTTAATCATATTTCAAATTTGAGTTGATGGGTCAATTTCGAGTTACTTTAGGGTTGGCGGGTGAATTTCTGGTCCATTTTGAGGTTTGCAGGTCAACCCGAACACAATCTGAAAAATTTAAATGGGTTGAGATTTTTAACTGAATCTGATCCGAAAATTAATCTGGTCAACTCAAATCTAAATTTTTTTATCAGGTTCAAATCTAGTTGGCATGTCGGGTCAAGTCCTTACACCCCTTATTTGAACTTGTCGATCGATATTCAGTCAAACATTTCAATTAAATTTTACATTAAGATTAAGCTATCGAAAATAAAGCAAGGAAAACTACTATGAAATTAAGGTATGATACGTTGTAAAAATGCAATTCGCAATACATTCGATCTTACAATGGCGGTGGGATAAACATCAAATCGCACATTCCCCCACGATCGGACGGCTTAGGAATAACTAAAATTTTTTGGCCAAATTATTTAAAAAAAAAAAGCTATTGATGCGCTAATGAGTGACGTCAGCCACGGAAGCTTGTTGGTAAAATAAGTCAACACCGTGCATCTCTCTCTAATCTCTCTCCCTCTCTGCGCAAGCTTGGCTTCACCACTTCGCCAGGTGGGTCCCACGCGGTTTTCAGCCCGCGAGTCCGATAACCGCATTCTTTTTAATTCCCTTTCATTATTCAAATAAATCAAAACAAAAAATCAGACTATGTTGAAAAGTTTATCTTTATGGTTAAAAAATACAAAAGCTTTTATAAAGTTTTTATTTTTTATCAAATTAATATCTTGATCAAAAGCATTATAATTGATAAAATATTTTAAACTTAAAATGAAAATTATAAAATTAAATGTGGTTAATTACTTTATCTATTGACATGAATTTTAAGGTCTTTTTTTTATTAGGAGTTTTTTGATTTTTTTTTAAAAATTCATTAGATTTTTTATTTTAGTTAACTTATAGTCAAATTAACTGGTTCGATATAATGAACCCAATGTTATCAAATTTGGTTCAATCCAAGTTAAATCAAACACATATCAAGTCGTTAAATCTTTTTTAGAAGTTTTTAGTATATAATTGGAAGGTTAAATGGATTTTAAATCTGATAAGCTTGCAGTCAAATCGAACATCTCAGCTAGGCAAATTCAACGAGCTTAGGATCGGTCAATTCTGACATTCTCTAATGTGCTCAAATGTTCATTAAATGTCATCAGATTGAGAGAATCTTACAGTATGGAGAGGTTAGAATTCCTTCTTTATTTGTAAAAATGTAACTTTTCAAACTTTATAAATAAAATGCTCGTGTTGGTGGAATTATTAGAGATCATTTGGGGATTGGCTTAGTGTCATTTTATGCTCATTGTGATGTCTCTTCAGCTCTTTTTGTTGAATTCACTACTCTTTATTATGGTATGCTAGTTGCCAAAAGTCTCAAAATCTATAATTTAATCATTAAGATGGATGATAATTTTTTTTAAAAAAATTGTTAGAAGGGAAATCAGCTGTCATAGGAATGTTATTTTGCTTTGGAACAAGATAAAAAAGATGTTGCCTAATTTCAATAAGCTTTGGTCTCTTGTATATGGAGAAGCAAATAATCCAGTTGATTTTCTTGCTAATCTATGAGGCAATTCTGAGGAGGTTTATGTGGGTTCTGTTTTTTATTCAAAGCTTAAGATACTTACATGGGAACTATCAGGATATCTGCCTTATTAGAACTTTTCATTGAACATCTATTGTCATGTATTGGCTACCATACATATATTGTGATATAAGAAGGACATATATATATATTTGTTTTGTTTTGTTTTGTCTGGTTATTAACTTATGCATAAAATAAAATGAATTTGATGATTTGTTGTTGTTATACTAAATGATTATTGGTTTTGAAGTTGTTTTTTTGGGAGTTTATGTTGATGATCTATCATTAACTAGAATTGGACATTTGGGAATAGATGTTGTTTGGATGTTGAGATGTTGTTTAATGCTACGGTTTTGGTTATTAGATGCCTTTTACTATTATTGTCTTCAATATTCGAAAGCTACATACATTTTCTAGATTGTTTGTCGAGTTTTTCACTTTGTTGATGCAAAAATAATGAATGGGGTTTGATGCTATGGTTTTGTTTGTTGAAATCATTTGCTGGATTAGATAGTTCTTGTAATGGGTGTAGTTTGGAACCTCTGTGATATCATTTGTAATCTTTTTATGATTTACTAATATTCCCTATGTTGTATAACACTCTTTTAATGGTTCTAGGCTTCCAGCACATCGCCTTTCTTTCCTAGTTTTCTTTCTTATTTCTTTCTTTTTTTATTTTTTTGGTACATAAAATACTTTTATAATTTTGTGTTGACACAACAAGAAATTTTGAAGACATTGCGAACTATGAAACATGTTGATAATATCTATAATTTGTTGGAGAATACCATTGTAGGTGGAGTTCACCTGTCGAATCATATGATGAAAATGCAGCAAGAAAGTTGACCAAGCCAGGTATTTTCATCAAGTTCTTGCATTACTTGAACTTGTTGAATGTTTGCTGTTGCTAGTTGGCATGGTTGCTCAACCCACTTCGGTGCAAAAAACTTCATGATGTATTTCTCCTAAGGGGCTGGATATTCGCAATGTGGAGATTTTTTCTCCTAAGGGGTTGGATATTTGCCAAGGTGTAGAATTGTTAGATATGACTCATATACCAAGAATTTGGAGTCTCTTGGATTTGGAGAGGAGTGTCTCCTGGAATGAAGAAGTGTGTCTCTTGGTGTGAAGATGTGTGTCTCTTGGATTAGTGGGTTCGGGGGAGCGAGGGCGTGTTTGTAAATTTATATGTGGGTTTTATCTATAAATAGATGTGTAACCCTATGGGTATGTAACTCCTCTGAAATAGTGTAATTTGCCGCTATGCTCCAGTGGATGTATACATCTTTGTCTCGTTAAACCTCTGTGTTCTTCTTCTAGATTTGCGTTGTTTTTTCCCTAAATTTCACAACATAACAGTTTTTGTGTTATATTGAAAATTTAAAACGATCGACGACGAAGCAAAAAATAGAACGAGAAAATTCACAACAAAAGAACACCCAGATTAACGTGGTTCGACAAATTTCCTACATCCACAAAGTTGCAGAGGATTTTACAAATTGAGGAATTTACCCCAGTAGATCGTCTCCAATTACAAGAGCGAACAAGTTCTTGTGTTACTTTAACTTGCAGCAGGAAAGTTGACCAAGACAGGTATTTTCAACAAGTTCTTGCGTTACTTGAACTTGTTGAACGTTTGCTGTTGCTAGTTGGCATGGTTGCTCAACCCACTTGGGTATAAGAAACTCCATGATGTATTCTCCAAGGGGTTGGATATTCGCAAGGTGGAGATTTTTTCTTCTAAGGGGATGAATATTTGCAATGTCGAGATTTTCTCCTAAGGGGTTGGATATTTGCCAAGGTGAAGAATTGTTAAGTATGACTCATATACCAAGAATTTGGAGTCTCTTGGATTTGGAGAGGTGTATCTCCTAGAATGAAGAAGTGTGTCTCTTGGTGTGAAGATGTGTGTCTCTTGGTGTGAAGATGTGTGTCTCTTTGATTAGTGGGTTTGGGGGAGCGATGACATGTTTGTAAATTTATCTGTGAGTTTTATCTATAAATAGATGTGTAACCTTATGTGTATGTAACTCATCTGAAATAGTGAAATTCGCCGCTCTGCTCCTGTGGATTTATGCATCTTTCTCTCGTTAAATCTCTATGTTCTTCTTCTGGATTTGCGTTGTTTTTGCCCTAAATTTCACAACATACCAGTTGTTGTGGTATATTGAAAATTTAAAACGATCGACGACGAAACGAAAAATAGAACGAGAAAATTCACAACAAAAAACACTCAGATTTACGTGGTTCGGCAAATTGCCTACATTCACAGAGTTACAGAGGATTTTACTAATTGAGGAATTTACACCAGTGGACCGTTTCCAATTACAAGAGCGAACAAGTTCTTGCGTTACTTGAACTTGCAGCAGGAAAGTTGACCAAGCCAGATATTTTCAACAAGTTCTTGCGTTACTTGAACTTGTTGAATGTTTGTTGTTGCTAGTTGGCGTGGTTGCTCAACCCACTTGGGTGTAAGAAACTTCATGATGTATTCTCCTAAGGGGCTGGATATTCACAAGGTGAAGATTTTTTCTCCTAAGAGGCTGGATATTTGCAAGGTGGAGATTTTCTCTTAAGGGGTTGGATATTCGCCAAAGTGGAGAATTGTTAGGTATGGCTCATATACTAAGAATTTGGAGTCTCTTGGATTTGGAGAGGTGCGTCTCCTGGAATGAAGAACTGTGTCTCTTGGTGTGAAGATGTGTGTCTCTTGGATTAGTGAGTTCTGGGGAGCGAGGGCATGTTTGTAAATTTATTTGTGAGTTTTATCTATAAATAGATGCGTAACCCTATGGGTATGTAACTCCTCTGAAATAGTGAAATTCGCTCTCTGCTCCCGTGGATGTATGCATCTTTGTCTCGTTAAATCTCTGTGTTTTTCTTCTGGATTTGCGTTGTTTTTTCCCTAAATTTCAAAACATACCAGTTGTTGTAGTATATTGAAAATTTAAAACGATCGACGACAAAACGAAAAATAGAACGAGAAAATTCACAACGAAAGAACGCTCAGATTTGCGTGGTTCGACAAATTGCTTACATCCACAGAGTTGCAGAGGATTTTACTAATTGAGGAATTTATACCAGTGGATCGTCTCCAATTACAAGAGCGGACTCTTTCTCTCACTTCTTCTTTCTTCTCTCTATACCGAGAAATACCGAAGAAGAAGAAAAACGTACAAGAGAAAAACCTATTTCCCTTCTGCCACAATCTACCATGAAGAAATCAATGAGAGCAACCATCTTCCTTCTGCCAAGCACGTAGAATTAACTAAGAGAGAGCACCTTGCGAAAAACACACTTTTTCTGTCTTCTGCTTCCCGTAAGCCTCAAGAAGAATCCAAGGAGAATTCTCTTTTCCTATTTCATGAACGTGACGGGAGGAGCGAACTGCAGCGAGCGAGAGAGAAGAATCGCCGAACTTTTGTTTCGCAAGCAAGAGAGGCGGAGGCAGGCGCTAACTGCAGGAGGCGGAGACGACGGGAGATAGGGAAACTGATTCGCGAGAAATGGGAAGAAGCAAAGGCGTAAAGGCAGAACGGGTCATTTAGGCGTAAACATTTTTTTTTTTCTGTTCCACACAACATTTTGTTATATTTTTACCATAACATTTTTAGTGGTTTTACATATATACCACTGAATATTTTTATTTTTATATCTATTTCTCTAAAATTTATATTTACTTATGTAAAATTAATAAATCATATATGTCCACTAAATCACAGATAATAAAATTATTAGTTTTAAGTTATTTAATAAAAATATACCTCTTTATGTGTGTGTACGGATGTGAATTTAGCTCGAATATCATTAATAGCTCGAAAATTGTTTTCAATCTTAGCTTGGATGAAGATCAGATAAAAAAAAAGAGCCAAGTTTTGAGCCAAAAATTTCAGTTTCTTTAGCAGATTTTGAGACATAAATGGATCGGCTCGGATTTGCTTAAAATCAGTTAGAACTATTATTTTTGTATAAAAGTTACATATATATATATATATATATATATATATATATATATATATATATATATATATATATATATATATATATATATATATATATATATATATNGAGAGAAACATTGATGATATAAAAAAGGGTGACTTTTTTTAATAAAAGTGTTTTATGTTATAATTTTTATCCCTAATTTATTTGTTTATTTTTAAGAAAAGGGAAGATAAAAAGATGGAAGGTGACCCCCCATTAGTCGATGTCATCAGTCATTTCAACCATTTATTTTGAAATGATTCGGGGTCTTGTCAAATTGACAATGACATTAAATAATATAGACTAAATACATATTCTCTTTAGGATAGGTCCTACATGCAATAAATCCTAAAATGAAATTGCAAAATCATTTAGGGACAATACAATATGAGAAGATGCGCTTGGATTTGGGTGGGTACGGACTGACTAACTAACAAAACGCAAGCACCATTGGCCATTAAAGGCTTTGGAGCTAGGGAACATGATTGACAAGAAATAATAGAAGGGCATCTCTTTGTTTTTTTTTCTATTATTTTTTTTCTTTTTCTTTTTTTTTAGTTTTTTTTTTAGGTGCAGGTGAGCTTCGAGTATGGAAGTTATTGGTGAGGGAGAAAATGTCAAACTACAGGATATCATATCATCCCCTGAGCTTTCTCCAGCATACATTTCCATTTTTTTTTTTGACTCTTAATATTTAAAATGACAATTGATAATTGGCTTTTATTATGTATGAGGAGTACGAGCAGCCCCTAAAATAACAATTGGCATCCCAAGAATAGTTGTAGTTGATATATCACTGCGCAGTTTAAGTTTGAGCTATGGATGCAAGCGGTGTGGAAGAAGAATGTCTAGATATCCCATGCTTCCGTGGGGGGCACGAGCTCGTCACACCCGAATACTATGGGGCTTGCAAGGGAGGTCGCTGATATGATTGGGGAGCTTCACCATATACATGCATGCCAACAAGGAATTGAATGGAGCATTGCGCGTCTAACCGACATTATGGAAGAACGCGGGGCAAGTGAATTGTGACTGTTGTAGTCAATGAGGAGGA
>NEWO01000011.1:515961-534710 GCA_003013225.1 Phalaenopsis aphrodite | reverse complement strand
TTACACGCTTATACTCCAGAATCCATGCCTCCGAAGCGTGAAAAACGGAAAAATATAGACGGGTCCGATGATGATGAAAAAAGTGGCAAACACGCCAAACTGCAAAATTTTTTATCTCATAAATGGCAAGGTGGGGGTTGCGTTTCGCCGCTTTGTTGATTCGTCTTCCCGATTTCTCCTTTTTCATTGTGTACCACAAGGGCGGCCACAGGCCAAAAGCAAAACTCTATCTTTGTGCCAATTGTGCGTATTTCCTTCTACTGGGCTGTAAAAGCTTCGATTTTGGGGATTTATGGCGGATGTAATGAGTACGGTGAGTGTCTTCTCCTCTTGCAGGTGCCGTCCTTCATCAATTTCTTCCGACATGAAGAAACCCTTGTCCACTAATCTCTTATGCTCATCGATTGGATTTGTGAGATCTTCTTCTTCAAGGCAAAATGGTCTTCTTGGGAGGAGATTAGTTGTCGAGCGACAAAAAGGGAAGGCCGCGAAGAGAGTTTTTCATGCCGTGCCTGTGAAGGTATGTTGAAAAATCTCGAAATTATTTCGCTTTCGGCTTTTTAATTGTCGTTGGAGATTTCATTGATTCCGTTTTTGGGGATTGAAAGTTAGAAAATTGTTTTGGATGTTGTGTTTCTTGGCTGGAGCTTGTCCAAATTTGAGGATTCTGATGTGGAATTGGTGCAATTTGGATAATTCGCAGATGGATCATTTGATTGCGAAAGGAATGAGATGGTGGGAGAAGGGGTTGCAGCCTAACATGAAGGAGATTATTTCTGCTCAGGATCTTGTAGATTCCTTGATGCACGCAGGGGACAAGCTTGTTATTGTGGATTTCTTCTCCCCCGGTTGTCCAGGCTGCAAATCCCTTCATCCAAAGGTAAATTCTTATCTGCAAAACTTGCCCTCTTGCTTATTAAGATATTTTGTTCCCTGCAAATTTTTTTTGCGGTTTCTATCAGCTTTTATGTTAGTTAAAAGAACTTATTTTTTCAGATTTGTCAGTTTGCTGAGCAGAACCCTCATATTCTCTTCCTTCCAGTAAATTATGAGAAGCATAAATCCATGTGTTATAGCTTGAACGTTCATGTTCTCCCCTTCTTCAGATTTTACAGGGGAGCTCACGGTCGTCTTTGTAGCTTCAGCTGCACCAATGCTACTGTAAGCTTTTCACCCTTTTTTACTTTTGGAGTTCCTTTTAATTTGTTTACAGAAAGCTGATTATATCTATATACATGGTATATGTTTTAAGAGATCTCTTGTTTGAGAAAAATATCTGTTGTTTGTTTTGGTTTCTTCTAACCTGTAGCTAGCGAATATTGTTGCTAAATGTTGATTCGATTTTGATGTTTGATTGTGAAATGTATTCTGATTTGCAGATTAAGAAATTTAAGGATGCATTGGCCAAGCACAACACAGATAGGTCTGGCCTTGGGCCAGCCAAGGGGTTGGAGGAGAAAGAGCTATTGGCTTTAGCTGCAAGTCGTGATCTTTGCTTCGACCAAACTAAAAAGGAAAAGCCTTTATCTGCTGCCCCTGAAGCCATGGAGCAAGTTTCTGCAGTTTTCTAGCTTCCTCTTTCACTAGTTCTAATATTTGTCTTAGGGCCTATTTGGCTGCAAGGAGGATTTAACACTAATATAATTTAAAGCACGAACACACTTAGAAGACGCGTGGCCCCGTCTATTAAGGATTGTTAAACTGTGTTTTAGGATAAGCTCTCCGAAAGTACTAATCAAACGACAATGCGGTGTTTTCAAAATGCCGCCACACCGGATAAGCTGCCCCAAACACCCTTAGTAAATGTGTATATACATGAATCCACTGAATTACAGGATTTAGGCCGAATCTCAGGTAAACTTGGATTTAGTAAATCTTTAAATCAGTAAATCCACCAAACTTGACATCTTGTTTTTTTATTGTATTTAATAAATCTGATGATAAGTCCTTTTAAAAACCTCCACCAAAGTAGTCGAAGAACAAAGCTATGCCTCATGTCGGAAAAATTATTGTGTACGGAGAGCGTACGCAGAGCTGCGTGCGCTCTCCTATCACAGCTGCACATCAACCATCCTTGTATACTAGTGGGTGGGGATAAAATTGGCATAATGCTTTCAGGCCATCATATCCTTTATATTTTTGTATATTTTATTTATTATTATTATTATTAATTTGATGTTTATAATATTCCAGTGTTGTAATTCTCCTCCCTCCATACCTTCTCACCTGAATATTTGGTCGAAAGTGTCTTCTTAGCATGATTAATTATCTTTCTGGTGTTATAGGCTGATATATGATGGAATGGCTTGTTTCATCACGAAACTGAGTTGTATTAATGTTTGTTTATCTGTCTTTTGCCATTATTTAAGAATTATATCTTTCTTAAATTGGTTTCTATATGCGCTGGCTGTACTAATTCGTGATTTTTTCTTGTTTTGCAAGCTTGTTTTAATGACAGTGTTAGAAGTCCATGTGGTGGATGAGGAATTGGTATAATTCTTCTCCTTCCTCCTCTTTGGGCTCTTTTTATTATTCTTTGATAGAAAATATGATTCAGAAATTAATCTTGTTTTATTTTTAACTCATTTAAAGGATGCAAAGCGAAATCTTGATAAAAACAGGTTCCTCTCTCATTATAGGCGAGGATGATTTTATGTTCATCTTGGCCTATAATGTCTTGACACTTAAAAGAGAAGCATAAAACTAAATTAAGTGTTGCAGAGATGAGAATGCATAGGAGGATGAGTGGCATGCACTTTGACAAAATGTGAAACGAATGTATCCGTGGAAGGGTTGGTGTAACTCCAGTGGTAGGCAAGATTACATAGAGTCGCCTTTCATGATTTGGTCACATTAAATGTGGATCACCTGATGTTCCGGTTAGGAGAGAAAAGGTAGAAGTAGACCTAAATAAACTTGTGCATGCTGTATAAAAATTAATCTTATTTTATTAGAATTAAATGAAAATGACACTCAATAGAACACAAAGGAGAAACATGTTTCATGCAGCCGACCCCATTAGTGGGATAAAGACTCGTTGTTGTCGATGTTGGCGGTCTATAATGTCTCCTGTTTTGTAGGGAATGCAACTCTCTTATGCTCGAAGAAACAAAAAACTATTGTTCGGAAGTCTATAGAGGCAGAATATCGTCCTTTTGCCTTCTGTGTAGCTGAGGTTCTCTGCATTAAAAAAAAAAAAAAATTAAACTGAGCTTCAGGTTGCCGATCCTCCTCTGCAAATACATTATGACAATATTAGTACGAATAAGCTCATCGTCAACAATAACCTTGACGATATACAGATGCTCTGAATGAACAGGTTTGAAATTTCTTAATTTCTGCAACTTGGTTCTTGTGGAGAGGACTCCCATCATGGCTTCTTAAAGGCTCTATACACTGTAGTTTGTGTTTCAAAATTAGCATTTATTTCTCATTCATCATTGTGTTGACAATGTGCCTGTATGGCTTTGACAAGGAGCTACTTAGGAGGATGTCTGTCTTCTTCTTCTTCATTTCACATCAAAATTCTTTTAGATCAAGAATTATTTTGTTGAACTCATCCATTTGCTGTATAAAATCCATGAACTCATCCATATAAAAATCATATAATTGACTATTCATGGTTAACTAATTGCCGAAGATCTTATTCTACATTATAATTAATCCCCAATCTCTTATATAGTTGAAATGTTATTAATATGAAAAAAAATGCTATGCTGTGCGTTTCGTGCGGGCAGGTTGGGCCAGTTGTGGTTGAGACATGTAGAAGCATTTACACAATAAATAAATAAATAAATAAATAAATAATTGAAAGACTTCATTATTTTATAAATATTTTATTTACTATTTTTTCTTAAAGAAAAAATGATAAGTTGTCCAATCAATTCTAAAGCCAAAACAACTCCGGGCCATATACATGAGACCGTTGTAATCCTAGAATTTATAGAAGTGTCAAAATAGTATTTATTATTTTAAAATTAAGTCTAATAATCCTCAATAAAGACTATTTTAGCCTCAATTTAAAGAGTTAGGAGATTATTTTGATACTTTTATAAAAATTTGAGAACTAAAATGACCACATATAAATAGTCAAAGCTAATTTTTGCACATATCAAGGTGACTTGGGCTGTCAATTGAAAGATTAGTTGGGGATGATACTAAAATTTGGTTATACAATGTAATATAACATTTAAATTCCTAAAGGAATATACTCCACCAACATGAATATTTTACCATTTTTTTCTATTTGGTGAAATATACGAAGAATTAGTCTAATTTCATATTGTTACTTCCATTTTGGGATGTAGGACACCATATAGTTCGTGATATCACACAATTCAGTGGATCCAGCAAGGCTAAATAAATCCTCCCCCTCTTATACAAAAGAAACCATTAATTATAAAATATTAAATACAATATTTCTCCTTTCATTGGCAGGCCTCCTTTGGCCGAAGAAATATAACATTTGTAATCTGCAGATTATGAGGAAATATTTCATTGGCAGTCATCCTAGTTCATTAAAGTAAAAGCAAGGTCATTAATTGGCCTTAGTGGAGTATTCTCGTAGCAAACTCTACCTTTTTTCAAAAGTGCTCTTAGTTGGCTTTAAGTAATATACTATCCACCTTGGTGCTGTCAGCCCAGTTGGTCATGCTTGCATAATTCGGTTGTGATTATGATCCCCCTTCAAGGTAATGGTTCTTGGAAAGGACTCGAAGCTTTTAATTGAAGTAATTGAAATTCCGCTTGTCAAGCACTTTAGTGAGGTTATCTCCCGGTTGATTTTGTGTAGGAATATAATGGATTTCGAGTTGACATTGTTGTAGGTGATACCGAATGAAGTGATAATCAATTTTGATGTGTTTGATCCAAGTAGGCTTGTCAAAATGGCTCGTTGTTCGCGAACGGCTCGTGTTCGGATCTTTAAGAAGCTCGTGTTTGGCTCGCTCACAAAGTTAACAATCCGAACACGAACAACATGAACAAATATTTATTCGTTTGTGTTCGGCTCGTTTTGGCTTGAAATACTACTAACTAATTATATATATGTATTTGATGAGTAGTATTTTTTTAAAATTTAATTGACTACGAGGCTACAAAGATTTATAATCAATTAAAAGTATTAATGAAGGAAATAGAATAAAAACTATTAAATTAGATTCAAATGATGTTTTAAATCTTGCCATACATCTTGAACATTTTATGACTACGTGATAGGGTTGTCAAAATGACTCTTTGTTTGTGAATGACTTGTGTTCGGCTCGTTAAGCAAACGAGCCAAAAACGAACACAATTTCTTAGCTTGAAATATAAATGAGCCGAACACGAGTTGAGTCTGGGCTCGTTGGTGTTTCGCTCGTTTACACCCTTAGATCCAAGGTGGAAAACAGGATTATTGGCAAATGCAATAGTAGAGACATTGTCAAAAAATAGCTTCATCAGGTGCGGTTGATCAACTCCGAGCTCCATAAAAAGACGTCGAAGCCATAGAATATCTGTTGCAGCTATGACCAAGACACGATAATCCACCTCTGTGGATGACCGAGCAAAAAATTGTTATTTCTTCACTGTCCATGAGATGTGTGTTAAACCATGGAGGGAACAAAAACCTATGGTTAATTTCCAGTTCACTAAATTGTCTGCCCAATCAACATAGGAATAGGTTTGAAGAGATAGATCCCCATGTGTAATGACAATATCAGATTTAATAGTTCTCATTCTAATTGTACATCGGTCTGGCTGCTTGTATATCCTAATTGAACACCATTAAATTCCTATCTATATACACATTGAACACCAAAACTTTATTTTTTTATACCACCCAAATCTTTCATATCATATTGAAAATATCACTCGTCTAACTTTTGAAAAGCACAACTTCATGCAGAAATAAGAAGACATGTACGTAAAAATTGAAGTTAAAGTGCTAAAAGTGTAAATACATAGGAATTGAGTGGTATTCATCCTTATATTTTTAACACCTCGGCATTAAAAATTTACGCATAAAAAATATGTAAATCAATTTTAAAAAAGTTGTGCCAGTAGCCTTTTTATTTAATATAAAAAATTTGAGTGTTACATGTAAGTAAATATGAAAGTTTAGATATTAGATATGTAAATATATAAGAACTGTATGTGCTCACCCGTGAAATCATATATATAACAATTGTGATATGTATGTAAATTAAATGTCCTAAATTAAAAATAAAAATATTAAAACACAAATCAATAATAAATTAAGGAAGATCAACACGCAAATCACTATATATGTAAATTTTAATTTCTACATATATGTCATTTTTACTTGAAANTATATATATATATATATATATATATATATATATATATATATATATATATATATATATATATAAAATAAGATGTCAAAAATTTAAGTGTTATGTATATAAATATAAAATTTTGAGTGTTAGATATATAAATATATACAAATTTAGTGGTATGCATGTAAATGCCCATATTTTAAATAAGTTTACATAAATGCCACACAAGCCTTATATGTATTTAAATATCTAAACAGGCTAGCAACCAAAGTTAAATATTTCCATTCATTATCTTAATGTTTAGTTGAGTCAATTAAAACCGACATATTGAAACTCAAGTCGAGTTCTCATAGGATTGGGGAAGTCATAAAGAAACCCGTCAACGTGTAACTAGTGACCCACAGCCGTGAGTATTCTGCTTGACTTTGGTCCTTAATTAGGTGAGGACTGGTCGACATTTTGCTCGTTGAATGACTCTGATCAGACTAAATGACTTCATTTATGGCGTCACAAGCAAATCAAAGTTAAATTGACCAAACCATCGACAAATTCATCATTTGGACGATATCAGATGACAAAAGAGACTATGGGAGCATATTCAAAACATCAATATTACTTAGAAAGAACATATACATCCATATAATTTCGTATGCGAGAGAAAGTAGACAAATCAATGCCCTTAAAATAATTAAGATGATGACATTGCAATAAAAAAAATTATCAAAGTTTAAATTTAAATCACTGTGCTAATAATGAATTTCAATATTTGAACATAATTATCAACCTTATTATATATAAAGCGAAAGATCAAGAATGCATATTAACCTCATAAACAAACTCAATAAAAAATAGCACCAAAAGAAAAGGCCATAAATATATGGTCTATACTACCAATCATGATATGTTTAGCTCCAAATTGTTTTATCTTATTGCAACTTGGACAAAGCATGTCCACAAGCTAGTCTGGTTTGATTTCAATTTTAGAGATTATTATTATTAGTTAGATCAATTTTTATTGCTTTTCTTCAATATTTAAATTTGTAAGTCTTTTTATACTTGCAAACATAAATGCCTTCAACTATTGCATATATGCATATGTAAAATCATGTAAGTGCAAATACATAAATAAATGCATCCATAGATATATTATTCAATCCAATCTCATGAATGTTAGACTCAATCCAAGCTCAAGTATATCTAAAAATATTTCAAATATATCCAAACATTAAGGTTTGCTTATTGATTTCAGTCTAAATTAATTTAATCCAATTTGATCTTGAAATAAATTTACAAATCTAGGAAAAAAGTCATTGGTTTTCATCCTTAGGGAACAAAATTGAATCCCACATAATCAAGTTAAATGATAGCTTACTTTTGTGGTAAGTGGTTTTAAGTGATTAGATCCACTTTAAAAATTGAGTTTATTTAGTAGTAACCAAATGAAAGGAAGCTTCTATTTTTATAGCTTATGTTCATAAAATTGAAGAAAAAGTTATAATTATATGAGCACCACTTTCAACTTTTTTTCAAGGAAAATTTAACCATTTAGCACACAATTCTTATGTATTTACATATGTCACACCTAAAATTTCATATTTATATACATAAGATTTTGGTGCTTTGAACCTACGCATGAAAAGATTGATTTCACTTTTAAAAGTGATAATGGTGTCATTTTAATAAGAAGTTAAAATTTGAGTGCTATGTGTGCAATTATAGATGTATAGGCGTGAGATTTGTAAATACATAAGAATTGTGTGCTATGTATGTGAATGTCTCTTTTTATATAACATAACAATGGAAATGTTAATGATAATGGTATGACCATAAGCCACAACCCTTATCAATTAGAGCAAACATTAACCACATGAAATGCAACAAAAATATAAATCTTCCACGAACTAGAATAATTCTAGCCACTCATAATTATATGAATCTAATGGCAACATCATATCAAGCGAAAGCCTTTGTTATACATACATCTGCTATATACAATCAACGAGTTGGAAAAAGTAATATCATACCTCCTCATTGCTAACACTCTTATTTTCTTTGAGTAACATTATTACTTTATTTTTTTTTTGTTTCATATGGTATCTAACACATGACCTTAATTTCCCCATCTCTCTTCTCTTCGGCTTAAAAACTTAATTTTTTCATGAATCTCAAATCTTCTATAACTTAATCCCTCACTTTGTTCGTAGACTAAAATAGACCAAAACCTTGCAACCACTATCTACTATACTTTGTCTGCAACCATTCTGCATAAATTCTAAGCCTGGACATAGTTGTCAAAATCTAGGCTACATTAGAATATTGTCGACTCCAAGCAACCAAAAGGCCTCATGTCATTCAAATAAAAAAACAAGATCCATTGCATCTCCAAGAGAAATCAATATATGTCACAATATTTCTCCAAAGTAAAGGTATTAGTTGATGATATCACATATTCACAACTATAACTTCTCCAATCAACAAGGAGGATATCATTCTATATGTACTTATTGACCTACTATCCTCATATCAAGCCTTCAAGACAACTATCCTTAGTAAGCTAGCATCTATAAGCCTTGATGATTTATACTTTATATCATACAAATCAATGATAACAACTCATTCCAATCATAACACTTGAACAAGGACCTCCAGTGGTGCACCAAAACTAACAGTGAACTTATCTGTCAAATTGGCAACAAAGTTAGATACTCTACTTTTATGGTTTATCAGAGTAGAGCAAATCTTCAATATAAGCCCCACACACAACCACTATTTGCACATACATTCTTTTCCACATCCTTTCAACCATGCAGTGTGTTGCATATATCTCGACACATGAGTCACTTCCAAACTAACAAACAATCTCGCCAACCCCCACAACTTAAAACCTTACCATGGTAACGAAAAATAAATGTCAAGGATGGAAAATCCTTACAAATCCACAAAGAAAAAAAAAAAGAAGAAATGGTTCTCTTTCCACACCATAAGAAATTCTTATCAAATTATCGCTCTTTCAAACACCGAGTTCACACCATAGCTTGCATCTAGCACAATCGTCTCAAGCATTGAAAGTCAACAAAGGGATTGGAATGATATCTTAGAATAGTTTCATTCATGATAACACCAATAACAAAGTAAATTAAATAAATTTGAAAATTGGTAAGCAAATTAACATACTGCTAAATAAAAATTAAATCATTCACAACATTAGCGAATTGTTACAAAACAAACATTAAATATCTCAAACTCTTTTTCAAAACTATTAATACTATATATAAAATAACAAATATATTGAACCAAAGTTCGAGCTAGTTGAGCCCAATTGGAGCTCACATTTTATTACATGCATGCTCGATTAAAATTTGAATTAAAATAAATTTGATTCAAGTTGAATTAAACCGACTTGAACTAATCTCGGTTTAGAGTCTCCCTAAATTTTTTTTAAGCAACCACAACTAATCAGATTGTTATAGACTAAACAGTGTCGATTGATTTCTCTGAAGGCATAAACAAGTGATTCACTATACATGAGTCTAACTGAGGTTGCACAGACAACGACGTCCTAATTTCAAAATGTATAAAATTATTGAGAAATGAACAAAAGTAAACTGTACTGTTTAAAGATCCATCATGCAAAAGTCTATTTAAACCTCCACAGCCAAAGATCTAGCTTTTAAAACCTATCAAATAAGCATTCACAAAAATATCTTAAAACAAAAGCAATAATTAGCATAAAGACAACACATTAATCATTGATACTCCCCCCAAAAATATTTTCATCATAACACACTCTTCAAAACAAAAGCTAAGAAAACAAAATTAAATAATTAAAATAGTGATTTACATTAATTTCGAACATTATACTACTTTAAAAAGATACTAGTAGTGAAACTTCATCTCAGTATGCTTCAAGTGCTACGTCACATGAACGAAGCATTTGTCGAATGCTAAGTCAAGATGCTCAAAAAATTACCCACAATCATGTTAGATGATATAAACGGCATCTGAAAGCTGTTTTTTTTATTTTATTTCCGCATCCTATTGCCAAAAAAAAAATCAAGAAGAGATTAAAGAAATGATAAGCACTTGCTAGCTTTATTCTAAATCGAAACACAAATGAAATTAGGTGACTAAAATATAGTCATTTGTGGACTGAGATACCGAATGTGGCCTTCTGATAGATTCTTTTGGCTTAAAAACAACAATTGCAGGATATGTTCAATACAAATTTGTGGACGAAAGAGCTCCTAATTAGGAGTAGATTTGGTCAAAATATATAAGATGAAAACTCAATTATAGATGGAACCATTGTGTTATCAGATTCATATTTTGATAGTCTGGTTTTGATTTTGGCTGTTAGCTAATAAATTCCACGCTCATACGTCACAAATTACTCTAAGAGAATTATAAAAGGTTTTATTATGAACTAAATTATGTTCAGTAGTAAATGTCAAAACTAAAATAGGGATTGGGATCCATAAAAAAGGAGATATTATTCGCTGAGCTCACGCACACACATAGTTTATTAATCTGTTGATTAACAAACTAAGCTTCTTAGAATCAGGAATCAAGGAGAAAGTTAAGAGCTTTTGGCATAAAACAAGGATTAAGATAATCCTTAATTGTACAGTACTCCATAAGTTACTGATATTTGAACAATGAAAAATATTATGTTTTTAATTTTGATGATGAACTGATCATTTAGTATGTTAGATCAAATATGCTATAAATTAAAAGATAATAATATATTAACTTTATATATTTTCAAGCAATTAAGATAAAAATTTTATCATATTAAACATGTAATGCTATGTCAACACAATCATTAAACTAAAAAAAGTATAATTACATTGATTCGTATGATATAGTTATATTAGTTTAATCACTATATTAAATTTGATTTATCACGTGTAAATGGCAACGCTTAGTATTCTTCTTAATTAAAAATGATGAAGTTGTCATCAAAATGATATAAAAAAAACATAATTTTTTAAATATTATATATAAAACAAAATAAAATTCCATGATTTTTGTATTATTTTACCCAAATCTTTAAATCTCTAAACCAACTGATTTCTCATTCGTCTTTTTCTCAAAAAAGAGAATCCATGAGCACATGTGACGATCCCTTCACTGGCAGAATTGGAGTACTAACAAGGAATGTGGGATCACAGCATATTTAGCCAGCACAGTAAACCCAAAAGGACATCTAACAAGTGGTTATCTTCTGAACAGCCTGCAACAAAATCAAAGACTCCACTTGATAATCATGCACATCTTCATCAATAATTATTCATTAAACTCTGAAGATTTGCACAAAATGCAGTAAAATGAATTAAGGAATCTACTGGCAAGAGAGAGAGGTCTGTTTAGATTTCTCTTATAATCAGGAAGAATAGTACCAAAACCACATGGAACATTATCATCAGAAAGCGTAACATGGGGAGCAAGAAGTAGTATGTAGCCAAAGACAACTTGCCCACTCTCCTCTAAACTTCTTCTGAGAACAAATTTTTCTGTAGGGGTCGGCAAGTCATCCTTGGCTGCACCATACTTCCTGAGCCTCCATGTAACGCCATAGATGACAAAGAAGATGGACGCCATAAAAACAGGGGAGAAGGTGGAGAGGATGGGTGCAGGGAAGGAGGAAGGGGTGCATGAGCTGTGTTGAGAAGGTGAAGTCTTATATAGAGTTTGGTAAAAGAAATAAAGGAAATTATAAAAATAAGAGAGAGTACATTCTGATGCACCTATGTTTGATTAAGGTGATCAGGACAACTCGATCACAGAAGTATAATTGAATAAAAAGGCAGTGATAAGGTCCCCACTTCCCCTTTTTTTGTATCATCTCCCCTGCTCTCGATTCAACACATAAATATGTAGCTAATCTCCTTGTTCCATAATCGAGAAAGTTAAGGGGCAACTTGCCAAGGTTAAGATATGGTTCTTCTTTGTTTAATCTATCTTCTGTCCTCCTAATAATAGGGTTGAGGAAAAGCCAGAGGATGGAACCAATAGACAGAGGATATAATATAATCCTCTCATTTGATAACCTGAAGATAATTCAGTGTCAGAGTAAGACAACACATAGAGCAAGAGCATGCATCCTACAGGAAAGAGATGACAAGCAAATAGGAATAAGAAAAATAAAAGCTGATCATTTATTAATGCAATTTGTTTTTTTTTTCTTTCCTTTTTTTTTGCTTTGAAATCTTCATTTTATATAAATAAGCATATCTTGCAGAGAATCAGCAGGAGCCACAGAAAAATAACTGGAAAACAATAGAAAAAGTTCAGATAAAAGTGGCAAAGAATGGGCTTCTACTTAAAATGATTCTCCTATAAGTGGGAAGTTATCATCTCTTAAATCATGCTCCAAAAAGAAAAGTTTGGGTGGAAAAAGGGATGTGTTGATCTATCACAGTAGAAGAAAAATGACACTGAATAAGGGAAAATAAATGAAGACAGCAAACCCTGCAGTTTTGGCAACAAATTAAATTTGTGGAACAGATGGCTTATGCAGTAAAACAGTTCAGTAACATTAAACATTGTTCAATTATGAGTTTATCTTCCAACTCAATTATTTAGTGATTTATTCAGCTTTCATATTCAACTTCATGGAAGGATATAAAAGAAAGGCCCATTTGCCAAGGTTTTAATCTCAAAACTTCATTTTTCTTCACAGTTTGGGGCCAATAAAACAATGGTGGCAGAAGTTACAGCTTCTCTCTAATGTCACCTCTGGGCTCAAATTCCTTTCACTATTTAGGTTGAGGTAAGGCAAGATCTGCGCCTTATCTTTAAGTGGGTCTTATGAGAGTGATGGGCTCATGCATGACAGCCAAAGCAGGGGATGCACCTAAAGACAAGCTTTCTTGTAAGGATTTGGCTTGGATGAAAAAGTGGAAAGATAGGACAATATGGAAAACAGATGAATGGAAAGGACATTAATATGCAGTTAAAAAGTAGAGAGAAATCTCATAGTCGCGTCACAAGGAGAATAAGATGTAGGCCATAACAGCCAAACAAAAGGGTCCCCCCACCACTCCTGCCATAGGTAGAGTTCAACAAAGAAGATTTCAATTTGAATTATAGAGGAAGCTTCACCCAACACAATATTGATCTTTGCATTAATTTAAATTACTTATTTTTTTTGTATGATTACAATATTGCTTGAAGGTTGCCATTATGAATTACATTATTAATATTTTTCATGTTGGTTCTCCTTTAAAATGGGCATGCTTAAGGAACTACCAATAAGTGGTTCCCTTTTATAGAGGTTATTTACTACACATATCTTCATTATTATCTTTGGTATGCCTAAATAATGATGACAGCTATTCAAGGCCTTAGTATCACTATTTTGTCTAATTTATTACCCTATTCATTAAATGATACCTAATAAGATATATTCTTTTTTACTTATACATGAATGATTAGAATATCTTGTTATTTCAATGATCATGACACAATGATTCATTTGTTTATTTAATTTTATTAAGCTTGATTAATCCTAAATAGGACACTCAGTGGGGTCAAATTTTACCAAGTAAAGAATGTTAAAATTTGAAAGAAAGAACACTTTTTTAGAAAGCAAATCAAGCCAATCAGTCTAACTCTTTGTTTGGCACTACAGTCATCTGTTATGTATAATACTCCAAATATCTCTTTTTATATATTTCATTAGCACAAATACTATTCCTTCATATTTTCTTCAAGGAAAACATACATGTGTATTTCACTTTTAAAAATTAAAAAATAGTGACATCCTTTTGTTGGTGTCAATTTTTGATATCACGCGTGTCTGTTATCCACTTAACTGGCTCGAGACTACTCACTACTCACCCATAGCTTCCCGTAAATCAAGACACCCATCTGAGACCTATAGTATGTGTTTAGAGCACGAAACAAGAGTTTGCAATGATTCGACCCCACCTAAGAGAACCCGCAGTTGGGTGGACTCACCCAGGGATATTGGACATCTTTGATGTCCATTATGTTATTTAGGGGTACCTCTGTATCCATTGAGAGAATCCCCGAGGTCAAGGAAAGTCACGGAGCCCTCCTACATGCGTTACGAAAAAATTAGGGTTTAGAGCACATTACCCGCGTCGTAGTTCAGAAAGCCCGTTGGCAACAAATTCTTCGATCAGTGAATGAGAAAAACAATCATTTTTGAAGTTAGAGGATCATAATTTAATTATATGTGGTTTCCTATAGCTTTTGGATCGAGAAAACTCTCTGTCGGGCGCTCACGATAAAAATTAGCATTTTCGGGGCTAGGCTGGTTCCTAGGCAATCTCGTGACTTCGGCGAACGCTTGTATCCGAGCATTTCTTCGAGGTAATTTTCTTTTTTTCCAATATTTTTTCAATTTATTTATTTTGTCAAATTATTCTAATTTGCTTTAGCTTAAAGTATTGGCCTCTCAGTGGCAAGTAAGATTTAGTAAATCCAAAAAATGGTAAATCTTATTAATCTATCCTCCTCATGGATTTAGTAAATCCGTGTGTGTGTGTGTGTGTCTATATATATATATATATGTTGCTCGCCATGACTCTTTGGTAGTGTAGCCTAGCATATGTCCCCTAGGGTCATGGGTTTGGTTCTGCCTGAGTGCATCTGTCATGCAGTGCGGGATTGAGTGTTTAGACACATGAGAGTCGTCGAGGGCTTGTATCATAGCCTCGTATATATGCTTGTGTATGCGTTTGTGCATATATATATATATATATATATATATATATATATATATATATATATATATATATATATATATATGTGTGTGTGTGTGTGTGTGTGTGTGTGTATCAATATGTATGTGTCATCTATCGCAAGCCATTCTTGTTGTAGTATCGGGTGGCTCTTATTTTAATTTCTTCCTATGGATGTGTTGTGTTTGTTTGAATTTCTTCTAGCAATTTGAAGGCGAGCTAAACTCCTTCATTTGTGTCTTGTCAATCAACAAGTTTCTCTTTGTTAAAAGAAGTTACAATGACAACCATTTGACTATAGTGATTGTACGCAACCGGTAACATAGCTTCCATCTCATGAGAAAACATACAGGGCGTTTGTCTGGTTGCTGACGATGGAGTGATTGGACAGCCCATAGGATAGAAGGGAGCAACTTTGTACAATTTCCTTTTGCTCCCATGACCTACTTCCTTAAAGGGTATAAGCTGATCTTGTTTATAGCCTCTGCTTGTCATTGAACTTCTATACCATGACTAAGTTGGATACCGAGGGGAATTGTACCTTCCAAACGTAGTTCATCTCCATGAGTTTTTGCACTTCCTCATGAATTGGCTCAACCAAATTCATGGCTGATGACAGAATCTTTGCTTCACAAGCTGAGCTGATGGACCGATTTTAAGGCAGTGACAAGCCGTATCAATGAGGATGCCTAGTATGTCAGTGACTAACTAGACAAAATGTTGTGGTGCTCTTGGAGAGTCATGATCAATGAATCTTTCTAAACTACATCAACAGTTTCATTGATTAGAACACTTTATTAGAATCATTAAGGTTTATGGGGATTTTGATGATGCCTTTGTCAGTTTTAAGACCCCATTTTTGCTAGTGTTGTATGTCTGACGCTCCTTGTTCTATGCTTCCCACCGCCCGGAGGTAACATGTATAGGACAGCTCAAGGTTCTCACGCACTGTAAAAATTTTCCCATCACAAGAAAATTTTTCCACTACGTGGTACATAGACACCATAACCCTTAAATTGTTGAGAAGTGGGTGACCAAATATAGCATTATATGTCGGTGGTGCAGTAACCACCAAGAAGTCCTCCATAATGCTTATCATCAGGTAATAGAAAAATATGATTATCTCAAGTGCATTATTCCTTTTGTTGAAAACCATATAGAGGGCCAGTTGGTGTAACCAAATGATCGGTTAACAAGTTCATCTTGTCAAAAGCGGCTTTGAACATAATGTTCCTCGAGCTACTCGTGTCAATCAAAATATTACTCATTTGTTAGTTGTTAATTATTTCCATAACAATAATGATATCATTGTAAGAATTCTCTGCAGGGCTAAGTCTATGTCCATAAAAATGATTAGGGTATTGGGCTTCCTCCTTGAGATGGAGCAACGACACAATATTCTCTCGATTAGGTCTATTTTGATCTGGTCGTCTGACGGAATCTCCTCCTAATATTGTTGGTACTGTCCCCGCAATGTGGATAATAATAGCTTAGAAAAATCCATCTGATTCATCTATCCCAGGTGCCTTCCCTTGCCGTCGAGTATGTAGTTTGGGGCCATAAACTCTTTGAGCTTCCCGACTCGTATTAGCCCTTTGACTAAACTTTAAAGATGTTTGCGCTCCTCTGTATTGTGATCTTGTTCTTTTTGATACTTACAGTACTTATTAGTGCTCTAGAGGAAGGCTTTGGTATTTATCAGTGGGGCTTTTCAGAAGTATTTCTTTCTTGAATAACATCCAACATTTCTGTCATCAAGACCCTTAGCTGCATGGATCTCGATGTTCCTCAATCTCTAGTTGAGACATCATTCAATTGGTTGTGTCTTCTTGTGTTTCAATTTGTCTCCCTATCTCTGTAGGTCGATTGACATCTTTCTAGCTTAAGGTGGGGACCATCTTCTCCCTCAACTCGTCATCCTTTCTTACTCGTCTGCCAGTAGAACTTTTTGCCTTTTGAGAAAGGCAGGTTCACACACTCTTTCACTGCAAAGTTTTAGCTGGCCATCTCCAAAAGTTCAAACAAATTTTCGGGTTTTCGTAAATCCATGAAATACTTGAACAGAGGGCTCCCCAGCCCTTGCACCAATACAACCTTTGCAATTACAAATACTCGTAGGCTCTCGTTCGATCCCTACTTAACGTGCCACAAAGATTTTGAATCCTTGCAGGGCTTTTGGGCGCTAGCCTACTACATCATAAATAACATTTTGAAATCCCAAAAGAAATTAATAATTCTGAAAGTGAGCGTGTTGAACCACCTGAAGGATAAATCCCTGAGTGTGATGTAGAATAGTTGATATTTTAATGTGTAAGAAACTTTGAGAAGACATATAGCCGACTCAAATGACGCAAAATGATCGACATGATTTCTCCGACCCTTGTATGGTTCTAAAGTAGGAACCTTGAACTTCTCCAGGGGCTTCACATAAATAATCTACTGGCAAAACACATTCTTTGGATGACAGTACACTTCTATTTACCTCTCTCATAGACTGTTCCTTAGCATAGATCTATCACTGTCTTGATCCTGGGATCCTTGAGTGTGGTTTGACTTCTTGAGCACCCTAATTGCCTTGGAGTTCAGGTGTTGGAGGATTCAGTTGTGCCTCCTCTCAAGCACCGCACAACTTAGTTTTGTGATATGTCCTATCATATGATCTTGTACCTTCTGAATTTGTTGTTGCATGAATTCTCTAATGGACTCCTTATTGGAGGGTTCTCCTTGGTGAGTTCCTTCTCTGTGATGCACTCCTCTTCTTGTTAAAGGCATGACTCCACACTCACCACATTTTTAAGGATTTTAAATCTCAAAATATCATTCAAATCACTCCCAAGGAATAAAGTGTTGGTCAAATGAGAGGAATAAGAGAAAAGAGAGAAAGAAAGCTTAAGTCACAAAAAATAGTAATTCTTTGAAAATAGATCCAGTAGTTTTTGTGTAGAAATAACCCTCATATTTTTTAGTCATAGAAGAGGTCAAATAAATTAGATGATTGTCTCTCATTTAATAGAAACATTATAATTATTTATGAGTCATTACACATTTACATATTTGTAATTGAATTGGGCATATTTTGACTTTGCAATCATTGCCGGCGTCGTTCCATATTTGTAACTACCCTAGGCACCATTTCATATTTGTAATTGCTTGTCTTGATTACGTGGTATTCGTTCGGTAGGCCAAAAAGTCATTCGGCCTACTGAATTATCTTTGGTCTCCATTTTTCGAGGGGATCCATAAAGAAGATTCATTTTCTTTTAAAAGAACTATTCCATCAGGCAGATGACACATTACCGTAATCTAACAGGTTGTATAGAAGGAGTCCCTTCTAGACAACTGTTGTTCTTGCGAATGTCTTTTGTGTTGGTTAAGTCATTATTGGTATATGTGCGTGACGCTCTTTAGTCCAGTCAAACTAACGCTCCGCCGGCCCAGAATTCAACAAACTAGAATGATA
Source organism: Phalaenopsis aphrodite (assembly GCA_003013225.1). NCBI lineage: Eukaryota > Viridiplantae > Streptophyta > Magnoliopsida > Asparagales > Orchidaceae > Phalaenopsis > Phalaenopsis aphrodite. The sequence continues at coordinate 516,258 of NEWO01000011.1, read as the reverse complement.
CTAGATCGCTCGGTCTTTTATTGCTCTCTTCGTGCGATCCGTTGGATCTCATCGCGATTCATTCAACCACATTTCCGACGTACAATTATCTCTGTTTACTAGATTTTATTTCTGTAATCCATATTTGATATATATTCAGTATTGGTCATATTAGCAATATGACTTCTAAAAAGTGCATGCTATTGATGCAAAGTATGCACATTATCATTATAATAAAACTCAATCAATATTAGCATTTTGTTTATTACTAACTGGATTGATAGGTGCTTCAAGATGTCATGAAAAATTGACGATACA
>NEWO01000011.1:479242-507217 GCA_003013225.1 Phalaenopsis aphrodite | reverse complement strand
AAAGAAGTTATACAATTTTGAAGTTTAATTATAATTTCTTGAATAAACTAATAATAATAAAAATTTTGCCGCAACTCCTCCGTCAATCTTGAATAAAAACTTCCCGGAGTCCGTTCTCCTCCGATTCTCAACCAAATTTTGCGTTATTGGGCTCGTTTTGTTCAGATTGAAGAGTAGATCACATCCATACTGATACTTAAGTATTTTGTGATCTATTTTTTGATCTGGAATGGAGGAAAGTTTGAGATTATCGTTTCAATTTAAGAGATATATCTGAGCCTAAGAGGTTTGTCCTCTATAAGGTTTGAATAAGCAAACCTTCTTGAGCATATCCAACTCCTCATGGTGACGATTTGACGTGATTTTCGCGTCGGGTTGGAGGTTCGCCGAAATTTAGCTCGGTTTCAGTTTTTCCGATGAGGTCGATGTTTTCCGGTGAGGGAGGAAAAGAGGGAGCTGCTACTAAGTGTAGAGAAGAGGGAATGGAGTGGGGGGAGGTGTGTAGTGGGTTGTTCTTATATAGAAGAGAGAGAGAGAGAAGAGAGGAAAAGAGAGAGGGAGATGGATTTGTTTTTAATTCTTTTATTTTTATAATGGCTGTAGGCGTGGGATTAAGCATGCGTGAGTTATTATAAGATTTATATATATATATATATATATATGAATAGATGCATGTGACAAAATAATTTGGAGAGAGAGAAATCAAGCATTTAATGGAAATGATTGAAGCATGCGTAACTAATGGGATCATATTTTTTTATATTATATATAATAATATTATTATTATTATCATTCCTGCATGAACTTCTTTCAGGCAAAATCGACGTTTCAGATGCACTCGCGTGATTCGTTTCGTTGTTGGGGTCACCTGCACAACCTCGCCGATGATCGAATAAAAAAAATGTCAAATCTAATTTTCGTCGAATTTCTATTTCGCGATCGATCGTTTTGAAAATTGATTATGAGCAAATTAAATGGATTTAGATTCATTTGAAATTGGATCTAAACAAGTTGAATTTTTAGTTATTTGATTGATCATGAAGCTCAATTTGGCAATTTTGTTCAAAGTGAGTGAATTTGGTCAAATTCGACCCAATGAATGATCAAAAATTGATTTCAGGGGTGTTTGAAATGATTTTGGAGGATTTGAGAATTTTTGGGTAATGAGTGGTGTTTTGGTAATTTTGGTTAACTTTGATCAAAGTGGTTAAACGGTTGATTTAAAGGCTCGAGATGGTTCAAGAAGAAATTTAAAGTCAAACGACAGTGCTCGGGGTCATTTTCGATCAATGTGGAAGGTTTTATGATCCCCGAAACATTTTTTAAGTATTTGTTATTTTGGTGCGAAGTGTCAAAAAATTATCCGGAAGTACGACAATATTACAGTCAAATTTCTCAGGAAGACATAATGAATGATTTAGTGTGATTTTTAGGACTTATCGGTGACTCTGAGAGATTTTGAAAAATTTGATATTTTGGGGGTCCAGAGACATTTTGGTAATTTTTGGGAAAATTGGTTATTTTTGTAATTTTATGGTTTCAAATGGTCTAAATGATAATATCAAATGATTTGAAGTGGATTTTGTGATTTAATGAAACTTTTGAGGAATTTTGAAGAATTAGAATATTCAAGTGAGGTATTTTAGGGAAAAGTGGGTACAAATAATTTTGGTTAACCCCATGAGTGTAATGATTACAACATTATGATATAAAAATGCAATGTTTATGATGATCATGATGATTATGAATGATGATGTAACGTATTGAAGTCCAAAAAGGTGTAGAACAGTACAAGGCTTTTCTATGGTCCATAGGTCCTATAGGATTCTCATCAGGGTTCCCTTATGTAATATCTAATTTTTATATTAAAGATTATTGATCACATATAGAATCAACATAGAGAACTGAGATTTGGTTGAAATTTCTGAAGAGAATGTGGGTACCATTTCTAATATGTTAAGATAGTCATTAGGAAAGCCCTAAGGGTAGATCCTAGTCACTCGAGGAAAGACCCAAAACCCTCGCCCAAAAGTGAGGTCAACAATCCTCTCCACTTCCATTCACCTTACTACCTACATCGACCCTTAATTCCTCAAATATCACCAATACCAGTTCTCCATTCTCTACACATCAACCTACACTCTTCCCATTACAAGTTCACCCTCCCCGATCACTCACTCCCCTTCTCCACCATCCTTACCCGCTCCTCTAACAGCTCACCCCATGATCACTCATTCTAAAACTGGTTTTGTACCACTTAAAAGAATTCTTGAGACCTTATTCACACCAGTGGAACTGAAGTCAAACCTCTGAATTGTTTGCAAGCTATCAAAACTTTACATTGGCATTAGGCTATGGCCGATGAAAGCTTTACATAACCAACGCACCCAGATATTTGCTCCTACAACAAATTGCCTATTCTTAGTAATCAATGGACATATAAGATCAAGCATCACATAGATGGTTCAATTGCTCGCTACAAAGATGGTCTTGTAGTCCAAGAATATCAACAATAATATGATCTAAATTATTGATAAACATTCAATCATGTCGCTAAGCTTCCAACTATTAGTGTCCTAGTTATAATTTCTTTTTTTGCCAATGGTTGATACTTCAGATGGACGTCTTAAATGCATTTCTTTACAAGAATCTAGAGGAGACAGTGTGCATGCATCAACCCATGGGGTTTTCTGATCCTAATTTTCCCGATCGTGTTTGCTTACTTAAAAAGGCTCTCTACGGTCTCAAACAAGCTCCTCGACAGTGGTTTAATACGTTTACAACCCATTTGATTATGTTTACTTTTCAGAAGATTTGTGCCGCCTCCTTACCTTCAAAGATAGGTCTACTTATCTTTATCTACTCTTATATGTTGATATCATTTTAAATTCCCTGCACAGTGACAGAATGATCAATTATCCATAAACAATTGCAAACCAACTGTTTTCCAACAACACAAACCAAAGAACTATTCAAATTATTCAAACCAACTATTGCACAATAGCTGATCTGAATCAGTTGCTTATCACCAGCTCATTAGTAAGCTGCAGCAACCCCAAACAGACACTAGATCAAGAAGTCTCGGTTTAGCCAATGATTGATGGTAAATTTGAGAGAGAGCCATGTAGGGATGTGGATGAGAGAATCGCGAACCAATCATGCACAAGTTGTATTCATGAAATCTTCAACCCGATCCACCAACCAATCTCAAGATTCCAGAATGATCTTAAACGGTTCAAGAAAGGATTGGATGCAAGAAGCCCAAAGCTTTGATACCAAAATATTACTAGCCAAAGAGCTGTAGTAACTGATTGCAACAAGAACAGTGGAAAAAAGTAAATAATATGAAGAACAAGATAATGACTAAACACCACCAAGGCGTCAATTCAGGTTACAGCTGCAGGGCAAAGTTTGGATGGACCGAAACATCTCAAGAGAAAACAACCACAAGTTTAAAAACCCTTCTCTTCTTAGTACACACAAAACAATCATTGTTTATAAAGGCTAGACTCCCATAATTACTAGTATTCCATCCTAAAACATAAAAAAAAAATAATAATAAACTAAAACACATAAACTAAGAAATATAAAATGAAATAAAAATCTAGATCCCAGGCAAAAATCCCTATTCTTTTCTCGGGCAAGTATAGATGATATGGTGAAAAGGTTAACATCCTTTCTCAAACTAAGCCTTGCAATATTTAATTCAGGAACATCAAGTGAGTTCCTTCCCTTCTTGGTGCTTACTAAGAGCATACTCAATGTCTTTTGAGCACCATAAGGATTCAAATTTATCTATCCTATCTGTAAACTGAAGTGTAAAAATTTCCTCAAATCAAATTGGGTTCAAGCAGTTTGGATGTGAAGCCTATAAAAAGGAAAAAAACTAAGTAGCACAACAAATTAGCAGCTGAGGATTCCCCAAGTACAACATATGAGAATTCATGAGCAAAGAAGACAAATGACTATAGCAAAGAGAAGAGAGAAACAATAGCGAAACCCAGGTACCACACCTTCATCCCAAAGCAAACAATATGACATAATATTGTCGGGAAGATGTGCAACTCAATCATGATTGTCTAACATAGAGCATGATTATAATAACATTATATTTTTTGGATATAAAGTGCACAGTTTAATATATGGTAAGCCTTTGAGGGAGAACCTTACAACTAAAATGTAGTACAAGAAGACCAAAAAAATAAAAAAAAAAACATTGATAATATTTAGAAATAAGAAATAAGAATTGGGCATACACCTTCAACATATATGAGAAAATGTTACATAGTTTCATTCCATCCTACAACTTCCTTTGAAAAACAACATATACAACAAGAAAGTGAGAACCACGAGAGCAACAAAGTTAGTCCAAAATGCATATTTCACAAAATGTATAGCAAGTTACACTTTGACTTGGAATAATTTCAGTTGTAGCTCCAACAGACAAAATGCACATACCTAGTTCAATTAAGAAAAAACCTCCATAAGTAGGTTCAAATAAATAAAATAAAAATTATATTTCTAGATGTGTTTAATAAGGATGATTTATTAGATAATTAGTTTAGTAGCCAATTATATGTCATAGAATGAGGTCTAGGATAATCATCTTTTACAAAACAGTAAGCAATGCCTCAATACTGACAAAAATGAGTATGTTAATGCATTACCAATGGCGGAGCCAAAAAATTCGGAGTAGGGAACAAAATAACTTATTCAAAAATTCTCTCAACCTTTTTCATTCAGGCTTGGGACTGACTGTGGCAAATTTAACTGAAGTATTTAGATGAGTATGATATTCAATTGTAGCATGATCAGATTGCCTTTGAGAAACAAAATTATTATGTTGGCTTTATTTCATCTAACTGCTTTGAGTCAATGAATTTCTCAATGAGATGAAAATCAAATGATTTCCTTAAGGCGTGGGGTTTTCTCTTTTTTTACTCTAGTAGGGTATTGTTAGGCTAGTTCAATTAACGAAAAGCCGCATTTCATATCTGCAGGGTGGGAGGAGGATTTACATATCCAACAATTAAAGTTAGACATTTACACTTTGGTATTCTGAGCCTATGCATGAAAATGTGCATTTCACTGGATATGCTCTCATCTCACCCTTGGCTTATTGGGTTACCAGTTTTTGCATTCCTTCAAGATCCCTTTCTTGTAGTTCTTCATTTTTGTTGTTTCGTTCTTTACGAACTTCCATCACCATCTGATATCGCAAGACGGTATTAGAGCCATAGATTGTAGGTTCTGCCCTCCATTCTTGCTTGGAAAATTGCTACACCTGAGCATGGGAACAGGAGATCACAACATTGATGATCCAGTGAGTCCATACTACCTACACCATTCACATAGCCCAAGAATATCTCTGGTTTCCAGAACCAGTGACAACTATGGATCATGGAGTAGCGATGACTATTACTCCATTGAAGAGAAATAAACTCGGATTTGTTAATGGCATTATCAGCAAACCAGAAGGTAATAACTTGAATCTCGTTAGTTCTTAGCCGTGTAATAATAATATTGTAGTTTCTTGGATAATCAATTCGAATTCTAAGGAAATCTCAGCCAATAGTTTATATAGCAAAACTGCACACATTATGTGGAACTATCTTAGGGATTCCAACAAAACAATGGCCAAAAATATTTCAACTAGGGTACGTGATTAACCATAAGCAAGATGAAAACACTGGTACTACAGTAAACAAACCTGAAAACACTTTCGAAAGAATTAACTAATTTTCTACCATCTTGCTTCTGTCGAAAAATGTAATTACAGAGACAAAAAAAACATCTTAATAAGCATTACCGTATAGCATACATCATGTTTTTTCATATAGGCTTAAATAATTTCTATGCCCAAATTCAAGGACAGGTCATCCAAATCGATCCATTAACTTCTATAAATCGTGTATTCTTCTTGGTTTCCCAAGAGAAATAATAACGATCTATCGGATAGTCAATGACAGGTAGTGAGAGACTGAATTGGGTGGCATTTGCTGTCAAAGGAAATAATAAGGCCATAAGTCCTTCAAATTTTAATCCCAAGAACTCCAAAACCCAAATGAGAGATCGTTCATTATGTACTCATTGTAATTGCAGCGAACAAACAAGAAATACATTGTCATAAATTACATGGCTACCCAACGGGATACAAGTAGCGGCAATCAAGAATAAAAAACTACCAACCAATCAACTTTCAACTGATGTAGCAACACATGAAAAGAGGAAACAAGCCCGTTATGCAGCTTGGACAAAAAGCAATGGAAGGAATTGATGCAAATGTTTCCAGAATACTTACCCTCCACAGGAATATGTAGTAAATCATCCGAGATCTTTGCAGATATGTATTTTTCTTTTTCATTGCATGCTCAGTTCAAATCTGCCATTCACTAGATAAAGGATTCTGGAGCTTCATGCCATATTTGTTCAAATTTTGATCTGTTTACAAGCACTAAACATGCAGAGTAATACTGTTAGATTACCCATTCATAATAATATATCAGTTAATCTATACGGAGACAATACTTAATCAAGTATGAATCCTACATGATGTATTATTTATTACCCTTTTTTGTTTTGACCTGATATCTGTGAGCTCTCCTGTAACAAATATTTGCCCGATGGTAACTTTCTCTCATAATCAATTTGTCAATTAGAAAATCAAATGCAGATTTACATGAATGTATTCCACAACAATCTAATGCAGGCTTACAGGAAAATATTCAACAACACACACACACACACACACACACACACACAGATATATATATATATATATATATATATTTGCATAAGTTGTTTTTCTAACACATGGTTTCGTTTAGGTTTACTTTTCCATTATGCAGAATCATTTTCCATTTCTTTTCTTATTCTGTTGGTGGTGGTCCCTGAGAGAACAAATATATATAGGTGTAATATTGGTTAAGAAAAACATGAAATAAACTGCAACATTTGATTTTCTTTTTCCCTGTTTCCTTCTTTTTGTCTTTCCTAAAGCAGGTACAAAACACCAAATTGGCACCAGAGAATTGAATACAGTTTGGTCCTTGTTACAAGCAGTGAATCTGACATACAAAGTTGAATTGCAACTCAACAAACACACAAAGAGTAATTCGTTAAGAAGGGTAGCATTTGAACTGCATGAATCTAGTAATCATAATGCTAGTTCGACACCGAAGCCGAGCTCTCTTCAATCCCAATCAGCACCTAAATCCATGCTAGTAGCAGTAAAAAAGGCTTCCACTAAGGGTAAAGTGATGGTGAAAGAGATTCGATACTCCAAACCTTCCAATTTAAACTGCGTTCATTGTTTTCAACCTGAACATAAATCGAATGAATGTCCAACTCGGCAGCAAATTCAGCTCATAGAAGGTGAGCTGACGATGAATTGCAAGACAATGTCTCGGATGGAGGTGAAGCTGAAATTGAAGAGGTAGTTGGAGATGAAGGGGAAGCCCTTGTATGCATCATTGAGAAGTCACTTCTAGCACCACGACAGTCCATGGTTTCCCAACGACATGCTATATTTCGGACTAGATGTCCCATTAAAGGAAAGGTATATGATTTGATCATTGATAGTGGATGTCTTGGCTGATGTACAAGCATTACAACTTAAAACTACAGGTGCGTTTGTTTCAGTTGCAGCTGTAGAAAAGCTAGTTTCAGAAGCCGCTGTTGAAAATCTGCTGTTCAAAAGTTGGTGTTTCAGAAGCTATTAGTCTGCCTAAGCACTGTTTGTTGACATAATGATCGTAATGCCGTCAGTATCAAAAAACGTTTTTGTTTAAACTATTTCGAAATCACAGTTTTGAAAGTGCTGCATTTGAGCAAATACATTCACAATTTATCATGTTTATTTCACTCAAAACAACAATAATAGAGCAAATATATATCGACATTGACAGAATCAAAAGGAATCATCAAATTATACCTTCCAACATTAACACAATCAGTAGAAATTGTGGTACATCACATGATCCAAGAAAAAAAGTTTTCTTACAAGATAGAAGCTTGATACAGTAGAGTTTGTTATCAAGAATACAAGTACATAATCAGAACAGATACACCGCTAAACAACGACAAAAGCATTGCCACAATCACAAAATTGAACAAAACTAAATTCTTCACAAGAAACTTCAAGTCACTAACATCATTTTTCACCGTGTCATCAACTGCATATATTCTCTCATCAGCTTGCTCCTGTGGTGCATCTCTAGGTTCATCAACCCACTGGAAAAATTAGCAATCTCTATTTATTAAATTCTTTGGACACCTATAAAATTTTCATCCTACATTGTCTCCTTTTTGAGTGGTGAAAATGACACATAATAGATTGCAATCACAGAAAATCGGTCGGTGTTGGCTCCCCCTGGCGCTTGTTGAAGTGCTTGAGCTCATTTTCGATAGAACAATCCTGTACAAAGATAAATAGCATGGAAATAACGAATTTTGTTGCATACAAAAAAATTGTTAATCCTTAATGAAGGAAAATCTTGGTTGCTAGTAGACCCTAAATGCATATAAAGACGACCATCCGGAAGAGTCCCTTACCAAAGAAACTCAAAACATGGAAAGCAACAGAGAAATACTCTTTTGAAAAAACCCAGATAACCACTTCATAAAAGACGAAAGAAAACAATACCGGTAACAGGGCTTCAATAACAACGAAACATAAGAAGAAACTCAAAATGAAAAACATATTGACCTCAATATTTACCTCATGAAAAGTCATTAAAATACATTCCAAATAATGTAAATATTTTAGCACTAAAAACATTTATAATTATGGTTGAATTTTATTGCAATGGTTAGAAATCTGAGAAAAGCAACACAAAGTCGAAATAAAATGAAAAACAATTGGTATAAAACACCCAAAATTAGATCACAAACTTGTAAAATATATCAGAGATATAAAAAAACAACATAACTGCAAATAATAGAGACACCACAACTGTAAACAGCTGCTCACCACCGAATTACAAGGAGAACCATAATTCAAATAACAGTTCAAATAGCAAGACCGAACAATATCAAGATCAAACAATACAGTTCTGAATATTTAGTTCAAATAGCACGTTCAAATAGCAAGACCAAACAATACCGTTATATGGAGAACCATAATTATCACCGAAACCACTTTCATTATATCTATTGCCAACCATCATCAATAAGAAAACAGTTGCGTGTCTTTCATATTCAAGCATTGCAAAGCAAACCTGAAGCAACCACATTGCAAATATATTGTGATATATAATTAAATAAGTTCAAAGAAAAAACTCCCTTGAATCATTTCTTCTATCTTACAAAAATATCAACAGGCTTTTTCCATACCACCATAATTAATGCCAAACAAAACCAGTGTTCATAAAATCCCCATAATTCCAGGGGCTCAACATTGAATGTGCCACACTATAGAAACCCTCACTTCCGAGAGATATCAGACATAAATTAATACAAGAAATGTGCTCAAACGACATTATTAGAGAAAGCAAAAGCCCATTTTTTTGAGTCGTCATAATAAGGGATTGCAGGTATTGCCACCAATTTATACAAAAAAAAAAAAATCTCATTTGTAAACACAACAGAAGAAATGAACCTCATTTGAATGAACCATTGCCGAGCAACACAACAAGTATTGCCACCAGCAGGTATTGAAATTAAAAACGGACCTCATAATGCTCATTTGAAAGCCCAGCAGAAAAAATAAACCAATGCCGAGCATATACAAACTGAATGGTGTTGAAATAAAACAGCTAATAAATCTCTTTTGAAGCACAGCTCATAAATCTCAAGTTTAAGGTGTTATATATGTAAATGCATACGAATTGAGTGGTACGCATGCCAATCTTTCTTTAAATCAATGCCATAGAAAAGAACATAATTCTCATTTGAAACCACAAGTATTGCCACCAGCTCATATAAGAAAAAAATCTCATTTGAAACCACAACTGAAGAAAGTGTCGTAGAAAAGAAGAGCATAAATCTCATTTGAATAAACTAATGCCTAGCAAATACAAATTGAAGTTCAAGGTGTTATTCATGTAAATCATTGTAACTTATGTATGCAGAAGAAAGCATTGCGGGAATTGTCACCACAGCAGAAGAAAGTACTGCAGAAAAGGACATTGTAACTTATATATGAACTGCATCATACAACATTGCAGTTATTGCCACCAACTTATAGAGAAAAAATCTCATTTGAAACTACAGCATTATATAACATTGCAGTCATTGCATGCCAATCTTTATTTAAAATCAGTGCACGTTTTCATAAACAAATACCATTACTAATAAATCATTGCCAATACCCGAAGCAAGGCCCAAGCTAGCATAAAATATCAACAAAGACGAGCCACCCTGAATCGAAACCCATGCCAATCAAATCCCTTCCAATAGAGCAATGGCAAGAACATACAAATAAGGCCATCCAGGAACTATAAGGTTAACTCCTTGCAATAGAGCAATGCCAATCGGTTTTCATGTATCAGTTCTACAACATGTTTAAAAAAGGGGGGCTTTACATACATACCACACAAATCGTATGCATTTCCATTTCTAAAACCTATACTTCAATATTTATATATCATATATAACACTAAAATTTTCACAACCACATAAAAAAGATCACTACACATGTAAACCGCTGTTCAACAATTGTGAAATTCACCTATTCCTGCCTAGGCCATGAGGTACGTATGTATATCTTCCTAATTAGAAATCTGGCAAAACAAGGATGAAAGGACATTGAGAGAAATTCCTGAATCGCATAGAATAGGAAACAATAGCATTAAATTCTTTAGTTTTGAAGTAGAACCCATTATAAAATTGCATTAAACTCTTAACACCATAGATCCATTATAAAACAGCATATTAAACATTTCTTCAAATAATGCCATTGCTTCAACCAAAAAGCATTCCCACAAAGTTTCAGCAGAGATCATTTAAGAAAGGATTCCATAAATGTTCCTCTTAACATTAGAGGAGGATTTCTGAGAGTTACCCAAAATAATCAAGCATACAACATGAAATCAAGAATTGACCAAAGCATCAATGATATGCTCTGCACCTTCTCCATCACCAACTTTGGTATTGATGATCTCCTCATCTGTATCCATCATCGATTCGCCCAAGTGATACTCATAAGCTTCCGATGGCACTAATTCATTATCATCGATACTTGTGAAGTCAATGTCGAAATGCGAAGGATGATGCCGTATGTAATTATGAAGTGTCATTGTTGCGGCGACAATTTTAACTTGTTTCTCGAACAAATATGTTGTCATTTCACTTAGAATAACCCATTTTTTCTTCCAAACTCCGAAAGCCCCCTCGAGCACTTCTCGTAGTGACAAATTATGCTTATTAAATATTTCTTTTCGTCTCTACACTACTTGACTAGCTTTTTCAAAGTCTAGAATGTGATATTTTGTGTTGGAAAATGGTTTAAAAATCTCAGTTGCAGTGAATATCCGACATCCACTACATAGTATTTACCTAATACGACAATGAACCATGAGTTACTATGTGAAACTTTAAAAGAAAGTTTAAGGAATTATCTAACCTAGAGGCGACAGGGGAAAGTTATGCATACGGGATTGTGTCGTGAACTTATAAATTCTACTATCATGAGTAGTACATTTACAACTAGCCATGCCAAAAGTAAAACACATATTGACGTCGCATACTGCCATTACATTCTGTGTAGGTGAACCATAAAGTCTAATATATGCGACATTTTCTGCATTTGGCACATGTGCATAAACATGTGTGCCATCAATTACACAATACAATCCTATATGAAATGGTAAAAGTTTTAAATTTGAATATTTTTTAACTTTCAATAGGTAAAAAAAATATTACCATATACCTAGAAGCATGACAAATCTCTGATCGCAAGATATTTCTGTAAGAATATTTCAGAAAGTTGAGTCTACAAGCTTGATAATTCCGGAAGGCATACTTATCATAACATTCAAACCAATAGAGAAATATCTACTTATGGTTTCGGTTGAATAGTGAAATCTCTAACATGCTGACCTTATCAATTTATTGCGAGATAAAATGTAAAGTTTTATGGTCAATACCTCCTTTGCAGTCATTCCGGATGAGCCAATGAGACCACAACTATCGTGCAGTTCATTCAACAGATCAATAAAGATTACTTGGCACATACGGAACATGTTATGGAATATGCTAAAATGCCCCCAAAAAGTTCATTGACCCATTTGTCCCTAGTAAATGTTAACGTCATACATGGCATGTGAGAAATGGATGATTCATAGTACGCAATGAGTACCCACATAGCTATTGTCATAATTTCCTTGCAATACTACCTATGTGTTCTTTCAGTGGGATTTCATAGCTGGAGAAACAATAGACAACAAAATATTACAAATGCTTAAATCAAATTAGATCACCCATCACATTCGCTAGCATCAATAATAATTGTTTCGCCAAAAATAAATTGTAGCATGATAATAGAATAAGAGCAATTGTTCAGCCGCAAAAGAAAGAACAATAAAATGTTCTAAGTGGTTATTACACAAATGTCAAATGCACTTCACATAGAACACAAATAGACAGCAACAATCAGACGTTGCGATTTTCATAGAAGAAATCTAAGTAATGGACCCTCCTTTTAGGTGCCATGAAAGTGAAAACATCCCTCTTTACTGGATCTTCAATTAGTTCAGTGAGTACAGAGAGAAGGGCATATCTTCAAAGTCTTCCGGTATCTGTTTAAGTATTTTAATTACATCACGAATAGATGAAAATTCTTGAGCATTAGTGGCATCGGAAGATAAATTCGTGCAAGCTGTAACTAGCTTGAATGTTTGGCTTCTTAAGCACGCATGACCAATTTTTTTAGTACAAGCAAGCCTTGCTTTTAAATGAGGCGGTGTCTGTGCATTGCCGGATTCACTAATATCAATTCTGCCATGTGGTGCCATCTCAATTGGCTTCTTAAGCACACATGACCAATAGGTGTGCATGTCGGGAAAATTTAAATGTCTTAAGAAATAATTGAGCTCTAATCTCTCATTCCGCCAATCTACTGATCCATCTATTGTGTTTTTAATTGGATCCCAACCAAGGTCAGTGGATCCTCTTTTGAGCTCTTTCCAGATCTTCCAGTCCCTTTTTAATTGGTCTCATTTATTCTTTAATTGGGTTCAATCGTACACACTCCAGGCTTTCTCTTGAAAGTTTTTTGTACTGTTATGCCAACTTTTTTTTTTGTTGAAGTGACTTGTTAGCCTATTCCCTACTTTAATTTCTTGCACGCATGTATCACAAAAAAATAATATTATTTCTATGTCCCAGATAGCAGATGTTGTACTATCTCTTGTACTGCCCATTTATTGACATAAGTTCAAAAAAATAAGCAGAGAGCATAAATAAATTGAACTAATTATGACACCATTTCAATCTAACAAGATTGACATTGATGAGGAACAATTAAGCAAATTGGCATGCTTGTTTTAAATAAATGAATTTCCAACAAGACCATATAGGCAACTAAAGATTTCCATTCCAGCTATATAGACAAGGGTAAAGATGTTCACTCCATCCAGCCATATTTATTGGCAAATCAACTCAGAAGAAAAAAATTATTCTTCTACTTTATATGCATGCCTCTATGCATCTCATATCATTCATTCAAATTTATAAAGATAAAATAGGGAGTTAGAGAAATACTTTCAGACTACTAATTTGTAAGAATAGGATTATTTACACTAAAAATTAAATGAAAGGAAGAAACAAACTTCGTCAAATTTTGTTCTTCTGCAATTATCTAACAAGCTTTAACAAAAATTAGGAAAAAAACATTATCCACACATAATTTGAGACTCGTATGTCCTCTTCTCACAAGAAACAACAAATCAATTTCCCATCAAATTTCTCCAAAAATCAAACTAATTTCAATTCTATTTCATTTTCATTTTCTTTTTTTTTTTCAATTTCCTCAAACAAATGCATCTAAAAGCCACAAATAAACCTAACAAATGCTTGTAGTGGCCTTCAAAATTATATTTTTGCATGAACTAGAAAACCCTCAGAGTAACGCTAGGGCACAAATAAACCTAGCAAATGCTTCAGATGTTTTTTCAATCACATACAATGGTGAACCAGAAAAATGAATAGAAATACATGGATTTCTCCATTAAAATAGAGTTTACTACAATAAGATGCATTTGCCCGGAAGATGAATAGAAAACATGTTCAAAACACAAGAAGGGCTGTATGAATGGAAGGTTATGCCTTTTAGCTTATGTAACACACACAATACTTTCAAGCGGCTCGTGAATGAAGTACTGAAAATATTTTTGAGAGTCTTTTGTGTTGCTTACTTTGAGGATATACTTGTGTATAGCTCTTTGTTCAAAGATCACATACATCAACAGCAATAAGCCTTTATCCCACTAAGTGGGGTCGATTACATGAATCTTTTTTCTCCATTGTGTTCTATTGAGTGCAATATTTTCATTTAATTCTAATAAATTAAGAACATTTTTTTATACAATAAACCCAAGTCTTTCTAGGTCTACCCCAACATTTATTAACATAAGTCGAATCAAAAACATCTACTCTCCTAACCGGATCATCAATGGTTGATGTTTAATGTGACACAATCATCTAAGACGACTCTTTCTAATTTTGTCCGCCACAAGAGCTACACCAACCCTATCACAGATATATTCATTTCACATTTTATCTCTAAGCGTAAAGTCACTCATTCACCTAAGCATTCTCATCTTAGCAACACTTAACTTAATATTATGTTTCTCTTTTCATGACCAACATTATGCGCCATAGAGCATAACAGGTCTCACCACCATTTTATAAAATTTTCCTTTCAGTCTAAGTGGTACTTTTTTATCACATAATAGGCTTAAAGCATTCCTCCACTTTAACCAACAAACTTGAATTCTACTAATAGCATCTCCATCTATATCAACATCGCTTTGAACAATAGACTCGAGATATTTAAAACGTTCGCACCTTTTAATAATGTGATCACTCATGGTTACAATTTAGTCACTAGAGCTACTATTACTAAAATTACATTCCATGTATTCAATTTTCGTGCTACTCAAACGAAGGCCTTTAGACTCCAATGTAGACTTCCATAATTCAAGTTTTTCCTGAGCTCTTTCTCTAGTATTATCCCAAGAAGGATATCTCCAACAAAAAACATATATCAAGGTATATTCTCCTGTAAATGTCTAGCAAGTGCTTCCATAACTAAAGCAAAAAGATATGGGCTTAAAGTCGATCCCTGATGTAATCCAACAAAAATAGAAAAATCTTTCAATCCTCCTCCTGTTCGAACACAAGCAATAACGCTAGTATACATATCTTTAATGACGTTGAAAATATGAAATATCAACACCTTTCTTCTCTCTAACTCTCTAAAGGATATCTCTTAGAATCTTATCATAAGTTTTTTCTAAATCAATAAAAATCATATGTAGATCCTCCTAATTATCTTTGTACTTCTCCATCAAACCTCTCGATAAATGTATAACATCCATAGTAGACTTGCCTGACATAAATCCAAGCTGATTTTGAGAAATCATTGTAATACATATTAAGCAATGATCAATTACCCTCTCCTATAATTTTAAAGTATGACATATTAATTTAATTCCTCTATAGTTTGCACACTCTTGTGCATCCCCTTTATTCTTAAAAATGGGAATCAAAATGCTCTTCCTCCACTCAAACATCTTTTTAGTTTTAAAATGATATTAAAGAGTTTAGTAAGTCAAGTAACTCCAAAATCTCCTAAATATTTTCATACTTCAATTGGGATATCATCAGGTCCTTTAAGCTTTCCACACTTTATTTTCTTTAAAACCTCATTAACTCCTTATTTATTATAGTGATGGTAAAAATTAAACATTTTATTATTATTATTGATTTTAAGATCACTAAGGTCGATCATATTTTCATAAGCTTCAATGAATAGTTTATCAAAATAACTCACCCATTTATGTTGAATATCTTTTTCTAAGAAAAATACTTTTTTTATTTTCATCTTCAATACACATTACTTGAGTTTAATTTTTTCATTTACCTTTGTTTAGCTAGTTTATACATATATTTTTCACTCACTTTACTATCTAATCTATTATACAGATCACTACAAACAGAATTTTTAGCATCACGGATTGTTCTGTTAAACTTCCTACGATATATTTTATATATTTTTTAGATCTCTAAGCTTTTACATATAAAACAATTTTTATAATATAACTTCTTATATTATCTTTTCTTGCACATTATTATTTCACCACCAACTATTTTTATTTATAACAATTTTTTTTTTCGATTCTTCAAGTACATCTTTTGTCACTTGCTTAATAATGATCATTACTTTATCCCACAATAGAATTTGCTTCTTCATGAACATTCTAAATCTAAAAATCTTGAAGTTTACTCATAAAAATAATTTTATTTGTCTTTTAGGTGTCCCCATTTAATTTCATGATAATGATTCCTGATATTCTTTATTTTACAACTCTTTATCTTAAAATTCAGAACAAATAATAGATGTTGAGTATTTCAATTCTCACTTGGAATGACCTTACATTCTTTACATTCTCCACGATCCCTTCTTCTCAGAAGAAAAAAAATAATTTATATTTTATTAGATTCATTATTATAAGTAATAATACGTTCATCTCTTTTAATGAGAAAATATTAGCAATAACAAAATTATAAGCTAAAGTAAAATCTAATATGACTCTGTCTTCTTTATTAATCACACCAAAACCGTAGACGCTATGATTATTTCTAAAATATTTTACCACTCTACCAACATGTCCATTTAAATATCCTCAAATAAAAATTCTTTCTTCAAGAGGTACCATTTGTATTAACTCTTCTAGGTTATTACAAAATTTTTCTTTAGAACCTATATTTAAGCCTACTTGAGAAGCATAATCACTAATAATATTAATAATTTTAGTATCAAAAACAATTTTAAGATCTATAATTTTATCTTTAATTCTATTGACTTTTACAATATTTTCTTTCAAACTCTTATCTATAATTATACCTACACCATTCCTAATGTGATTATTACCTTAATACCAAAGTTTAAAACATAAGCTATCACAATCTTTAGTCTTTTCTCCAACTCATTTAGTGTCTTATATACATAATAAATTTATCTTTTTATGAATCATAATATCAACTAATTCCATTAATTTACCTATGAGAGTATCTATATCTAAGAATCTATCCTAATTTTAATTTCATGGACTAAATTTTTTACTCGCATCGGTTCGTAATGTAGGAATTCTTGCTTATTTGACAGTACACTCGGGCGACGATATAACGACCATTGCACACTTTCATTGTTTCAGGTCATGCATCGTGTCCCTTCTAGGTGACGCCCTAGTATTTACACAATGATTAAAAGAATTCATGTTATAAATTTTCTACAAATTTTATGTTGTTTGTCGACTACCTAACGCAACCATCTACTTTTCACATTCGAGGCTTAAGACCCAAAAATGATTGCGTTAATAAATTACATAAATCATTCATACTAAATTTTTGACGTTCTAGGAACTCATAAACATTCCAAAATGAGAGTTCAATGCTTCAAATGTCCACTTCCTTGGCTTTAATATAACGACAACAAAAATTAAAATGGATCCACAAAAAGTTTCGGCCATTCAAGAATGGTCGATGCCAATCTCTCTGTTTAAAGTTCAAATTTTTCACGAATAACTAATTTTTTTATCATCAATTTATACGTGGATTCAACATTATTATGGCCCCCATGACAAAGTGCTTGAAGTTTAAAATTTTTAGTTTGGGCAACAAGCAACAACAGAGCTTTGAAACCACCAAGAAATCATCACTACAGCTCCGGTATTGACTCTTCTAGACTTTGATAAACCATTCCAAGTTGATACTGATGCTTCAATGAATGGAATAGGGGCTATCCTAACCCAAGAGGGTCATCCCATTGTATTATTCAACGAAAAACTCAGCTCTAGTAGACAAAAAATGGATTGTTGAGTGGTCAATGCTCTTAAATAATGGGAACACTGCTTCATTAGGATTTTGTACTGTGTAGTGACCATCAAGCCTTACAGTTCCTCAATTCGTAAAAAATTGTGAATCAAATGCTTATACGGTGGGTTTTATTCCTCCAAAAGTTCAGCGTTGTGTTGAAAAATAAGCCAGGTGCACAAAACCGCGTGTTAGTAAGAGAGTTGTCCTTCTCAACACTTTACAACCGCGGATGTTAGTAGGAGAGTTGTCCTTCTCAACACTTTACAAATGCATTAGCAGTCTTTGAATCCATTAAAAACTGTATGCTGAAGACAACGACTTCACTTCCATTTGGAGAAAGTTCAATACTTCACACCAATTAAAGATTATTCTATTTGACATGGTTATTTGTTTAAAGGGAACAAATTGTGTATTCTGGACACATACTTATGAGTTTAGCTTATCAAAGACTTTCACACGAAAGGCTTAGCAGTTCATGTTGGACGTAACAAGACATTAGCTCAGCTTCTATAGACCCAATGTGAGGAGATTAGCTCCTATAAATTAATGGTCGGTCATGACAATAATGTTTTTTTTTCTGGCCTATGTTGCAGAAAGATGTCTCCAGATTTATAGAAAAGTGTTATGTTTGTCAAAAATATAAAGGTACACAACAAAATATGGGTTGATATGCGCCTCTTCCAGTTCCATATTGGATTTGGGGAGATCTTAATTGGACTTCATCTTGGATTTGCCCAAAAAAAAAAGAAGTTGATTTGACCATGGTCATCATTGACTGATTTTCAAAAGAGCATATTTTGTGTCTTGTAAAAAAACTTTGATGCTATCAACACAGCTTGCAAAAAAAAAAATAGCACTTGATAGAACTAATGGACTGTAACAGGCATTCTGAGTTCTGCTCGATCAAAAAAATAAAGCCATATATCAAACAAGTTATTCCTAGAAGGTTTCTATGCACATAACAACTCATCGCAACTCCAAGTAAATCAAACTATTTGTTCTCTTACTTGTTAATAATAAGTAGCAGTTATCTTGAAGCATAGGCGATCACTTTTCCCTTTTGTATGAAACACATCCCAACCCCTACTGAGAGGCAACCCCATAAATTGCCAGTTCTACAACAAAAAAATGAAGTCGTCAATTCAAGATGGTGGAGTAGGAGGGGAGATTAGGTATTGTTTTAATACATGGAAGCTTTTCACACATGCCTCTTACCATTGATATAAAGTCGACATCCTTGATCAATCCGACTCCTCCAACTTTATGCAGTTCAGGTTCTCCTACACAGGGTTGAGGCAGCATCTCCGAGAGGTCGACAAGTCAACGAAGTCTATGTTGGCTTCATCCACATTACGGAACTTGGCCGTAAGTTGGTTGATAGAGATAGGACTATGGAATAGTTGCAGGGTCTTCGGATGGACCCCAAAGAACCACAAAGTCCTCATGACGGGCGTTGAAGAACTTGCCATCCAGCGTAGTCTCCGCCAATGTGATTCTCTCCGATACACAGTGCTCGCCGGCGATCCAATGAGTTCGTCATCGAATAAACGGTGCAGCTCGACTAGAAGTAGCAAATGTAGCTCTGGTTAGATCTTTTTAATTCTCCACGGCCCATGACTGCCCTAAAATGGTCATTGCCAAAAGTTCATGTCCAGCTGAAACTAAGATGATATTTATGAAAAAAATGTGCATAGAGCTGGGACGTAGTTTTGAGTCCAAACTTCAGATGCAATATTTTTTCAATATTTATAATATAAACGTGTTCACCAGAAAAAATTATTGGCTCCCGTATCCAAACAATAGTTAAGTCATGTCAAATATAGGCTGATATGATCAGATCATCACCATTATCGAAATATACAATTCATTCGTTATCATAATTTTCTATTCATCGAACTAATGGAATTAGATTGAATAAGTATAACATCAAATGAGACGTTAAATATTATTTTTTATATTTCACATTTTATAAATGTATCGTCTTTTTAGTCTCTGCAATTACTATCTTATTCTAACACTAAATTGTTAGTGATCTAATGTATTTTCCAGGCATCATAGGAACCTTCTAGAAATGCATTTGAAAGCCTTCAAGAGGTATGCTTCAAGTGCTTATACAATTTTAGGGCAATTTATATACATAAAATGTAATTCATAGATATATTTGCATATCACTCACCTAAACATTCATATTTACACAATAACAATCAAATCTTTAATAGCACATTTGATGTAAAACTATTAGCACTTTTTAAAAAGTGTGCGCTAGGCATAAATTTCTCATAATTTTAAGAATAACATCATATAAAAATAAATTTATTTCAGTAGAGACCCACTAAAATTAATATTTTTATTTATATGGAAGAATAATTTGATCTTTTGTCCATTTTAAATTATCAGTTTTGTCTCTCTTGAAATCACCCTGCTCTTTGTTCCACCCATGTTGGGTTCACAGGGGTACCTCCCTGCTTCATTATTGTTATACCCAAAATGCATGCACAATTTTGTAAATTTAAGCTCAAACTGTCATTCATTGAAGCAGGCCACCGTTGCATCACGCTCAATTACCTCATCAGAGATATTATCATTTGTGACCGTCGGATTAAAATCAACCGGCAATAAGCTATCAGAACCGATGTCCAGCCTCGTGAGAGTGGCACCTGACTTCTAATCCGTGCTCCAACAACCAGAATCCAAATTGGTCTTCTCTGTGTCAATTATTCATTTGTTTACGGAGAGAGGGGGAGAGGGCATCGGTGGTCGTTTCTTGCACCACCATGGACTTATTCCCAGTCTATTCTCAATAGAATTAGGGCATTTCTCTGCCTTCTTTTTGGATCTTCTTTGATCTAGGAATCTCTAAAGTTCTCTCTTTTATTGATTGGAGTACGTTCTTCGTGGGTAGTCAAGCTTCTCTTCGCTTTCTTTGGTTTTTGAGGTAAAGTCTATGAGATTTTTAGGATTCTGGTTCCCGATCTAGCGCTTAGGTTTTCTTTATAGTTGAAGAATAGTTTTTAATTCTTGTTTATTGCGATTAGTCTGACTGGGGTTCTACGTGGCACATGCCTTAGAACAAGGTTCTTGGTTGAGTATGTTTGCTAATACCGTTTTGTTTAAGATGTATGGTGAGGTTGTATTTGCATAAATTTCGACTGGGGAGTTTTCATGTTAGAAATTGCTTTTAGCTGTTGTTTTATGAAGATGCTGCTGCCTACACATTTTGGTGCTCGGAATAATGATACGATCATATTATTCTTTTTTTATTTGCGTTTTTCTACCATTTTTAAGTGATTCAAAAAATATGTAATGCAGATTTTTTTTTATTCTGTGTATGATATATGTTTCTCAACAGTGAGATTTCTTCTTACTAGATTCTTTACAACTTAAGAAAAGCTAGCTGAGATTGACATTTAATGAATCTCATCTCATATTTTAGTTTGTTTTTTACAGCCATCATTGCTGCATAGTTCATGCAATTAGCTCTCAGATTCATTGTGATCTTCACATATATTTTTCACAAAAACTTAGTTTCTTATCTGCTCCAGTAATTGCACTGCGCCATGAAAACTTTGTTTTTTATATGCTGCACTACTTCAGATGATGATAAACTCTTGCTTGTTTCTTACACCTTTTATTTATCAATCAGTTATTTATTAAACTGTTGTAAAAGAATAACCCTTTCCATCTTTTGATGAAAGAAAAGCAAGGCAAAGGAGATGAGTATTAGATTGGATACAGTTCTATGTATGCTGTGACTGAAGATCTAATCATCCCGACTTCGAGATATTTTTTTACTCCTATATTTAAAATCCCTCTATAATCTTTGGCATTTGTCTCAGCAAACTTGTGTATTGTATTTAAATGCAAAGCACAATATATTGATTACCAAATCAGCTCTCCATCTAAATCTTGTTTATTATTATTATTTTCTTATGCTGTGTTGTTTTTCGGGTTTTGTTGGTGTCTTAACATCTGTCTTATATTTAAAATAATTTTTGTTTATGAAATCTAGTTTTATCAGAAGGTATTTGTCCACATCAGTGGAAATCAGAAGCCAGGAAAAAAATGATTGATGCACGATGTTTATGAGCTTACAACTTTCAATCCTTCTACTAATTGACCTTCTATTAATCGACGGAAATGAAATTTTGGCATGATTAATGAAATTTAATTCATATTTGGCACTATTTCTTTCGTGCAACTTGCTCGGTTACATTATATACAGGTAATTTTAGGAACATAACCAAGGTTTGGTTTTTATTGACATTTTTCAATTTGTAGGCACTCTTGTTTTCTGGGATTATTGGCATGCATGTGATTATTGGTTTCAAAGGACACTTTCTCCTATAGGCAGCTATTAATTTATATCAGAACAACATAAAATAGCTAAGACGGGTGCTCTTTGTTGTGTGGCCGCTGGGCCACATGAGGCAAAATCTAACTCAGTTGGTCGGGGATTTTCTATGGATCGTGGTGAACCCCATTGGCGAGTTAACTCAAGCTTCTCACCTCCGTCGTCAAGGAGATGGGATTGCAGGGATCAGCCAGATGGATTATCCCAGGAGATTCCAGCTGCTCCTTTATATGGATCATCACTATCTTCTCATAGCAAAGGAAGTCAAAGTGTAATGAGCGGTGATCAATATGGCAATCATCATCATTCAGTGTCTGATGGAGCACTTTCTTACTTTGAGAGCCCTTCGAACAATTTACAAGCTTCTAGATGGACTCCACCTGTGCAAAGATATGATCTTGGTGAATTTTCCACTCCTACCCGAGGTATTTATCTGTCAATTATTTCCAATCAACTCTTTATGTTATGGAAAGCTAGTTTTGATTGTCTATAAATGATAAGAGAATTTTGCACAGAATTATGCTTGATATATATATCTGTCATATTTGCTATAAGGTTGACGTTTTGGCAAGCCAAATTGGTTGTGATTTTCTAGGTTGAAGGTCTCAATAAAAATCTGGACAGGCTATTTTGAGTTCTTATTTAATGCAGATTTTATGGCCGGAAGATTCGTGGAGGCAATTTTTTTGTTGAAGCTGGTCATGAAAAAAAAAAAGGAATTTCTAATGGAACTTTGTGTAGTCCACATCTCCTTGACGTTACGAGATTTGCACAGAATAAGAATGTTGCATGATTTTATAAGATCACGTTTTTGTAATAGTTAATTTCTTATAAAACCTTCCAAGTTTATATGTATTATTTATTTATCAATTGCTTTAAATTCCACATGTTTCCTGTTAATATGAACAATATACTTATTGTTATCATTATAAACTGTCAATTTCGGCAAATAATTTAATGCAATTCAATCAAGTGCTGATATGTTACGAGGCAAGTACTAGAAATAGCTAAAATACTTCTATAATTTTTAAAGAATACTAATGCATGCATTATAATTAATTCTTGAAGGAAAAATATGATTAAAAAATTGTGAAATAGAAACCACACAAATTTGTCAAGCTTATATGGACATGCAACCTCTTTTAAAAAATTTAACCCAAATGGTTTAAATAGTAGCCTGGATAAATTCCATGATTTTAGATTTGGCCAAATAAAATGAGTTTTAAATTTTCAATTTCTCTTAAGGTAATCATCTTAATAAACCTTTTGAAACGCAAACACACTCTAACTCTCTCTATGATATTTATTTTTATGTATTTTTATATCAATAAAGCAAGTACAAAAAGTCTATCAATTTGATGTGTGTGAATAATCTTTTTAAATACTTTGCCATGAGTTATGTAATCCGTTGCTAAATTGATTCATCGACTATTATGGATACAATTTATTGTGCCAATTTCAAGGATAGATTTATTCTTTATTACTAACTTAGGGTTTCATCTACTCTCATTCCTAATTTTAAACTCAAACTTATTGTTGACCTCATTTTGAGGTCGTTATTCTTTTCATTAGGATCCTAGGATCTAGTTCTAGGGGTTTTTATTGACTATCCTAGAAAACTAGTATTGGAATCCATTCCTTTAGAAATTCCAGTCACTTCCTATTTCTCTTGTGATATCTCGCATTGATGATCTCAAAACTATCGTCGTATGGTCGAGTGGTTAAGGACTATCATATGAGGACTCAATGAGAAAATTCCCAATAGGATCTCAAGCCATAGAAAAACCTCTTCAGGACTTTATCATCACACACACACACAAAATACAAAAAATTCACTAAGTTGCACAAGATCAGACTAAAGTTGAACCTAAAGGATCGGTGAAAATGCGAACTTCTTCGGACGACCTTCGATGAAGAAATGGACTGTGTTAAACACGTCTTGGACATCAATTTTAGCTAGAAAAGACATCCATATTGCTATAATTTCCGGACATGAGAAAATTGCACGCAAATTGATGAATTTTTCAAAACGACCTCCGATGACAAAATGTACTACACCAACTCTTCTGGAACGCAGAATTACCTAAAAAGGGCATCCATTTTGTTATGTTGTGATGCATGAATAAAATGTACAAATTAAATTTATATTTTTGAAATATTAAAAGCTTTTATATTTATATTATTACTTATAATATTAAAATTATAATCTTAAACCCTATTTACCCCCTTACCCACGTATTTATCTCTTCATTTGACCCATCCCGCGGCTCGATCGCGCGACGCTGGTCTCGCGCCCTCCCGTGCCCTAATTCCCGTGACTCACCATGCGGCGATCTTCCCCTCCTCTCGACTCTTCTCCTTCTTCGCATGGCCGCTCAACCTTTCGACTCTCCAATTGCAAGGGGCGGACTGACCAACCCTTCTCCTTCTCGAGACTTTACCGTCTCCTTTATTGTGGCGATTCTTTCCTCATCACTTGATTCGACCACAAAAATGGTGATAAATGTGGTTGTCTCCTCTCATTTTTGCCTATAAAAAGCTTCCTAAAGTACTGTTTTGGGTTGTTAGAATTTTTTCTGAGAGAAAGGAGGGCTAAGGTTTTTGCTAGTTGTTGTTCGAGGCTTTTAGGAGAAGAAGACTGCCGAAGTTCCTTCTCTGCTAGGTCGTTGTGTGCTGGGTGTTTGGAAGCTTGGTGGCTTTTTCTTTTTATTTTCTTTTAGGAAATCTCAAACAAGGTATTTATTACTTCTCTCTGTTATGTTGCCCTGCACGACACATATTGGAGATGTTAAAATAGGAAATGCATACATGAGGTTTTGTTTTATCTTAANTGGAGGCAATTTTTTTGTTGAAGCTGGTCATGAAAAAAAAAAAGGAATTTCTAATGGAACTTTGTGTAGTCCACATTGAACTTGATGCATTTCATTGAGTCTCACAGAAATTATTCTGGTGAGTATTGAGGCAAAGATAATTATGTCAAAGATATGTTCAAAATTATTTGCAATTAAAACTTCTATTATTAAAAATAGTTTTGAATCCATCAAAGTGCTTACAATCTAGGCAGGATCAAATATTGGACGAGCTTCATTTTTATTTTCTTGTATTGTTTATGTAACCAGACATATCTAGTTAGGTAGCTTGTATTATATTATTTTTAAATGGTAACTTGTTAATATGTAGGACATTTTTAAATAACAGTGAAATTTTAAAATTTAAATGAGTAGATATGTAATTAATGTCTGATTGATATTTCTTATTTTATGTTGATGAAATTCATTTGATGGTTATTAGTGATATTTTTAAGTTTACTGTTTTTATTATTACAAAATAATAAAGATCAACGAGAAAATAATTTTATCAAAAAAATCTTGGTTATTGAAATGAAATAAAAGCTTAAAGTGTGTCATGTGATGAGGGAATAACATTGAGATTTAAAGGTGAATTTAGAAAATCAAAGTTTAATTGACAATGCCAGATGAATGCTAGTGTTGTGTGCAATAGAAGTAGATGCTTGTCAATTAATTTTAATGGAGTTTGTGCCAAAACAAGAAAGAATAGTATGAGAAATAATTATATTAAAGAGATAGAGAGAATGACTGTTAGTTTAAAGAAGGTGAGTTGAAAATAGAAATGTGGAATTCGCATTAATAATTAACATTCAATTCATGGTAAAAGCGGGTTGTTAGAGTTAGAAATGATTATATTTCTTGGAATTTATGATGATATTGTGTTGTGATAATAGAATTAGAAATTATATAAATGGAGGAGAAAGTTGTGGAAACTAGTTAGGCTATGTCTGTTACCTACGTAGTGCTGTTATGTTGCATAAAGTTAAATCATCATATTCTCACATATAAATATTAGTTTCCTGATAATTTGGGCCACAAGCCATGAAGTCAGAGAATGTACACTTGCAATATAATGAATTTCTAAAAATATTTCGTATGTAAATAAAACTTGCTTTTGGAAAGTTGAGCAGGGGTAGGTAAACCAAATAAAATCTTAGGTTGCTTGGACATATGAAATGGAGGGCAAAGGTTAAATTAATAGGCGAGTAATTGGCATTAGCAACAAAACGAATAGTAAGGAAATAAGTATGCTAGAAGTACCATATTAAAAAATTGTGCAAAGATTTGCACATTATAAACATGCCTATCACTTCATAGAAATGGATGGAGAGGATTCATAAAGCTAACCCAAGTAGTTAAGATAATGATAATGATAATGTTGGTAATGAGTATATACCTAAACTCTTGACAAAATTGAATGTGTTTTTTATCATTTTGGGATACAAAATGGAAATTATTTTGTAGGTGACTTATGCATTGCTTGATTTGAGATGATGTAGCTCATCTTACGTTTTAGGGTTTCCTATTGTAACCGTATAATATGTTATACATAACTCCATATAAAATCCCAAATTCACAGTTCACAAACTTTCAGCTTAAAACAAATATTGTTCTCATTTGGCTAAAGTAGACGTAGCCACAATTTCAGTAAATCAAAATATTATGATCACTTGATAACAATCTTACATAGAAATTCAGGATTAAAAATTATCACATGTCAATCTGAAATCACATCATCCAGAAAGTCCAAATTCTACAAAATTTAACTAAACTAACATATGTGAACCGATAACCAAAATATCAAATAGAAAACTAAGGAAAGAAATTAAAAAAAAGTATTATTCCAACCTTATGCTGATTTAGATAATTTTCCCCATAAATTGTGCATTATGCTCGAAAGATTGGCATCCAACCAACGCTGAAGCACAATGAGAAAGCATATTCTCAAATAAATATTATAAAAAAATTTACCTTTATATGTCTATGGTATTCCACAATTATAATGTAGAATCCTTTCTCAAATATCATAAATATTTGAATAACCAATAGTTCTGAAACTTAATAATTATTGAAACCACCCTATTACCATTTATTGTTTAGACAAGTAACTATATAGTAGTTGGTACATAATATTCGGATGGTTAATATGAGGAACAAAAAACTTCCATACCACCAGTCAATCATTGAATATCCCATTTCAATTAATGGCCCAATAAGAACAGTCGGCCCAACAAAGTTTATAGTTTAACTGTAACTTGCAAACCCTCCGTGCATGAAATTGGTCTTCGTGGTATAATATAAATAACATTTTGCAACCATTTTATGTAGCTAGGAAGAGAGATATTTGATGGATTGAGCATTTTGATATTTATTCCAATAAGTTGGGCATAATTATTGTGCTTTTTTTGGTTTCCACTATCAGTCATTATTTTATCACATAACATTGATTCTTGAACATGATGGATAGGATATTTGGTAAAGTGTTGCATGTGAATTCGTGGGAAGATGGAAAGAGGGAAGAACCTAAAGCATTGGATCCTAAAGAGTTGTTGGCAGTTCATGAAATAAAATGAAAATTAATCCTGTATTAAAGACTCGACTGATATTAGAATTTGGAATTTTCAACTATAAACTATTATGTCGGTGTGTTGCATGATTTTATAAGATCACATTTTCGTAATAGTTAATTTCTTATAAAACCTTCCAAGTTTATATGTATTATTTATTTATCAATTG
>NEWO01000011.1:454955-466671 GCA_003013225.1 Phalaenopsis aphrodite | reverse complement strand
TGAGTTTCACTCAATTCCTTCATTTCAAAATGTTTGGACAATTAATTTTTCATTCTATCAACCTCAATCTGACTAGAAAATGCAATTAATATGTAGAAACAAGTAAATGAATCAATTTTTTGAAATATGCATAATGATCATGATGGCTTCTCATTTACTCTTGTCCCCTCATGAACTTATCCAAATTTATATATTAATTCCATAATGCAGCTTCATCCCATACAAAAACTTGTTTAGTTTGCGAACCAAATATTTTGATTCTCCAGCTCCAGGCGGATGCAACATGTAGATCAACTCTTACAATTTTGTGTGTAGGAATGCAATCTTCATATTAAGTTGTTTCAAGATCAGACCGTACTTTGTTACATGTGTTAAGAGAATATGAATTGATGGATGCTTGATCACGGGAGAGAATAGCTCGTCATAATTAATCTCTTCTCATTACACAAAGCCTTTCGCCACTAATCTTGTCTTGTATCGCAAATCAATTAATGAGATCCTCTCTTCTTTGTATACACCTATTTGCACTCGATGACTTTTCTTCCCGGAGAAAGCTTCACCGACATCCAAGCACCATTCATCCGAAGCGATTTCATTTCTTCATTCATTATCACGGTCTGGGCTCTTCATCGCTTATTTATACTGATAAAGAATTTCTGTCTCCACGACTAAAAGTGCAAATGCAATGCCATCCCTTAACCAAGCTGGTTTTGGGACATTCAGACGATTGGTCTTGCTCTTAGCAATAGATTCTTGAGTCGGGATCTCAACCTGAACATCTTTTACCTCAGGAGAACTATCAACGGATATCTCCTGAGCTGCAACTGAATCAGGTATTTGAGTTGGAGTGGACGAACTCTGTGAAATAAATGAAGTTGCATTAAACTCCTTCTGCTGAATATCTATGGTTTCCATATAACTCTCCACCTGCTTGGAGTTCTGATTTTTCAACAAGCTTGATTCGTCGAATATAACATCCTTACTGATGACAACCTTCTTTTCTAAGTGATCATACAACTTGAGGCTCTTGACTCCACGCCTAAAGCTAATGAAGATCACTTTCTTTGCTTGTGGTTCAAGTTTATCGTTCTGCATGAGGTAGTAAGTTGGACACTCAAACAGTCATGTGCTCATAATCTTTAGTAGGATGAACTGACCACATTTTCTTTGGGTCTTCATACCAATATCTGTAGAAGACAGGCGATTCACTAAGTGACATGCATAGTTTATGGCTTTGGCCCAATAGACTATCCAACCCAGCATTGGATAACATATACCAAACTTTCCTCACTAAAGTCTGGTTCATTCTCTCTGTCATCCCGTTCTGCTATAGCATCTCTCTAACAGTGAAAAAATGATCTATCTCAACTCTCTAGCACTCTTGCAAGAACGCAATTGAATTGTATTCGCCCCCATTTAATCTGTTACACTAGATCTTTTTATCAGTCTGTCTCAATCCACTTCTTCCAAATTATAAAAATCTTCAACACCTCTTTTTTGTGTTTCAAGGTATACACCCAAATATACTTGCAATAATAATCAATAAAAAAACCAAACTTTGTCTACTAATTGCAGTTGTCTTCATCGGACTCCAAACATCTATATGAACATACTTTAAAATATATTTTGTGTTGTGGATAGCAATGCCAAAAGATACCCGTGTATTCTTGTCATTTACACAATGTTCACAGAAATGAAGCTTGAAGTGAAGCATTTTCAACATGAGCTATCTGCATATGCCACAACGTAGTGACATTAGAAGAATCATCAGCAACAACGGTCATTCCGGTCACTATACTATCTTGAAATTAATAAAGATTGTGATGACGAACTTCCTTCATAAAAACTATTGCTCCACAACATATCTTCAGAAGTTCTGCCTCAATAACTACTTTGTAACCCTTGGACTCTAAAACCCCACTTGACATCAAAATCATTCTAATATATGGATCATGTTTAACATCGATCAGCTCCGTCACAGTATCATTATGCATCCTAATAAACATACTTATACCAATAATGCGACAAGCTCAATCGTTGCTCATATTCACTGAATTGCTATCATCTGAATCCTCCCTTTCACATCTTTCCGTAATGATGTTGGTTTTTGTCTTAGATGTAACTTTCTTTCCCTTTCTTTCCCTTTTTTCCAATAATCAATTTCTAAGCAGAATGCACATTTTTTTTTTAATACGGCGCCCACGAGATTTGTTTCGCTTTTGAGAAGTATCACTACTACCACTTTTTTTTGTCGAATTCTTCTTCTCCTTCTCAGATTTGCCACATTGGAGTGTAAGTGCTTCAGCTGACTCCATTTTTGCGAGTTTTTTGTCTCTTCGATGGAACTCATGATTCAACAGCTCTATATTCACTTTGTCATAATTCAAAACCTTCCCATGAATGAATGTCATCATCATGAAGGTTTTATACTCATTATCTGGGAGTGAATTCAACAGAAGAAGTGCTGTCTTCCTCACTAAACTTCTCATCCAAATTTAACAAATCTGCTAACAGCTTCGTAAAGACATTCAAGTGCTCATTAATAGTCACCTTCCATCTCATTTGAAATCTGTAGAGTTGACGATTCATATGAAGACAGTTATTAACGCTCTTTCTGAGATACTTGTTCTCCGACAATCTTCATAATTTTCTTACTGACATCTTCATCATCAGCTCTTATTTGATCTCCCAAGTCAAGCAATTTTGAATAAGTAATAAACACTCTAGTTCATTTTCAATCAATCTCTTTGTTATCTCTTCAGGACATTTATTGTTATCCAGGACTTCATCCAGATTCAAAGAACACAACGCATTCATCGCCTCACATAGCCACATGTCAAAAAAAATTTTTGTCGTCGAATTTCATCACATCAAGTTTGACAGGATGCGTAACCACCCGTAGAGTCGTTTTTTCCATCGTCATAATGGACGTAGAATAACCTGACAATGTTTTAACATTCATTGCTCCCACTATCGGAATGTTTTCCAAAAAAATTCTTCTAGCAGAATATCTAGAAAAAAGAAAACAAATAACAAAAAAAGGTTCGCTTAAAAACAGAAATAAATTTCCAAAAGTAAATTTATTTTTTCTCTGAAATTCCCTTTTTTTTCTTTTTCTTTTTTTTTATTTCCCGAAAATTTTTTATTTTTTTTGCTCTATTTCCCAAAATTCTTTTACCCTGTTAAGAATTTTTTTTACTCTTTGATTCCACGAAATCCTTTTCAGAAATTCCTTTTAGAGAAACTTTCCTTTTAGTTTCACGCAGCGGCTTTTTTGATCCCTGAAAAAAAAAGATAAAAAAAGAATTTACTCGTCTCTTTTCCAATTAAGAACCAAAATTCCTTTTGCTTTGAGAAAAAAACTCCTTTTTTCTTTCAAAAGGAAAACTTTCCTGTTTCAGCGAATGTTTCTGCCGAAATTCCTTGCTATTTCAGCGAAGCATCCGCCAATTGTTATTCCCATTCCACGTCAAGCCGGTCGCTAAAACTGCCACCAGAATCCTGCTGTAGTGATCCTTCCTTGAGCCACACGTTGAATCTTCGCGTTCAAACCCCTGGCCTGTTGTCGATCTGCCCTCGAACCTCCGAGTCTACTGGCAATGTATGCCATACCACCTGCTGCAAAAAACAACGACAACATGTTGGATTTGCTATTGTCGATGCCGAATCGCGCTCTGATCATGAACTCGAAGCTCTGATAATAATTGTTATGCAAAACAATGCGTAAACAAAGAAATTCACACAACAATCAAACATAAATGATTTATGTAGTTCGGCATTGAATTGATTCGCCTAAATCCACAACAAGAGGGATTCCACTAGTACTAAATGGGAGAAAGAAAAAGGCTTGGGGTAGGCGATTTCTCCCATTTTTGTCGTATCATATAATTTGATACGATCCTACCACAAAATCAGTACACTTTTTCATAAAAATTAGGGCAAACACATTACTTCTTCAATAAATCAAACAACTCCACATGAATACAAAGATAAACATCTACAATTCGAGAGGTAGGTGATCTCTCCCAATTCCTACAATTTGAGACGTAGGAAATCTCTCCCAAACTCTAGACCTAAGACTCACAACTCAATCTCATTCATAACCCTAACCCTAAACATAATAAACCTATTTATACCCTACACTCATAATAATAAAAAACTAAAATTTCCCTTAGGCGTACAAAAGACAAACTTGCCCTTAGGCTAGGCATAGATGTTATAATACTCCCCCCAAAAGACATCTTATTCTCAAGGTGGGAAAAAATTAGAGCGCTCCTCCACCACAACTACCTCTATTTGTTCACATTTGTCTCATTAGGCACTATGATAACTTGTAATTTTTTATCTTTGCAATGGTGTTTTGAGATAAACTTCTCATCTCACTAAAAACATAATAACCTTGCTTGCTTCTCCAAAATTTCTGTTTATGTAAAACACTTGAGTGTAACTTCCAGTCATGATCCATTTTTCTTGTTCTATACAGCTTCCCTATGGATTTCCACTATTTGAGTTTTTAATATCGTCGTGGTTGTAGTAGTTTGCTACAACGTTCCATATGTGTTGCTTTTGCTAGCCTTCTTCATGTGGCTTTTGTCTTCAGTTGTCTAGACGAGCCTCATCGTCTCTCTCAATCCTTGCAGTCTCAGTAGTCGGAGTGTTACCCATATGTTGGGCTTTAGGCCCTTCATGAAATTCCCTTTCAATCATCCTTCACAAATTCCTCACAGTCGTCCCGACAGTAGCTCAAAATTTTCTCTATATTTCATGATTGTCGCATTTTGAGATAAGGCATAGAATTACTCGTGTAGTCCTTCCCAAATTGCTCGGAGCATTCCAATAAACAATCATTGAATTCCACGAATGAATCCGGGTTTCTAGCATCTCTCCACTGAAACTAGGTCAAAGCTTTCCCTTCCAAACATAACCTTGACGCCATGAGTTTCCTTTTCCCATCTATCCCATGCACCACGAATTATCCTTCCGCACGATACGCTCGCCCATGTGCGTCTTCTCTCTCAAAGATCGGCATCTTCAACTTTCTAACTCTAACATATCCACCCCAACTTTCTCTTCCTTCGTTGTTTCCCCCTATGTTTCGAGGTTAAAACCCTCTTCTTCAATCATAACCATATCCTTTCCCAGTTTCTCTCATTTACCTCTTGCATAATTTCTTCTCCATGTTTCGGCCCAACCGCCTTCATCAGAAAAAGTCACCCCCAATCGGAGCCCTGCGAAGGTGTTTGTGATAGTGGATGTTTTCCTCCACAAATTCCTCATGTTCGATCTCTTTTCTTTCTGTTCTTGCCATAGATTCTCTAGTCAATTTTTGGTTAGGCTTGTGAATTAATCCGTCAATGGGTTTTTGGATTGCATCTCAATGAGCCTCTTTAGCATTGATCCTCCAGTCAAATTTCCCCATGCTCTTGAATCGGTCCTCCAATCTGCTATCCAAAGAAGAAAACATTTTCTCTATGGTGGCGAATCTTTCGTCCATTCCAAATTTGATTTAACTCATCTCTTCCTCTAACTTCTTCTCCAAATCATCTACTTCTTAGCTTTCATTATTTCCCATCACTATGGCACACTTGATTCCCGATTCGATTGTTGACTTCTAGGGTCACTATTTGGGCACGCCTGATCTCGTCACAGCCTTCCCTGCTAGTTCTGATCTGATTGAGTTTATTTCATGTGGTTCAGTGAGACTGAGATTAATGTAAGCTGGAATCTCTTCTGTTTTTCAGGGTAACTCGAATCACTGTCTTATTGCTAGCTTTCTGTTACAACTTGATAAGTTCTCTTCTTCGTCTTCCCCGCAAGTTCTGATTGTAACTGTATCGCAGGGTTCAGTCAGGAAGGCGCAAGGTAGCCTTCTCAGCAAGCTTTGATTGCGACTTTATCACAGCAAGCTCTGATTGCGACTTTATCACAGCAAGCTCTAATCTATTGTATCTCGTAGGGTTTAGTTACGACAATGCGGGCGGATGAAGGCTTTGAAGCCGTCGTTAACTTCTTCTTCTGTAAGCCGCTAGCCCGTCAATGCTTTCCTAGCAAGCAATGATCGCGATTGTATCTATGTCGTTGCCAACCCCGTAAACTGTGATAGCGACTATATCATGTGGACAGAGCAGGAGGAAAAAGATGGAATTTTGGGTCTCTAACCACCGATCCGGACAACAATGTCCCCGCACTTCGCCTTAAGCGTGATCCTTCGCGCCTTGGTAAGCTGCAATCCTTAGCGTCCCCTTGCACGCGACTCTATGCGAGTTTGGGGTCTCGGTAAGCTGCAATCCTTCGCCTTGCCTTGCAAGCAACTACATGCAAAGACGAGTTTCAGGTCTTGCCTCGCATGCAATTGCAAGTGAAGAGTTCGAACCTTGAATTAGCTTTCTGCTGAAATTGGTGCCCGATTCGTAGAATTTTCAGCTCTACTACCAATTTGATATGATACGACATTAAAATCGACAAGCTTTTCCACATAAATTAAGGCGAACACAAATTTTTTCAATAAATCAAACAACTTAACAAGATTACAGTGATAAACACCTACAATTTGAGAGGTAGGCGATCTCTCCCAATTCCTATAATTCAAGAGGTAGGAAATCTCTCCTTAATCCTAAACCTAAGACTCACCATTCAATCTGATGTATCACCCTAATCTTAGACATAACAAGCCTAGTTATACCCAACAATAAATATAATAATAATAAGAATAATAAAAGACTGAATTGCCCTTAGGCATACAAAAAGCAAATTTGCCCTTAGGCTAGTCGCCCACGTAACATAACATAGATATATCATAATAAATTTTAAGTGTAAGAAAACGATAATCAAACTTTAAATTGATATTTAGTAGTATTTCTAAAGTTTTCTTTTTAATAACAGATATCACCGAAGTTCGACTTATCTGTCTTACGGACTGACAAACTATTTGAAAAAAAAATTAATCCAAATGGATTAATGATCAGTGGTGGACTGGTGGTAAGTTATACCTTACTGGTTTCAACTGGATAAATGACGTTTTGAATTTTGTATTTTCTTGAAGGCAGCGATGAATATGCCCATTAATTTGTTGACAGCTTTGTTTTTTCACTAGATTTTTAAAATAAAATTTTAAATCAATAAAATCAATGACTAAAAACAAGATGGATTTCCTTTATTTGTTGATGTAGAAATAATTTCAGTAGATATTTCTTAAGGATTTGTATTATTTGCTGTTTTGTTTGATTTATTAACTTCAACATGTGGTGATTGTTCGATTTTAAAATTGGGGATAAATTTAGATTCTAATTAAGGTTTATGTTTATGATAGATCTTAAATTTAGTTTTATATTTAGATTTTCATCGAGTCTTATATATACACATGATCTTAGGTTCAATTTTAGATTCATATTTTAACTATTGTTCAATTTTTAGGTCAAATTCATGAACTTATATTTTTATAAACTTAAGTGTAAATTTAGATTCAACAAAATTAGATGTAGAGTCATATTTAAGTGTAATCCATTTTTATGTAATATATAATTTAAATATTATTCATTTTCACATTTTATTTAATAAGACTGCATTTGATTACATGTGATTCTTGTATTGATTAACAAGCTTTAGATGATATGCTAGTGATTTCTAATAAAATAAACATTCTATTCTTCTTACTAAGAGGATAATGGTAAGAATTATCAAGCTCTGTCCCGCTATATAAGTTTCATCAAATATTTTAGGAGAATTGTAGTTTAATTCATTATTACTGTCTTGTTTAAGCTCTATAGTAAAATAAATAGTCATAATAAAATAATATTTAGGCAAATAATATTTGGCTATAATATCTTTAAACCTTATGAAGCATCTAGCTACATTGTAGCTATGTTGTTTAAAATTCTTAAATTGATCATAAAGTTGGTCTATATAATCATTGAATGAGAAATATATTTTTTAAAGTATATATTTCATATCACTTTATGTATATTTTGTTATAGTAAGTAATAATTTAAATCAAAAATATTGCGCAAGCATACTAGTTTTATTTTATCAGATTTAACTTTTTTGGGAAATTGTTATAGATGATTTCTAAGAACTCTTCCAAACTATATATCCAGTTTAAAATACCCTTAGAATATATATGCCTTCAATTGAATGTGGGAATATGATTCTCAATATCATTGTAATCGCATAAATTACATTTTCTTTAACTTTTTATTCTGTTAATTGATGCATTGTTGTATCTTATGTCTAGAAGATATTAAAATGCAATCTTCACTTATGATAGTATATCTGACGTAGGATGCCTCGATCTATAAAAGTTTTTAATGCATATCTAATAATATGTAATTACTGCTTCATTGAATGGAAATATATACATTCCTTGCTTTTATTGGTTTCTAAAATGGGATGCAAACAATTTTGTGTAACATATGCAAAAGACTAATCATCAAAATCTCTCGTGGAAGCAAACTAACCAAACAGACAAGTACAAAAAATGATGAATAGTTACATAAAATTCAAATTTTCAGTGAAAGTTTTGATCTCGAAATGAAATCAATCATAGCAGAGAACCACAATCCCTTGATGAAAACAAAATGGATTCTGGAAAATATATACTAGTTTTTTATCTGTTTATCTTTTAATGAGTATTGTGTTTGCTTAAATCGTTTTATGAATTTGGAAACAATGTTTATCATTTAATGCTTGTTGGAAATGTTTTCATGGTGATTGTATGCGTGCCCTTGTTCAAGGTGAATTCAACCATGATTATCGCATCAAAGTGTTTTTTGAATAAATAAATTGAGTTGTGTATATGAAAGCCTTGAGAAATTTGCTACTTAATTTGCAGCTATGTGATTGTTCGAGAAGGAAAAAAATTCTCCTTACTTCTTTTGGTATTTTTATTATATATGAATGCTTCTCCTGTATATTACATGTTAAGATGTTGATGCCGAACAATGATATAATGTTTTTCAAACAAACTGAGTTTGTTCCTGTTCGCGGCAAATCTTCTTTTCCTTCCATGTGTTAGTTAAGGATGCTCCTAGGTCATCTTTTACTTAATTTGAATTACTTTTTAAATATTTTGGTTTAATTTTATGCCGAAATATTTCTTTAGATTATTCTTATGATTTAGTATGTTGGCTTAACAATTAGCTACCACTTCAAGATGTTTTTAAAATCTTTCATCTATATCAAAGCTTTTATTGGTGTAACTTTGGTGAAAGGCACTTTCTTTTTCTTTTTCTTTTTCTTTTTGTTTTTTTTTTTTGTTTGATAAAGCTATTTTTTTTGTTAAACTGAAGCAATTCCTTCTTGCTTACTGCTTTTGAAGCCAGTATTTAAGCTTCAGCAAATAAGAATTTTGTTTGTTAGGATGCATCAGAGTTTTATGATATTTCTTGACTGCTTGGATTCTTCTGATTCTCTGTTCATCTAAATCAAGTCCCTTAAAATTTTTCAGGAGCAAGGATTGATTCTACAGCATCTCCTCAGAGCAGCGATGTAAAAGCTCCATTTTTCTTCATCATGAATTGCTACAAAGTTTCATAGCTCTTCTTAGTACTTAAATATTTACTTTCATGGTTGCAGCGGCAATTCACGGCCAGAGTTTCCCCTACATCTCATAGTCTTTTCTCTCCATCTCCTCTCACGGAATCCAGTAGATGGGGGGCATCCTCTAGCAAACACCCTACCTTCCTTCCTTCTCGAAACTTTCCAGGAAGGCGCTCATTCATGTCAACACCCGTATATCCCCTAGTTTTCCACAATCCCGTTTCAGATGGCGAATCAAGTGGGATTACCGGAGCTAGTTCAAGCCACAGGATGCTCCCTAGCGATCACTCAAGAAACTCTCCTCCATGGCCTGAGACCACCTTAAACCCTGACCTCAAATTTCATAAAGCCCTATCAGATTTACAGAAGGTTGGGGTCTCTCCAGACACCGATTCAAACTCTAGGAGGGAAGGAATTAGATGGAGTAATGGAAGCAGCAACGACTTTGCTTTCGATGGGCATGCCGTTGACATTTCGGAGGATATTAATGTTGAGAAGTGCGGGCTATGCTACCGGCTTCTGCAGCAGAAATCTCCCTGGAGTTTGCACGAAATCATCAGAAACATCGACTTGCCTATTGCCGGTGTTCTTCCGTGCGGCCATGTTTTCCATGCTGAATGCTTGGAGGAGACGACTCCAAAGAGTCTGGTTCAAGAACCTCCCTGTCCGCTGTGTCTGAATTTGATAAACCATGAAGGGTCTGATTCTTTATCCGAGCCTCTTCAGGTGGCTCTTAGAACTCCTCGGCGGATGATGCGAGTTGGGATGACTTCGAGAAGCAACCGAAACGATATTGATCTTAGGCGAAACTTATCTCAGCCATTGAGGGCGAGTTCATCAATCAGAAGCCGTCTCAGGAAACGGTTATCATTCAAGATTAGCAGGGATCTTTTTGGAGCAAAAATATTCAGGAGGATATGATCATCTTCTTTAGCTATCAGAACAAAAAACGATGGCCTTTGGTATAAAGTAGCAGACTGGTTAGCAGCTGACAAGCCCTTAGACATCCATTGTTGGGGCTGTATTATATGCCTTCTTATTTGTATAATATGTTTGATGTGTTATAGTCCTTCCATTTTTGTTTCTGAAACCTGTTCCAAGTTTTGTGTCATGGCTGTAGCTGGGGATAGTGATGCTTTATGCTTTAATATCCTGTATTCTGACTAATCTCTTTGGAATATTAGCTGTATGTAATTTTTCAGTTTAAATATTTGAACTTGCTTACATTTCTCTTGAATTCAGGATGATATGAGAAATAGGAACCGATTCTTCTGATGCTGGCTGGGGATGGAAGTAAGAGCTGCTGAGAGGACTTGATTTGATGAATTCGGTAAAGCCTCCTTATGTATTATGTTTAGCTTTTATAGTTAATATATTTTGTGAGGGATTTCTTCTTGAGTTTGGTGGTTGGAGTTTTCATATTGTTTTTAATCTAAAAAAATTTCTTTTTTTGATCTTTGAATTGTTCTTTGGCTGTCCTTCTAGGATTAAATAACTTCTATGTTATTTCAGATTTTAACTTTTTTTTCCCCTTGAATGCTATTCAGTTTTTCGTGAATAGAAAAGGTGTTTTTTAAGTTTGTTACATTCCAGTGTTTTGTTGGATCTAATTAAAATTAACAGTATTATCATATTAACATTTATGTTTAGCATATAGTAACAATATGATCACCATCTTCATGTTTTTTACACCCTAAGGGACACTAGGCCCTATCTGAAAAAGAAATATTACATGCGGATAGCATAGGTGCTGTTTTAGTGGTGGTGTTACACCTATATTATTAGCATGTAATATTTTCTAAGTCGGCGTGGCCGTAAAATGCATCGTCTTTTATACTTTAAAATAGGGGACAATAAAATGCGGGTGTGTGATGCATGTGAAGTATTTTAGAGTCATTGGGTTTTTAGCAAAGTCATATTATTTGTTGTTTGTAAAACAGAAACTCGCATTTCTTGCCGAGATATTCTCGCGGGCAACACTTGTTTGAGTATCACGACCAACAAACAGGTCACTCTCCGTGACGAGGGTGATAAGCTATTAAGGCAAATGAGCAAACATACAAGCATGTAAAAAACCCAAATTATGATTGTTCGACCGAAGTACGAAAGAATCACAACGGGTGCCCAAAAGAATGAAACACATATCATACAAATGAATGCAGGGATGACTACAAGCAACATG
>NEWO01000011.1:411044-446959 GCA_003013225.1 Phalaenopsis aphrodite | reverse complement strand
TAAAATTTTTGCTAGAAGTCAAAAAATATTCATATTATTTGAATTAGTGTTAA
The DNA here is from genome assembly GCA_003013225.1 of Phalaenopsis aphrodite. Classification (NCBI taxonomy): domain Eukaryota; kingdom Viridiplantae; phylum Streptophyta; class Magnoliopsida; order Asparagales; family Orchidaceae; genus Phalaenopsis; species Phalaenopsis aphrodite. Next base: position 446,906 of record NEWO01000011.1, on the reverse strand, counting down.
TTAAAATTTATTTTATAATCATACCTTTAATGTATTGTGAATATCAAGTTTATGATTAAAAATTATAGTTTTTAAGTTTTTTTTTAGTTTAATTTTGGTCCTTCATATCAAACAACTCTTAAGGAGTTAAAATGAGCTTACCTTAAGGGTAGGTGGCATAAGGTATTGCACTCTATGAGCTTGCTTGCACCTTGTTCATTCTTAATGGTGATGAATAAGATTGTGGATAAAGCTCAATTTTATGTATAGTGAACATGAATGATTTCTCTAGATCAAGTTATAAGGGTGTGTTAATATTCATTTTGTTTGTGCAAATCTAATGCTCTATTTGTAAGGGAGCTAAACTCAGGAAAGCATTGGTTAGACTTCACATACCTAAAAATGGACTCTTTCAATTCAAGGGTGTTCCAAAGGGATAGAAGCTCACTAAGGATTCAGAGTGCGACTTAATACAAGTTTTATATACCGAGATTGCAATTAATTTTTTAAAACTTGAATGTAAGTCATCTATGAGATAGATAAATCTGAAGTTCATATTTTGTCAAGGAATATGGGGTTGTTAATGTTGGTTTTGGTTATTCAAATTTTAAATAAAACATTGGGGAGATAACCTAGCGAGAAATAAATATTGATAGGCTACATGAAGCCATGCAACTCAATATATTATGTGGTGGCATTGATGAAGAAATTTTCACTTAGGAGAGAAATTAGGATTTAAAATGTCATTTAAGTTCGTTTGAAAACTAAACTCAACCTATACAAATCTAAACTAAGAAAGAATTGTTGGATTTTATGGATCTAACATTTGTTCATCCTTTGTGGAGATGAACAAAAAGAAATTGGAATTTCATTAGGGTTCCAAAATGAGATTTGTTTTAGGTTTTACTTACACAGATCTACTTCAACAAAAAGATAACTAAACTATGACATGTACATAAGATGGTTGAGGTAAGTCTCTAAAAATGAATTTTTAGGGAACTTGTTTCAATCTCATAGTTAAAATATTGGAATAGTTTTTTTTTTTTTTTTTATATGGACATATTGCATTGCAAACTTAAGAAAATGGACTTAGGTTCATTCTATATTTTTTGGTAAACTAAAGTGTTTAGCTAAAAAAGATTTGAGATAAGTTTGACATAAGCTTTACTTACCCAAATCATGATCTACTAGTAGGGAGCTAAAATGGGGTTTCATATAAGGTTGTCATAATGTATTTTCATAAGATTGTCTCGTGTTCACTACTAAGTAAAAATGAATAAAATATAAGCCCTATAGAAGATTAAGGAGGAATTTGTCTGGGCTTTGTTCACCTAAATTAGACTATACCCATAAGGAGCTAATGTAGAGGAGAAATTGTTTAGGACTTGTGAATTTAACCTTAGTCCATCTTAGACATGAAAAAAATGAGGACTTGGCTCCATTATGATTTCGATGCAAAAAGTGTTATAAATTAATTTTGGTTTCCCATATCTTGTTATAATAATGAGGAGCTTAACCAAGATAAAAAAATTGACCCAAAAAAGAGCAAGTAACATTAAAGAATATTAATTAATTATAAAGACTAGATATTTTTTTACCCTTGATAAGGTTTGATATATGGTAATCAGCTCTAATTGATATTGACTTTAAGAATGTTATATTTATTTGAACTCGCTATATATTTCCTCAATTAAATATAGATTATTAAGGCTATAGAAACTTAAGTGAAAAATGAATTGAATGGTAGCCTTCTCAATTAGGATTGATGATTAGATATTAGATTTTTTCTTTGAAATCTAGCTCAACAAATATGATGATTAACTATATAAGTTGAAAGGATAGTCGGATTTTATTTTCTTAAGCCTACATTGATGAATATGTAGGCTTTTTAAATTTTCTAACAATGGCTAATAAGTAGATATAAGAAGTTATGAAGCTAACAAGAGATTAATTGATGAGATAAGAGAAGATATAGAGGTTGTGGATTTATAACAATACAATTTTTTTTTTGTATAAGGGTTCTTTAATCTCTAAGGCCTAATAATAAATCTCTCTTCTACATATAATGCAGGGGTGCCTTTAATAAGAAAAATATGCTTTGTATTTGATAGACAAGTCATCTTTTTGCCTAAAATAGTGAGCTTAAGGAGAGTCACGAAGTAAATGGTTCAAAAATTGACTAAATTAAGTCAACAAGAGCACATTTTAAGGGGGAGGGGGGAAGTACATATCAGCTGAGTTTGATAAAATAAAAAGGGATGATAACTTGTGCTTATAAACAATATTTAGACATTATTAATCATTCACCAACAAAAGATTTTAAGTGATGACTATTTTTATACGAAAGATGTTATGAAGATATATAGATTCAAGAAGTTGGGTGTTTTCAAATGATCCAATCATAAGGTTCCAATGAACAAACCTCAAGTAGACAACAAAGCCCTCCTCTCTTTAAGCATTCAATTAGATAAGAGTTTTTTAGTAAGGATTTAACCAGGTGAAGAATGAAACCCTCTTTCGTTGGGTTGATGAGACATATACACTAAGAAAATATCATTGATAGACAGGCCGTAAAGCTTGAGTCATTAAGTAAAAAAAATTATTTTTTTAAGTTATTATTTATTTAAAATTTTATATGCATCTCAAGTTTAATATGACTATAAGAAAACCTTAATGGAAAGTTGTTGACAAGATTCTTATTAGAAAGACTTCATGAAAGCATTAATTTATAGGATATTCACTCATCAAAAATCTCAAAAGGTATAAGCCTCATAATACATAAATTCTCTGAAAAATCTTAGAAGGTATGAACCCTAAAAAATATTAAAATTTTAAAATATCAAAATTCTAAGGCCTTAGAAGGCATTAGCTCTCTAAAAGTTTTTAAAGCCATCAATCTCAAAAGATTTAAATCTCTTAAATAACTTCGAGAAGGCATAAACTACACCTTAAAAAATTTTGTTCTTCAAAAATTAAAAAAAAATTTATAAGCCTTCAATAATAAATATTCTCCAAAAAAAAAAGTTAATAAGCTAAAATCTAAGAAGATTTGTCTTATAAGATTTTTAGAGAATAATATCTTCTTAGAATCATCCAATCAAATATGAAGCTTAAGATACTTTTTATCTTAAAACTTTCATAATATATATATATATATATATAATATACATCGTACCATATTTGAATTTGTATACGTAGGAGATCATTTTTGCTTACCTTCATAATTATTTAATTGCACTAATGGTTAGTTGTTTCTTTAATCGTATCAGGCCTCCCTTGTCTGACCGGTGAGTTAAGGATGTGGTTGGAGACCGAGCTCCATTAAATTATGCTTCGCCGGATATTTACAATTTCTCAGAAACTGTAGAAATGTGATTTTTTATTCACAGTCACCTTGGGAAGGAAATAAGAAGCCTTTCCAAGTGCATGGTCAAAGATTGGACAAATGGCATCTCGGGGTTTAAGTAATTCATTAATGTGCTTTATTTATGCTAAAAATAAGATATTTATATGCTCTACAATCGATTTTAGGAGCATTTACATTCTTATTTATTTACATATTTACAAGTTAAACTTTTACTTTTATATTTATACCACCCAAATGATATTGCTTGCATTACTTGTAGTAATCTCTCATACATTGCTATGTTTCTTGTGTATTTCTCTTTTTTTCTTAAAGTTATCAAGCCTTTGATTATAATGGGGTTTTAGTGATGCATGGTTGAAAAATTAATTTAAAAAAATTTACTTTTTTCAGTCCCTTGCATATAGATTTTGTTTAGCTTGATTTGATAGGAGACACATTTGAATCTAATTTAGCTTGATTTTATAGGAAAGTATTTCAAATAATTACAAGTGTATTTTATGCCAACTTACTCTATTGAGAAAATTATCAAATTGAGTCTTTTATTATTATTATTATTGAGATTGTTTCTCATATGATTTTATCGGTAGCTTCTCATTGTAACTTAAAGAAGTTTGATAGATATAAAACTAGGGGCTGGACTTAAGTTTGAAAGGTTACTAAAAGTAATAAGGTTTCATTAACTTCGAAACAATTGTTCATCCTGAACCCATCAGTTCGAAGGGGAGTTGTTGAGAATTTTAGGGCAAAGAAACTCAAGTCGACACAAATCCAAAAGAAAACAAAAAGATTTAACAAGGTTCGGCAAAAATGTCTACGTCTTCGGGAGCAGAGGCGGCGGCATTCCATCAATTTTGAAAAAGAGTATATAATACAAAATAATCCTTAGGGTTACAAGCATGCATATATATAACCCTGGAGTACAATATGTAATTACAGAATTACCCAATTACCGTACCGCGGGGGGGATTGCCCCCGCACCCTCAACCCACATAACGAAGCTCCCTTGATTGGACAGATTTTTCAGCTCCGCCCCACTAGCTCGCTTCGTTCCGCTTCAGCATCTGCCCCTCATATGGTATATGAGTCATACTTAACATGAGTAATATGGATGCAGTCTCAGTTGGCCCTGGCTGATATTCGGATAACTATGTTTCATGTTATATATTTAGTATCGATGCACGGTTTACCTATAAACTAGTTATGTGGGTCTTGAAATTTGTTTGTTGATGTGTAATAAGAGTTTTGGTGTCTTGTGTTATACATATATCGATGGTCCAGCATATCACAAGATAATGAAATGTCTCTCCATCTTCCAATTCCACTTCGTGTCTTTAAGGTTGCTAAAGTGCTAGCTGTAAAGACTCGAGACATGGAGGAATATTACATGAGTACAACTCAATAAATAATAGGGGCATTTACATGCATACTATCCAATTTCCATCTATTTACATATCTAACTCCTAAATTTTATTGTTTACATTTATACCACCCAAAATTTTCATATTACATCAAAAAATATTACTATTTTAATTATAAAAAAAATGAAATATAGGTTTGAATGTAAAAATTAAAATAGATGATATAAAAATAAATAAGAATTGAGTGGTATTTGTGTAAAATCTTACTAAATAATAACTCGAGTTCCAATGACAGAAGAAATCTCATCGTTTCAATTTACAAGAAATGATTTGCTTAAAAAGCACTTAAAATTCTCCTTAATTTTTATCAGTCTGAGATTAATATTATTCTCTCCACATTTTCCTTCAAAATCAGTCAAGTCCCACCCATCTGCTGCATGGCCTCCTATAGCCCATAATGCCACGTGGCAAACAGTGAAGTGCGGTGGAAGAACGAATGGGTGTGAGTAGGGGTGCACAGTTTTTAAATTGATAGTTTTCACGTGGATGGCACTGAATGCGAGCCTTTTAGATCCTTAAACGGAGGTTAAGAGCTTCCCTAATTATGGTTTATCGAACTCCTAAACATCAATTTTTAGTTTGTTAAGCACTTAAGTGCCTCTCAAAGCCAAGACAACGGCTGACAGTGAACTGTAAGACTCAGTTAAAAACAAAGCCACGGGCCTCTCCCCATGTGATTAGAAGCGTTAATTACACATATTAAACTAAACAAATCTTACTAATTAGATGTGGTTTCAGCAAAATGCTTACTTTAACTGAGTAGTTATTGGATTTTAGACTTGCTAAACGAAGATTATGTTCATAAAAGTAACTGATCGAAGGTTCTGAACTGTTTGTCTTCTAAAGCGAAAGTAAAAAAAAAAATGGAAAGGAACTCCATATCTTCTTGTGAAAAATAATAATATTCTTCAAAATTTACAACAAATTATTATAATTGTAGTAGTAAATGAATGAGGCTTGTTAAGTGCTGGAAAATTCATGATAGTGGAATAATATTTTAATATCTTAACATTATACGAAGATCTAACATATAGATAAATAAAAAATAATTGTCAGAGAAGCCTGGATTTTTATGTTAAAAAAACCTGGGATAAGAAAAAACATTAAACCTAGCCCAGTCAAAGTAATCAACTATATAATTGTTAATGCAAAGATCCACCATTCTCCTGAATTAGAGAAGATGAAATTATAAAGTAGATAATCGCAAATGTACAATAGTAGTTTAACCATAATTACCATAAATGAGCTATAATGAATGTGGTTCTTTGTTGTAATAGCAATAATTAGTCACAAAAGCCGCAGTTAGTTGTTATAAAGGTAGTGGTTGATCATAAAAGTTGTATTTAGTGATTATAATAGCGGTTGTTGGCCACAAAAGCTGTAATTGGAGACTATAATAGTAGTAGTTGATCACAAATGTCTTAATTGGTTGCTACAAAGCTAATATTTTATCATAAATATTGTATTTTGTAGCTGCAATAAGGATTATTCGCCACAAAGATTGCAGTTTAAAGTCTTAACAGTAGTTGTTTGCCATAGAAGACCATAACTGGTTGCTACAAAGGCAATAACTGATCGTAAATATTGTATTTAGTGGCTGCAATAGTAACAATTTATTACAAATGTCACAGTTGGTAGTTGTAATAGTAGTATTGGCAAAAAATTTCTTGGTTGATGCACGAGAAGTAGTTGGCCACAAAGAACTTGGTTGGAAACTGTAATAACATCAGTTAGTCATAGAGAATGTTGTTGGTGAATGCAATAACATCAATTGGTTATAGTGGTTGTAGTTGGAAATTATAACAGTAGAATATGACCACATAGGTCGTAGTTGGAAGTTGTAATAGCGTTAGTTGGCCACATAGACCATAGTTGATGACTACAATTGAGTCAGTTAGCTACAGAGGCTATAGTTGAAAGTTGTAATAGTGTTAGTTGGCCACAGAGACCATAGTTGATGAATACAATTGAATCAGTTAGCAATAGAGGTTGTAGTTTGAAGTTGTAATTAGGAGTGTAAATGAGTCGATCTTGGCAAGCCCAGGCTTGACTTGTTAGAAAATATAGTTGTTTGTGTTCGACCCATTAATATATTGAACGCGAAAAAATTATTTGTGTTCAACCTGTTTGCTTAACGAGTCAAACACAAGTTGTTTGGAAACAAGCCGTTTAGACATCTCTAGTCATGCGATCGTAGAATGTTAAGGGATGGAGTGAGATTTAAATCTTAATACTTATATTAAAATCTTTATTTAAATAGAATTTAATATATTTTTATTTTATATTTTAATTAATCATTTAATTGATTATAAATCTTTGTAGCATTGTAGTCAATTAAAATTTTTAAAAATAATACCCATATTATATATATATATAATACCCATACATAATTTAATTATTTCAAGCTTAAACGAGCTCAACAAGGAAAAAAATTAAATTAAATTCATGTTCGGCTTGTTTGCTTAGTGAACGAATTTAACACGAGCTACGTAACAAGTCAAACACAAGCCCAATGAGTTGTTTTAATAGCCATATATTCAACAGTAATAGTTGGCCAAAAAGGCCCACAGTAATATTTTTAGTTTGTTGGCCACATGTCATATTTGGAAGTTTTAATAATATCAGTTTGTCATATATATCCTAGTTTGATGACTGCAGTACTGTTAGTTTGCGACAAAGAACATAGTTGGTAGCAGTAATAGAGATTTAGTAATAGATGTCCTACTTGGTAACTACAATATCGCTAATTGGCAACATCGGTCATAGTTGAAAATTGTAACAAAATTAATCGGATACTCAGACAATTGTTGTAACTACAAGATCATCATTTGATCACACACGTTGTAGTCAGAAATTGCAATAGTTTCAATTGGCTACATAAGCTATAATTAGTTACCACAATAACGTTTGTTGGTCAAAACCGTAATACTTGAAAGTTGTAACAACAGTAGTCTACCACAAATGCCGTAGTTGATGATCATGCCCCTTCGCTCAAGAAGAATGGGGTTATGATTCCACACTGAATACTACACTTATCGTTATATATCATCCGTAAAAATACATATGTTAGAAAATACTATCATATTATTGATAAGACATTCGTAAGTTGTAGTTGGTGGCGGCTGGAGGTTTGTTATGGTAGTTGATGAGAGTCGGAGGTTCACTACGATGAGCGGTGATAACTGATAATGGTCGCCGATGGCCAACGGGCGGTGATCGATATTTGTCAGTAGCTATGAAGAACGGAAGTTATCAATGGAACTTCAATGCAGGTTTTATACGTTACATTCATAATTGAGATGCGACGTTTGCAAATAGAGATCACCGGCGGCAGGAGGTCAGCCTCGTCAAGTAGTGACAGTTGATGGTGACCGAAAGGCGGTGGTCGATGGTGGCCGGTAGTTACAGAGGTTGGGAGTTGTTGGTGGATCTTCAGCCCATAATGAACTTTAAACTTCATCTTCTTTTCCTCCTACCCCCTCTCAACTGAAGAGAGTAGGTCTCTTTATAGTCTCTGAAAAAGGGGCATTTTGGCCTCTTTCAGAGACTATAAATAACTTCTCCAACCACTTGATCGTATGCTCATATTATCCCCTCTCGGTCTTAGAGGTTATTTTAACTATTTGTGTGTCTTACTGACTTCAGAATTTAGTGATTTTGAACTCATTGAATTCCTCGCATCGAGATACTCAATTTGATTATCAATATCTCAAATTTGGAGTTCATTTGACCATTTCATTGATGATCCAAATTCTCCAAATATACTTCAATGGCTTCATACATGCTTGTTGACCCCAGATTGAACTAATTTTGGTATCATCAGGTTCGCCTTGTTGAAACAGTTAGTTTAATTATAAACTCGTTGAAATCAAGACCATGAATAATTTTGAATTTGAATCAGGAATATTTATTATTCAAAAAATATATTGAGATTCATACTCAATAATAAAAATTTATTGATGGTGCATCAAGACCTAATTATGTTAAAATCTTAATAAATAGCTGAGACCTTATTAATATGATTTTATATATTTCAGAGTTTCTAAAATGTTGTCACATATATCTGTATTTATTAAAATTATATTGAATTAATCTCTTTATTTTTTTCTTAATATAACATATTTAATTAATACAAAAAATTGTTTAGGACTAAAAAGCTTACAATTTATAAACTTCCAAATTTTATAAATAGCTATTGAAAAAACATTGAAAGATAAAAAAGGTTCCTTACAAATTAAAAAAAAAAAACAATAAAAATATGTAATCATGTGCTCAAAGGAGATTTTATATCCTCTTTTGACATCATCTATTAAGCATCAAGAAAAAGCCGACCGAAAGGACAAATTACTTACTGCGAAATTTGCCTCCATGCATTCCTTTTTAAAAATCTCCTCTGTTTCCTCTTTCTTTCAAATAAAATAAATACATAATATATAATAATAATTTAAAATTAATGTCTTCTAATTCGTTATTAGTGATGATTTTGAGAAATTTTTAACATTAATCATAATTAAGACCAGCATATTCTTATAATAGTTCTTAATCTAAAATATTCCTTCCTTTATCTGCGTAGTGCAGCTTTATTCTTTCTACTACCATGCATTCCAATTAAACCTCAGCTGATGCAGTAAAGGCATGAAACCACTTGAGCCTCGGTTCGGTGGACAGTTGTACTTTTGGTTTTTTCTCCTCATAGTTGCAGTTATCTGTTGAGAAATTTTTGTTCTGCTGGCCCATTTGCAAAAATATAAAATTGATAATTTTCTTTATTAATTTGTGATATTAATTTCTTGTCTTCCTCCCAGCTTCACTTCCCCATCGCCCTCCTCTTCTATAAATGCAGCTCTCCTCCCTTCCTCCCTCCTCACCTTTCTCCTCTTTACTCGTAAAGACTCTTTTAAGTACCAAATCTTCTTTCTTTAAGAATCTAGCCATGCTCCATTGCTGGGAAATGAAGCATCTTGCTTTAATCCTCATCTCTGTTCTGTCAATCCTCAGAGCTGTTCATGGAGGAGGAGAAGAAGGATGGATAAGTGCTCATGCTACCTTCTATGGAGGTGGCGATGCCTCCGGAACCATGGGTAAGAAAAAAAAAATCAAAGAGAATAAACTTTTCTGATCTCAAAATTAGATTTTGAAATGATATTTGTTTGTAATTGCAGGAGGGGCTTGTGGATATGGAAATCTGTACAGCCAGGGCTATGGGACGAACACTGCAGCTCTGAGCACTGCGTTGTTTAACAGTGGACTGAGCTGTGGGTCATGCTATGAGATTATGTGTGCTAATGAAAGGCAATGGTGTCTTCCTGGTACTATTGTGGTTACTGCAACAAACTTATGCCCGCCAAACTATGCTCTTCCGAACAATAATGGCGGCTGGTGTAATCCTCCATTGGAGCATTTTGATCTCTCTGAACCAGTTTTTCTTCGTATTGCTCAGTATAAGGCCGGAATTGTTCCAGTTCAGTATAGAAGGTAATGATGAAATTCTAGTTCTTTGAATTTTTAAAATTCAACCTTGCATCGAAACAAAGATGAATGAAGAGGAATACTGGGAAGAGGAAGATGAAAAAGATGAAATTTTACATTTACATTCCTTTAATTGATTCTCTCAACCTAAACACATAACTTAAACTCCCCCAAAAATTCTTTCTTTTAAATAAAAATCTGGGCTTTAAAATCGCAGGGTGCCCTGTGTTAAGAAGGGAGGCGTCCGGTTCACCATCAACGGCCACTCCTACTTCAACCTTGTTCTCATTACCAACGTCGCCGGCGCCGGCGATGTGGTGGCTGTCTCCATAAAGGGCTCTAAAACCGGATGGCAGCCGATGAGCCGAAACTGGGGTCAAAACTGGCAGAGCAACAGCAACCTCAACGGCCAATCCCTGTCTTTCAAGGTCACCACAAGCGATGGCCGGTGTGTTACATCCATGGACGTCATCCCTTCCTCATGGAGCTTCGGCCAAACTTTCTCCGGAGGCCAGTTCTGAGAAAATAAATTTTATCACTTTCAGTCTAACTCTACCATTACTGATATTAGTAAGCTTCTCCGTGTCATGTTGATTGCTGCTTTGTAATGGCAATCAATGGCGTTTAATTATATTACTACTAAGTTGTTGCTGATCTTCTTCTCTCCTTTTTGCCTTAAATATTGTGGCAGAGGAGGGCGCCGCATAATAGTGGTGCAAAGGAGGCATTTTTATTGGATTTCGATTTTAATGGAGTGGTGGGGAGGATTGGAATGGCTGAGGTGAACATGGCTGAGCTTGTCGCCCGCCCATTAAATCCAACTACTTTAATTTATATGTAGAGGGTATTTGTTATGTAATCCGCTTTTATTTTGATCATATATATCTATACATAGCTTTAATATATTTTGTGTTTTTTTGGGTAATATTACCCATATGAGAACAGTTTCTCTTATATAAGATGAGTTGAGAAATTAGGGTAAAGAAACACAACAATCAACAAAACAATTAAGACAAAACACAAAGATTTAATGAGGTTCGACAATATGTCTGAGTCATCGGAAGCAATGAGAGGTGGTGGCCTTTTTTTTATTTTTTAAAAACCATGCATTTTCTTAGGGTTACAAATAATATATATATATATGACCCTAATATACAATATCTAATTAAAAAACTACAGGGCATTTCCCCCTCACCCCTAACTCACTTAACGAAACTCTCCCAACTAGACAGATGTTGGAGCGGAGCTTAGCGAGCTGGGATCTGCCCCTTATCTTGTCTATGAGTCATACCTAACAAGATGATCCTTTTGAGACGGCTTCAATTTTTAAAAAAAAGAAATTATAAAGCTATGGAGAAGAAGTCAACTTCTTAAAAAATTACACGTTGAAGTATCAAAATTTTGCTCAATTTATAAAGAAAAATAAATAAATAAAATAAACAAAATCTTTGACTTAATTTTAAAAAAATTATTCTCAAATTCTTTTGGTCGAAATAATGGCCACTCCATCATTTTAGAATATCTAGCTTCCATTAACATGGATGTGAGCTACAACCCTAACCCAAAGAATAAAGAGACTTTACTATAATCCATCACTTCTTAAATGAAAGAGAGGAACGAAAGGCTTCTCTCTCAAGTCTACTTCTTCCTCCCTCCCTCACTAAATCTAAATAAATTTGCTCATACCATTATCAATCTATGGAAATTGGTGGAGGCTTTTTCTTTTTTTTAGGATGGAAAATTTTACTTTATAAATTAAATAATATAAAAAATAAATAGATTCTTGGATAAAAATTAAGCAAGATTGGTTTCTTCTCAATGTTTTTTATTTATAATTAAAATAAAAGTGGTGGGGTTTATTTGAAAAGAAATTTTATATATATATATTTTCTAAATACTTATTTTTTTATAGAAAATAAAATTAATTAATCAAGTTTTTAAAAGTTGTATAGTATATAAAATTTGATTAATTTGTTATGTATTTTACTATTTAAAACAAACAATTAAAAAGTTTAAAATTTTTTGACCCAAGTTATTTTTAAGACTAAGAAAATTTATATATTTAAAAATATTAATTTGAATCTAATTTGATTTTTTTTAGTATAAATTAAAATTAATTTTATTTGGATTGTTGCTACATTTTGACGAATCAATATCTTACAATTAAGAAAATCATTTTTTTTTATTTTTAAATTTTGAATGTCTTATTTTAAATATTAAATATTCTAATGTATTTTTATTGTACTTTTATTAATTCAAATTATTATTGTTTAAAACATTTTTTTTAATACTGATGAGATATGATTATTTTTTTTAATAATTAGAAAACTTTAATAGCATTAATAACTAAAAATATCATAAATTATAAATTTATTATTATTAGTTATTTCATCTTTTATCCTATTACATGAATAAATTCTAAAAATACATTCTTAATGCTGCTACTATAAGAAATTTTTAAAAAGTGCTAATTTATGCTTTAATTATAGACATATATATATATATATATATATATATATATATATATATATATATATATATCCACCATTACAAGTAAATATCATAAACATGCATTTAACTAAGTCGAATTAAATAAGTCTCTTTGTTTCAGATTTTAGATACGTGTTTTAAAACATTTAAGACTGCAATTATAATTGAAAGTGAACTGAAAAAAACTGGAAATTTCTCATACGATAAAGCCTAAACTCTAGAATTGTTAAACTCTGGGCTACGGCCCATCTTCATTAAAGCCCATGTTGAGGTCGCCCAGCAGAGCCGAACTCAGATTATATTCATGTCATGTTATTTTTGTAATTTGACTTAAATTCACCCCATGGTTCCAAATTTGACTGGCCAAATTTTAGGTCTCACCATATTTCTTTCTTGATAATGATGGATAAATTAGACTACAAAATGCTCTATTATAACATGAATAAAGAGAAATTATTAGTTGTAGCAACTGCATATCCAGTCCAGACAACGATTCAGATGGGTCATCATGTGATCCACAATGGTGTGACCGCATTTGGACCGTCGTCCGGACGTGTGGTCAGCCGCACGTAATAATTTTCCTAGAATGAGAGGTTTTAGCTATATAAAGGGATGCAAATTTGAATTCAATGATTTAGTTCACATTTGATTTGAAAATATGACCAGACATGATTATAATCAACATTAAACAGTTCAATTCAATAAACAAGTTGAAGATATCAAATTGGTCCCAACTAGGTAATATCCAAACTCAGCCTAATATGACAAGAAAAGCACAAGAGTGGTTTGAGAATTTAGATTTAAGTTTGACTCAAATTTGACCCAACGTCAGATATTTGACCTGAATCAGAACCTTTTATGTACGAGTCACAAAGTTTCATCTAAATCGAACATGGTACAAACTCGAATAACTTGAATCTAATATTGTGACTCATTATCACATGATTCAAATAATTCTTTTGCTCTAGCACGACTGGTGCATATAACTCAAACATGATTCTTTGAGACAATGGAGTGTTGCTTATTCTTTAAAAAAAGAAGATACTTTTTTAGAGCTCCAAATTAAATAATAACATATTATTTTTTCATTGATTTTTGGTTTTTGAGTTAACATGAACTTGGCTCGAATAATTAACAGATGGACATGTTACACTTGAACGTGATTTGTGTACTAATTGGGTCAACAAGAATCTATTTGCATAAGTGGGATCTTTATTAGGTCATTTATTGACAATTCTATATGCTAGTGTCAATCTAACATGATTTTAGGTTCATTGGAATCATCTTTTGGAGACGCTTGATCTTCCAATTTTAACCCAGAAGCTTTTGAAAATGGTTCATTGGCTTGAACCGGGCTTGATTTATTTCAGATTTGACCAATTTTGATGTCATCATATTTGTCTCTGTTATGGTATGACTCGTATATCATATAGAGACAAACGATGGATCGAAGCGGAGCGGAAGAATCTGTCTAAATTGGGAAGTTACGTGGGTTGGGGTGCGGGGGCAAAGCCCTACGGTTTGGTACAGGGGTAATGTTGTAATTACATATTGTGCCTAAGGACTACTCCTGAGGTTATAAATAGGCTTGTTAGTAACCCCATGAGGTATCCCTGAATTGTGTAATCTCTTTTCTGAATAGTAAAAGGAACTCGCCACTCTGCTCCCGAGAACGTAGGCATCTTTGTCGAACCTCGTTAAATCTCTGTGTTCTTCTGGATTTGTGCCGATTATTGTTTTTCTTTAAATCAACTGTCTCGTTTAGCCGCTCAATTTGATCATATGTTTGTTGAAATCTAAGTTATTTATTATTTCCAATTGAATTTTAACCATTCTATACTTAGAAAATTACTTCGAGATTTGTGTCACACCTCGAGATTCATGTTGGATGATAAAAATTTATTGAAAGTGTATCTTGACAAAGACATGAAATTTTAATGTCTAGTCCAAATAGCATGTACGTGTCAGAATAAATATTTGTACCTTTATGTTAAACGGTTCTTATACCAAAGAATATGTCTTCCTCACCTATGGTTGCCCATCTTTCTATCTCTCTCTTTTTGAAATCAAGAGAAAACTTCTCACCATTCAACATATCAGTCATCAGGTTGCTTTCAATTGGAGTAAATAATTCATAACATTTGGTTTAATTGCCACCGTTTTCTGCATTTTGTCGCTTTGCTTGAATATATATGTTTAAGCATATTTTTAAACACCAAACACCTTCTTTTGACTCTAATTGAGGTTGACAAATGTATTCGTGCCATTGCATGTCAGTAAGAGATATTAAACTTATCGATAACTTTGATTACTTATGATTGGAGCGGCATTATGATAGAAATGACGAACAAAAAACTAAGGAATAAAAGGCATTGTTTATGATTTTCTTTTTAATATAATAAGCTTTAGAAATGGTGAAAAGAAGATAAATAAAAATGAACTATACTTTTAGATTGAATATAAAAAATTATGACCTAGAAAATTCATAGCAATAAAAGGTGTTCTGCGTTATAATTTTTCATGAAAATTTAAATTTTACTTGAAACTCGAAAAAGAACACTAAGTTGATCAAGGGATGATAGTTGGGTGATGATGGGTCAATGTTGGTCTGTCAATGAAAGAAGTAATGATGGTTAGACGACAATATGTTGTCGATGAAGAACTTTCTTATGTGAGAAAAGTGAATAAAAAAAACTAAAAAATAAATATGAAATTTCAAGGGAAATGATATTATTTTGTTGTTCATTATAACTAATTGTAGTAATTGTTATAGGAATTTCCCTTAGAGCGAAAATGATGAAAATGAAAGAAATCAAAGATAGTGCCAAGGTGCTATGTATTACAAACAAGTTCTTCATTTGATCCTTTTGATTCTGAAAAGCTTCAAATTAAGGCTATAACCCCTGTGTTAACTTAACCCCGCATTTTCATAAGTAGATGATCAACCCAACAAGAGAATACAACAATTGTTCAAAATAGTTATATTTTTTCATTTAAGTTGTACATCAACAAGTCTTGTCTCTAGTGTAAAATAGTGTTCTTATTCTCTCAATTGTTGGAAAGAAGCGTACTTGTACTTACAAGCTTATACTGTCTTACTATGATCGACTTAAAAATATTCGTGTTTTTTCCTGCTTCTTTTCTATTATTTATACGTGTTGGATCTTTCTATAATATTAAAATATTAAATCATCACTGTGCCCCATGAGAGAGGAAGTCAACAAGAAAATTCTCTTATACTCCTTTTTTATTCCCTGTTATTTTACGCCTGGACTTTCTCCGCCAGGACTCCTTGTTTTCTAATGGCTTGGCATAAGTCCCGAATATTCTTTTTCATTTATTTACTTTATTATTATTATTATTATTTGCCAATTCCTTTGACTAACGTTCTATTTTTTTTTTAATACAAAATGGAGCTTTTCAACACTCAAAAAAAAAAAATAAAAAAAAATAAATAATAACATTTTGGGCATTAATTCATCTTGCAATAAGACAAGTTTAGCGCAAAAGTATAGATATGAATTTAATACTTTTTGTTATGAGTTATGATAGAAAATAATTTATTCTTATAAATAAGTTATTGTCTTAGAATTAGAATTATGATAGAGTTAATGAGATATTTGTTTTCCAATTTTAAGTTATTTCATATATTTCCTGATAATTAATATGAATTAATTATTGGAGATATCAGGTGTTATACTCTTTCTTTCATATCATTTCGTTTTATTTTTTTTCTATTACAAGATTTTTGTAAGGGTTATTTATAATCTTGTTTATATCAATGAAATATTGTGTATTCCACCACATTATTCTGAGTTTTAACACTTTTAAATGCAATTGACTTTATATCTTTTCTTATTTATGATGTTGTTAGTAAATAAGAAAAAAATCTGCTCATAATATTTTGATATAATTATTTATTAGATAAAAATTAAACATATTTATGGGGTTAATTGGCTACCCAAATTGTAGGTGTAATGTAATGTTAACTAAATGCAGGTCATTTTGTAATTTGGGCATTTTGGTTGGTTATAATTTAAAATTTTGATAAATTCGAAAGTTAAGCAGCCAATTACATGTTTTAATGCATAAATTTCTTTATATAAAAAAATAAATAAATATTTACATGCATACCACTTGATTCTTGCATGTTTACATATCTAACACCTTAACTTCAAATATTGCATAATTATGTTGAAAAGATGTTTTTCAATTTTAATAATTAATAAGTAATATTTTTATATGATACGAAAAATTTATTTTATGTATGTAAATATGATAGTTTGGCTATTGGATACATAAATACATGACAATTAGGGATGCCAAAAATTAACCAGACAAGTCAACTCGACCCGAACCCTTTTCAAACTATCAAGTCTCGGTTTGAGTCGAAAAAATTTTAGTTTTGTTTGGGTTAAATATCCTAACCCTCTTAATTTTTTGAGTCAGGTTTAGCTTGACCCATAAGCCCAAAAAAATAACCTATCAGCCCTATATTGACTTGAACCCGACTGGTCAACCCAAAATTATTCGATTTTAACCCAAATAGCCGTTATTTCTTTGTTAACAAATCATACGAGTCAAGCTCAAATTGATAGGTTGAATGCAGGTCCGGTTTAGGTAGAGATTTTAGACCCATATAATATTCGAGTCGGATTTTGGTTGAGTTAGTTTCAGCTCAAACTCAAACTTAACCGGCTGAATCGAATTGACATCCCAATCAAAAAAATGTTAAATATTCTCCATACATTTAAAATTTTCAGCTAAATTCGTTCCCAATTTTAGACTTATACTTGCTGTTAATATTTGGATTGATTCCAAAAATTATACAATTATATATACACACACGTATTCCTTAGTTTAAAATAATAAATAGGAAAGGGGCTTTTTTGTAATTTTTAATTAACTCAACACCATATATCGTGGCATTCTGTCGTATTTCATGAAAATTTCAGAAAAAAAAACTTTAGTCAAAGTCCAAAAATAAAGTTCATAATGTCTTAGAGTGGCATGTTTGGACATAACTAGACGAATTTGACGAAGAGGGTCAAATTGATGTAAATGCCAAAATATGGGGTTGATAATTGTTTATAAATATAAATATGGCATGGAGCATGCTAATACTTAATTTATTTATTCATTTGTTTGAATGGAGCGCACAGCCCAGTCGTGGTGGATGACAAGTCCTCCCTTTGGTCTCCTCATCCTGGTTCCCTTTTCATTAAGAGAGCGAGGGTCTGTTTAAGTTATGGATTTTGGGAGTAACATTCTCTATAAAATACTACATGAATTTGGAGCACTCTATCAAACGGCCCAATGTGATCCTCTTTATTGGATGATATTATGTGTGTTTAAGTGTATTAATGATGTCAAGATTAAGTGATTTTGGACATGTTGGATTTGTTTCATCGAGACGCTAGATTTTACTATAGATTTGTCAGATTTGGAGATCATTTGGTCCTCTATAATATATCTTAAAACTTCTTATTATTTTTTTACCTAGGTCTGACTGTGTTCGATATTATATATTTCGTCTTACCAAGGCATTTTATTTCAATTGGAGTATAGGTAATTAGATATTTGGAGCTCTCAATCCCAATGTGTATTGAGATTCATGCTTTTTTAGGATAATTCTTTAAGGATGTATCAACAACGATTAGCTCAATGTCAAGTTATGGTTAACTTTTAACTTTTCGTGTTACATTGTTAGCCGGTGCTAATTAATACATGTCCAAGGTATTAGTAGAATTCTAAATCGCCTAATGTTAAATATAATGATGCAGATCAATAGCAAAAGTAGCATCAAAACTACTTTATTTAAGGTTCATATTACCTAAACCTTATAGATTTAAAGATCAAATTTATTAATGATCTAAAATTTTGTTAGATTCTTAAGATAACTAGCCATTTTATTTGATTATGTTAATGATCATCAAAATTCATTTTTGTAGCTCTTTATAGTTTTAATTACAACTTCTCAACTATTTCTTCATTCTATGTGTGTATTGTATAAATTAATTTCTTAATAAATTATGACATAACATGATTTATAAGAATATTACTATATTTTTACTTGTATCTAAGTGATTTTCTAGAGATTTGAATGGGCTAAACTACATGGAAAATGTGATGGTCAATATAATGTTGCTCTTAACCCCATAGTTGTATCACATACATAAATTTAGTCATGGTCACTTTAGAAGATTAGCTTTTTCATATTTTTAGCTCTTTGTATAAATGTGTTAGCAATGCAACTCCTAATAAGTAGGTTGAAAATAAGCATAAACTCTAACGTATGGTTGAGCAGTACCAACTAATTTTTGACTCAAATGTCTTCAGTATTATAAAACAACCAATTTTGAAGATGATGTAAGCCTGAATACATCTAAGTAACTATATATTGGTCATGTTTATGTAAGAGTTTGTTATAGATGTGTATTATAACTTGTATAACAACATGTAGATCTGGGCCCATGCCATGTATTAAACATTGATGTGATGTTAGAATTAATTGAGTCACGTTATTCAGCTTCAAGAATCTCGTATGATATGAGAAGCTAATTAGAATAACTTGCTATATGAGCCATCTTAAATGAGACTTAATAATATGGCCGAAGAAATGCATACCATGTATTTGCGCATAGAGTATGATACTTACATTTTGAGTAGTTATAAATATCTCTTTGATTGATAGTGAAAGGTATTTATTTATGGGACCATCATTCCACTAAGATTACTAGTAGATTATGTTCTCACAAAATAATGAATTAAAACTATATGCGACTAGCAACACATAACTACGTGTTATAAGTGGCTAGCAGCCACTAATAATATTCCTGGCTTTTAACACATCAATAATTCATGTATGTGAGCAATACTTTAGTCAATCTTTTATCATGGTGGATGTAAACCATTAAATATGTTATTAGCATCATGCCAAAAAGCACTTTCTCAAGTTCTATTGCTCGTTTTCCTATCATTTTTGTTTCATTTTAGCTAAAATAAAAAAAGAAAAATTAAGAAGCAATAAACTGTTAGGCTATATGCAGGGGGAATGTAGATCAATATTGTTGGAGGGTTTATACAACTTACAAATTATTTGAATTTATTAATTTCTTTAAATTCTTAGTATTATTGGTATTAACACTAAAATGTTCCTTATGTTATTAATCATGATAAAAAAATGATGGTTTGAGTATTAATAGAATTGAAACATAATATAAATTCAACTGCAATAGTGAAAGCGGTTAACATTCCCTAGTTCTTTTGTAAAAAAAAAAAATGCACAGTGTTGTCGAAGGCCACCTTCCTTTTTTACTTATATGGAATAAGTGTGGAAAAATATTATCTTTCAAATCATACAAAATGACATTGATTTTTCTTTTCTTTCATTTTCATTTTACAGTACTTTTATGTAGATCAATTAAAAAACGATTATTGCTTATTAGAAAACCTATAATGAAAAAGAGAGAGTTTAACATCTAAGCTTTATACAAAGATTTATTATGCACACACACATACATATCAAAGAAGATTACAAGTGACATTTGAATTTTACTTTGAAATATAAGACAAGATAGAAAGTAGCTTTTAGGTATTATAATTATCTTTGAAAATTGATTATGACATGTTCAAATATTCTCCTATGAAGAGAGAAGAATAATGACTAAAAATTATAGTATAAATGATAGTTTTTTTTTTATTTCAAAATTGATATTTAGTGTTATAACTCTCCTTTGAGGAGAGGAATCAAGAGAGCAATAGGATCTTGGTATGAATGACATTCTTTGACTCTACCAACAATTACATGTGCCAATATTGATAATGACAACAATTGTCAACGTTAACGAGTGCTAGCATTAACTGAAGACATACGTTGGCAACTTCCATCAAACTTTAAAGAGAAGGTATGCTCAAAGCTCATTTCAATAACGTTGAGTTACTGAAATATTTCAGAGCTCAATTGTTCTTTTTTTAGTGAAATCTACAAGCTATGCTAGCATATTAAAACTAGACACATGAATCTCTCTAATAAGCAATATTTCATGTGTACTTTTACAATTTTTTTGTGCCTATATTAATGCATATATCTAATTTATGTAGTGTATTTACAATTTTACATTGACTATTATCTTTTTTTTTAAGCACATTAATATTAGTTCATAGAATATATTTTTTATTATACTACAATTCAAGCTAATATTTTTTTTATTAAATTAGGTAACATTTATTAGTGATAACAATATGACATTTCAAGAAAAATCAAGCCATTCATTTTATGTTTTGTGTATTAAAAAGGTTTTTGAAAGTCTATTTCTTTTTTCTATTTAATTTTTCTTGTTTATGAAAATAAGCTACTTGTTCATGCACATTTAGATGCTTGGTACAATTATTTATTTAGTTGCTCCTTCAGATAAAATCACACTTTTGAAAGTTCAATAAATTGCTTGTTTATAATGATAAAACTTATTTAGTTAGTTAGTAAGCTAAACTTATCTATAAACTTGATAAGGTTTGTTTAGTTAGATATCAAGTAGCTCAATCATATTACTCATTAATCTATTTCATAAGACTCATTTTCTTTTGCTAGATGGTTAAAATGGCATGCAACCATGCTAAGTCTATAGAGGATTATGATTTACAAGAGTGAAGGGCAAAACGTTTTTGTTACCATGTGATACCATCTTAATATTTGATTTTCCAATCCTTATTGTTGAAAAGGCATGCTAACATGCAACCATATGAAGGATAACAATGTAAAATTTTCTATTAAATAGCAGCCTGCATTACTTTTAGTTTAGTTTCTTGTTTCATGATTGCTCAATTTCTTTGGAGAAATGAGTTTTGTGTGACTCCTTGGACAAGGTAATGCAAATAATCTTCTTATAATTTCTTATTTTAATTAATTTCATTACAAATTTCTATATATTTTATTATCCATTCAAATATTACTGGTTCTAACAAAATGGTTATTGATTAGGGCTTCATCACTTAATGAAAATTCAGATTAGAGAATATTGATCAGATATTACAAATATTTTTCACTTTCTACCAAGTGCACATAAAGTTTTAAATGCATTTGTGCAAGTTACTTGTTTGAGTTGACTATTTGAAAATTTGGTTGTATTTTGTAAAGTCTTTAGATAAATTCACATTATAGTTATAAATTTTGTATTATTTTATATATTTTATTTGATTTTTTAAATATTAATTTCATTAAAAAGAAACTGAACTTTCAGTTTTTCTTAGGTGATTAATGTAAAAGTTGAGCCAAACACGAGCCACATATGCATGGTGCGATGAAAAAGAATTAAACACAGATATGTTATTGAAAAAAAATTTTTAATGTGAGTTGGACTCAGAAATGATACTATATAACCCAATATTCAATAAATAGATCTAATTCAATATCTACACAGAGCTGGTTCATCATCGAGATTAAAATCATGTTTATTTATATGCTAATTTGGTCAATCAACAGATTTATTAGTTTAATTAGTAACATTTCACATATAATTAAGCTTTATCTTTATTTTGTTTATATATGAAAATTGTGGAAGTCTTCTTATCTCTTCTATTAAATTTTGTCTGTTCATGAATACATGTTATTCATTTTAGTTGCTTGGATTATTTTATAGCTCCTTCAATTAAAGTCTTATTTTTGTAAACTCAATGAATTAGTCATTTATAATCTTAGTAAGGCTTCTTTAGCTAACTAGACTAATAAGTTGTGTATGTTAATAGACTCGATAAGGCCCTTTTAGTTAGATAACACAATGCACAATAGTAATACTTATTAATCTATTAAATAATTATTCGGTGAACCAAAGACAAATCGAGTGTAAGCATAACTGAAACACCTATAATCTTAAATAAGCTGAAAGCTCAAGCTGGACTCAAACAAAAATGTGATAGATGAGCTCGAGCTTGAAAAATGTTTTTTTTTTTTTTGCTCGGTTATATTTGCTTGCATCTTTCAATTCCATCCTCATCATGAGGTGGCCCAAATATTTAAATAACACATGACATATCACTAGGCTATTAGTGTTCAAAGATATTCCCTAGAATAGTAATGTTTTTTGTCCCTAAGCTTGGCTATTTCTTTTCAAAACTATATAAAAATGTAAAGGTTGAAAGCAATCTCTTCTTAAAATATGTAGTAATCTTATTGACATCAATTATTGTTCCTCTTTTATTGGCCCAATAATCTTTAACTAATAAATAGAGAAAAAAGTTTATCCCTTTATTAAAATGTTATATCAAATATTTTGGGTGGTTGGTACATGAAAACCCTAAATAAATATGTGAATTAATGGAGAGTTACAATAACACTTGGCTCGAAATTACATGACTATTGAGGTCAATAAGATGAGAAAGAATGATGAGATGAAATGCTTAGATATCTTTTATTTGTTGAGTCAATGAGGTGAAATAATGAGCTAAAATGATGCATATATCTAGAAGATAAGCATTATTCTCTTTGAATGTATATAAGACAAATATTTTTTATAAAAATATGCAGAAGGACTTGAATTATATGATTCTTTAGTTTGTCTTTCAAAGCTAGTCAAGAGCAATTTGCATATCAAAATAAGTCTTGCTAAAAAAATGGTTAGATATTGTCTCTTTGATGACCAGAAATTTATTGGTTTAAATTATGTCAACATACATGAAAATGGAATAACGTTTAAATTATGTCAAATAGATTGTAATATATTTTTTTCTTAGTTGAGTTTGCTTTGCCTTTTAAAAGGGATCAACATCAATATTGCATTAATGAATTAAATTGATGGAGAGATTTGAAAGAGCAATTGGAGCTCATTAGAAGATGTCAAGAAAGAAGTTTATATCTACCGCATGAATGAACAAAAAAGGAAGGAGGGAAAACAAACAAAGTTCTCAAAGGATGTGACATTAAAAAAATAAAATAATAAAAATAATACAATAATAATAATAATAATACAAAATAAAACATAAAAGTCAATTTGCAATGCTTAACAAAAAATAAGTTAAAGTCAACAATCGCAGAGTTCGGGGAACTTAGGACACTTAGTTCTTTAAATAAGTTTGGTCAAGTTATAATCAACTGTTGAAAAGTAGTTTGTCGGCGTACATTAAAAATGAGTTAGCATTGATCTTAAAGATATCCATCGGTTCAGCAGGGAAGACTACAGCGAAGGCTAACCTGTTGCCAGAAAAATCATAAGGATAACTTGACCGATCGAGCAAAGTCATGCGCGTGAGCCAAACCAGCAAAGACAAAACCAACTGAGTCACGAAGCAGGAAGAAGATGATCAAACGATCTGAGCATGAACCATTTGACCAAAAATGAGAACAAAAAAGCATCTGTGTTAACCACTACAGAAGAACCAACGCGATGTGATGGTCTGCCCTCTAATAGAGCTGATCCAAGAGAAGATCAAGTTCCACAGAATCTCCAATTATCCCATGGAAGCTCTAGAGGTGCCTC
Source organism: Phalaenopsis aphrodite (assembly GCA_003013225.1). NCBI lineage: Eukaryota > Viridiplantae > Streptophyta > Magnoliopsida > Asparagales > Orchidaceae > Phalaenopsis > Phalaenopsis aphrodite. The sequence goes on along the minus strand of NEWO01000011.1, from coordinate 422,712 downwards.
ATCATTGATCAACGATTGACAGCCAAGCTATATCAACCAATCGACCCATGCCGACTAAACTCAGCCAACCGAGTTGATCCCGTCGACCCAAAGTCAACTGAACTTAGCATGTTGAGCCAAAAAGTAGTTGGAAGATTAATTTATACATGTAAAACACCATAAAATTTTTAGTCGGACCCCTTTAAAGCGGGGTCAAAAATAAAATATTATCAATGTACCCTCTCCTCTATAAATAATTGAACCATTTTATTAATAAAATACCATTAATTACTATTCATTTCTATCTCTCCACCTTTCCTTACTACACTCTACTCATTGGATATGATTCACGAACAAATCAATCTTCAATCGCCAGTAAGTATGTGTCTGTGTGTGTGTGTGTGTCTATATAGATCGTATCGTCACTTGAGAATCTAATTATATATTAATAGTGGCATTTAACTATGACTTAAACATTGAATTTTATTAACTAATGACAATTTTTTCTAGAGAAGTTGAGAGCCACACCCAGTTATATTAAAAAATTATTCATTAAGGTACCAAAACTTCTGATATTCTCAATTTACAAGGTATTAATATTGATAATATGTACATCCTTTGTTCTAATAACACTGAGAATTATGATAATCTCTTTTTTGAGTATCAATTATCCAATTATCTTCTAAATAAATGTGTTCCTAATGGGAATTTTTTCACTGCTCATTCTAATATATTTCAAGTTTTATATTAATATTCATTAAAATACAAAAGAAATTTCAATCTTCTTGCTTTTCAGATAACTGACTACTACATTTGAAATGAAAGAAATACTATAATTTTTAAAATACTGTATTTGTAATATTCAGTGTATAATTAAATATAAATGTGAAAGTGGAAATTTAAGAGAGATTTACCAAATAATATCATTCAATTTTATGATATCAACTCTTAAATTTTAAGTCTTTATCTTTCTGTTTTCTTGGCCTTTGTTTCTGATAATATTGTTAGTACTAGTTGTTTGTGATCTTTTGATTCTTTTTATTGCTTCTTTTTTACTTCATTGTTTATTCCAGTTTGGTTACTTCTTCTGTTGACTAGGTTCTTTAATGTATCCTTGTCTATACATTCTCCTGTTGTTACAATTTCTGTCAGCTTTATTTTTTCAGTAAGCTCTATTTTCTTATACTGATTCTCTTATCTTGTTTATTGCATCTTTTCTCTTTTTAGTGGTTTTCTATCTTCTGTCTGTCTTTATTTTTTCTTGTATGTTGTCTGTACATTTTCCTTTTTCGGTGTTTTTATTTTTCAAATATCGTTTATTTTGAACCATTATATTTATATTTCAACCAGTTTTAGTATACTCTTACATACTCTAAACTTTGGATGGAGTTTAATTTTATATATGGCTGGTTCATTTTTAGTTTTCTTGCTCAATTGCCTTTTTGCATCTTTTTGTTCTATAATTGTCTTTTGTCTTGTGTTCTCATTCATGACATTGCTTTTATGCTTTACTAATGACATATTTGATAAACTCAAACTTTCGTTATTCTATATATCCTCCTAAAACGTGATAATTATAACCAATGATGATTCAACATTAATTAAATATTTCATGTGATTTTACTTTTCATAAACCTTAATTATAACTTCTTCCCCCAAAAACAAAAAAAAAAGAGAAAATTAGGTTTCTAATATATTAATAATGATCATTAAGAATTGGCTAAACTTTTGGATTAAAAGGTTTTAATCCAAAAATATGGATGCCAATCAACAGCAGCATGATGGCTTGATATACATTTACTTTACCTAACTCCTTGTGCTGAAATAACAAATCATAATTGTCTGTCTCATTACAAGCTAAAAATTATTTTTGAATTCAACTCTCATCTACATTATATTTATTCTTAGACTGCCAATATTTATGAAAGTTATTACATGCCTCACTGTGAAGTTGTCCTTAATTTCAAATAAGTTATGCCTTGGTTAAGAGAAATTCTTGCATGCGGCAACCGTATGCTCAGTCACAGCTCAAATAGGCTGTCATGCGATCCACGATAGAATGACCTCATCCAGCTCATTATCCCGAAGTGCATTCAACCACACGTAATAATTTTTCGTCGAATGAAAAGAAAATTTTCACCCGCGATAGTACCAATAAATTGTATTGATGCTTCAAGTCAAAGAACATGGGCCATACAAGATGTTACAACCGCGTCAACATAGGCAGGCCAATCATTCTCCAATGCAATTATACACAGAATCTTTTATAAATTTTTATAGTTATATTGATGAATCTTAGGGCAAATGTGTTAAAGAAAATGAGTCAAGATGCTGAGTGTGACAAGGAGTTGTCATTTTATATATAACTTTCATTGAAGCATGCATATAAATTTATTTTCATGAAAAAATAAACCAAATAAGAAACGATCGAAAGATTTATGAATCAGGACGTCAGCGTGAATTGCACCACGCCACATTGCCACAATCCGAACAAACCTTTTTGTTTGGACATAATATCTTATTGAACAAAAGAGTCTAATAAGACTTGAATTATTGAAAGTTTCTTAATTACAAGTCAAACTTGCAACCTCTTCATATAAAAACTATTACATATTAATCATCCGCACAAACGGAATGAGTGTATTTAAGATTTAGGGTCTACCCACCTCAGTACACCCTAAATATCCGCACAAACGGATTGAGTGTATTTGAGATTTAGGGTCTACCCACCTCAGTACACCCTAAATACACCCGATCCGCACATATGTCAACTCGTGTTTCATAATCTCTCCTTTCCATGAGAAGAAAATGTAAGCAAGCCTCTCCTTTGTTAAGTACTTCTCCAACAATGATGGAAATTGTTCTAATTTGCTCCAACACCTAAGAAATCAATGAAAGGAAGCTTAATCTTCTCCTTCTTATGATCTGTCTTCTTCAGCATGAAGTTGTTTGCATTTTGATTTTTCATTGTTTCTGTTGATGCAGACTCATAGTCTAGATCAGAATTGTCAGATAGATCAGTTCTTCCAGCCACCGGTTTTCCATCTGAACCTGGGAGTGTTTGATAAATATCATTAATATCAATTCAATCATTATGTCAATTTTCTGTTTAACAGTTAATAAATTATAATAAAATGTTTTTTAGTTCATTTTGATAGAAGTTGCTAATTTGATGTTTAAGAAACTAATTAAATATCAATCAAGGATAAGGATAGGTCCAATCATATGAATGGCTGTTTTCATGATGAAATTGAAGAAAATATTATGCGTCAAGATAGACAAGCTACGATGATCCATGCCGTCATCCGCATGTCCGGACGATTAATGGACGTAATATTTTCTCAATAAATTGAGAAGCTGTTGTGATAAACCAACTTCATGAGACTTCTTCAAAGTTTTATTTTAAAAATTGATTTTTTTCATAAGCTCATCATATAAGATTTTAACAGAAGCATATTTACACCAATCATTCAAGTCACTAAAGTTGGGACCTTTTAGAAACATGAATGATGAGAAAAACATATATTTATCATTCAGCTCAACTATTAAAGAAGCTAACCGAGATTAGAGTGCATCAAAGTTTTAAAACTTATAAGAATTAAAATGAGAGACAGCATACCAATGACATATCCATTTGGCTTCTGATCTTTCATTGGAAGCTGTAAATGCTTACAAGTGCTGAAGAAGCCATCACTGGTGAAAGAAGAACGAAGAGAAATTAAGTCAGCGCAAGCTGAAACAGAATCATCGTTATTGCCATTAATGCTCGAATTTGACTGCTTTCTCCTTCTGCAATCATTAGATCTCTCCCTTCGCCTCCTGGCCATGATAACATGCCAGTGATTCTTCACAGCGTTATCAGTCCTCCATGGAAACAGTCTGGCAATGAAAGCCCACTTGTTTCCATAGAATTTATGAGCAGCAAGAAGCCTCTGTTCCTCCTCTTTAGTAAAAGCGTTGCGGTTAATCCTCGGGTCCAATTGATTAAACCATCTCAGCCTGCAGCTCTTCCCTGCAATCAAATTGAAGGAAACCATTAGAATAAATTTCGAGAGATATATTGATAATAAAACAGAGAGCTTTTTGCTGGATAAAAGACCTGATCTTCCTTCAAGTTTCTGGGCGATAAGATTCCAGTTTTGAGGGCCGTTAAGAGCGACAAGCTTCTTAAGCATGGCATCCTCAGCTGGTCTCCAGTGGCCTCTGTAAGAGAGTTTGGAATATCTAGCTACGTGCTCTCTGCTTACCAGATCCAAGGACTCTTCTTCTCCAGCACTAAAAAAGCCATCTTGCTGCTCTAATGGCGCTCTAGACTCTTTGATTTTGCCATTATTCTCAAGGAAGGAGAGGAGAGGAGGGTGTGAAGGAAGAGGAAGTCCCATGTGTTGAGATAAGTTGATGGTATGGGGAAATCCAAGAACCATGATAATGGAGAGAGCATTGTATATATTTATATTAAGTTCGGAGGGGAAGGTGAAGAATGTTTGAGTAAAATATAATTATATAAAATAAAAGGGATCAATTTAAGTGTATTTAATTTATGCTTCATTTAATTCTCTAATTATTTAAAGTTAGGAGCATTAAATACATGCCACATAGTTCTCATGTATTTACAAGTCTAATACCTAAAATTTCATATTTACATACTTTTACACATAAAAAATAACGCTATGTATAACTTAATTTAAAAATTAAAGGCATATCTTTTTTATATATTGATCCATGACATCAAAATATAAGAATTATCTAAATAAGAAAGTTTGAACTTTAGATATGTAAACACATAAGTGTGCTATGCTAAAGTCTTAATTATGTTTTATTTTTCCTATTTATGGCAAGATTATTTCTATTCATAAAAAGGAAATAATGTCAAAATCAACTCAATCATTAGTAGTGATGGCTTGTTTGGGACTATATTTTTTTTATTTTTGGTGTTGTTTTTATGAACATATCTGTTATATTTTGTGTTTTGATTTATTTTTAAAAGTATTTAACTTAATATTTAGAAGTTTTGAGTGTTTCTAAAAATAATTAGGACTAATAAATATAATTTATTTTAAAAAAATATTAAAAACTAAATAAAAAAGAGAAAAAAAATCAGAGTGATGATATTGCAATCTAATAGGTGAAGAAAACTTGAATTTTTCTGTTCTCCTTTATAAAATTGTGTTTTAAAGATAATTAAACTAATGAAAAATTAAATATGCATCTAACTATACTAAAGGTTCAACAACATGATTAACCCAAACCAACTTGAGTTCACATAAATTAGCTCATGCCACTATGGGCTCATCCCACGATAAAATCTTGTTAGGCAAACTCGTGATAAACTGGTCAAACTCATGATTAACTTGCCAACCACCGGCGAATTTGGTTAAACTCAGGATACTATTCAGAGAAACAATGAAACTCAATATATTTTTTTTCCAAAAAATTGGTATGATTTAACTTAAATCCGCCTAAATTCATCAGTTAAATCCACCTAAAAATCGGATTTAGTAAATCCAAATACACGTCAAGAAACTAACGAGACGATAAAATTTTGGCTTTAACAAAATATCAAATTTATTTTACGCCTTTCACTTTTGGACGGATTTACATTAAAAGCGCACGTAAATCGTGTTGATTATAAGCGACCAAACACCACCACTTACAATTTGGAAGAAGATGGAGTCTCATTTAATAATTTGTTAACGACTTCTACTTGCAACATGCATGCAAACTTATCACTTGTTCTCTTCGAACATTTTCATGCATATTCCCAAAATGTTAGCTATTAACAAATTGACGAAAGCTGCTTGTTATTTTGTGCAAATGTTGATTCACCAAAACAACCCTCTTAATTAATAAACTAAATATAAAGTAACTTTCGAATCATCTTTTGTAGGGCATGAGCAAATTATTTATTATTTTGACATTTAAATTTTAGGCTAAAGAAATACAATGTAATGGACTACAGCTATTATTTATATTGAGTTTTATTAGCTCTAATTGGCGAGCCTGCATAATATTCTTCCTTAGAACCGCATTTTAAAACATTAACAAAAATTAGTTTGTTTAGTCACGGTAGAAGACAATATTTGCAACGTATTTGTGCATGAAGGCGCCATTTATGGAATACTGATCAATTCGAAATATAGCATTCAAGACTCTATTTTTGTAGGTTTATTTCAATGATATTCATTTTTTTTATAATATAAGAGATATTTCTTATGATATAAAAGAAGTTGTTTGTAATTGATGCAAGCTAGAAAATTCATGGTGATAGAATAATTGATTGTCGTCTTAGCGTTGCACGAAAACACAGCACGCACTCAGATAAAAGAAAATAACTAGTATTGATACTATAAGTTTTTTATGTGGAGAACCTGTAAAGAGAAAAAATCATGAGGTTTGGCTAAGTTTAAAAATTCACTATAAGTTGATGATTGAAGACTCCTTGTTCAACAGGCAGGAAAATGTTGCAAAGTCTTCCGAATTATAATGTTGACTTGCGGATGAGCTTGCTGGAAAAAATGGGCATTGACTGACAACTGGGGTTTGAAAGTGGTCGGCGGTGGTCGAGAATGACAGAAGTGATGTTAAAATTCAATTCCTTCTCAAAACTTTATGTTCTTCCTCAAATTTCAAGCTCTCCTCTTTTCTCATGAGGGTAATGAAACTCTATTTATAGAGCCATGTTAAAATAAATGAGAGAGTATGAACCACTTTTATCGGACGGCTCAGAGAGCCTCTCACATTCATATGATATTTGATTGGCATTTTAGTGTTTTAATGGTGTCAGAATTAAGTGATCTTGGGCTCGTTGGATTTGTCTCGCCAAGACGATCGATTCAACTATAAACTTGCCCGATTCGGAATCCATTTGATCCTCCCAAATGTGTCTGGAAGACTTCCAGATATAGTTTAATGGCTTGATCATGGCTCGATATGGTTCATATTGGATCAAAGTTAGTATCATTGGATCTGTCTCATTAAGCCGGTCAGCTTGATTATAAGTTTGTTGAAATCAAAGCTCTGGATGACTTTTTTTTATCGAGTTTTGAATTTTCCTTGCTTAAAAAGTCGAGATTTATGCCTGATGATGGAAATTAATTGGAGGTGTACAATAATGTTGAAAATGTGATAGCCGACAACCANTAAGTTGATGATTGAAGACTCCTTGTTCAACAGGCAGGAAAATGTTGCAAAGTCTTCCGAATTATAATGTTGACTTGCGGATGAGCTTGCTGGAAGAAAATGGACATTGACTGACAACTGGGGGTTGAAAGTAGTCGGCGGTAGTCGAGAATAGCAGAAGTGATGTTAAACTTCAGTTCCTTCTCAAAATTTTATGCTCTTCCTCAAATTTCAAGCTCTTCTCCTTTCTCATGAGGGTAATGAAACTTTATTTATAGAGTCATGCTACAATAAATGAGAGAATATGAACCACTTTGATCGTACGGCTCAGAGAGACACTCACATTCATATGTATTTGATTGGCATTTTAGTGTCTTAATGGTGTCAAAATTAAGTGATCTTGGGCTCATTGGATTTGTCTCACCAAGACGATCGATTCAACTATAAACTTGCCCGATTCAGAATCCATTTGATCCTCCCAAATGTGTCTGGAAGACTTCCAAATATAGTTTAATGGCTTGATCATGGCACGCTATGGTTCATATTGCATCAAAGTTAGTATCATTGGATCTGTCTCGTCGAGTCGGTCAGTTTAATTATAAGTTTGTTGAAATCAAAGCTCTGGATGATTTTTTTTATCGAGTTTTGAATGTTTCTTGCTTAAAAAGTAGAGATTATGTCTGATGATGGAAATTAATTGGAGGTGTACAGTAATGTTGAAAATGTGATAGCCGACAACCAGAGAAAAGCTATTTCCATTATCCTTTTATCTATATAATAATTTTAGTTTCATGCATTATTTCTTATATGTAAGAAATTATATATATATTAGGAATTTATAGAGGCTAATTTCAGTGTTTGGAAACAAAAATATAACAGCATGATTTTAACCTTGTTCATTTATGTATCAAAATAAGATTATTAGACAAGAAAAGATTCAAGGAAATTTTCTATATTTAAAATCAATACTTAGGCTTGCTTAGACTATTTTTGTTTTTGTTACTTTTTATTAATATTTTAAAATTTTATTTTCTTAAAATATCATATTGGGTTTCTTATTTTTATTTTTAAAAATAAATTAGCATATGTTTTAAAAATACTTAAAACATCTAAAATTTTTTTAATTGTTTTTTTAAAAAACTCTAATTATTTAAGTAGCAACATAACAAACATATTGATTTCAATTTAAAATAAAATAAAAAATAGTATAAAAATAAGAGCAATAAATAAAAAATTGATCTAAATAGCCCATTAGTTTCTAAATACATGCAGATGAACATGTAAAATAAATTTCATCATTTTATATGAAATATATTTTCTAAATTCAAGGGAATAAATAGTTGCGTCTCAAAACTCTTATCATTTCAATAAATGTAACTTTATATACTATTGAATTCTTTTAGGACATAGGGTCCATATCATTCGTGCATACATATGACCTCATAAAAATATCTTCTTTTGTAGAGAGATGGGGAAAGAAATTGTGTGATGGATGAAAATCTTTTAAGGGAATCTTACAAAATATATTAATTTTCGAACTCTGATAAGTCAGAGGGAAGCGGCTTCTTTGAGGCTCTTTGAGGTATTGGATTCTAGAGAGAGCTATTGGATTTTACATAGAGATAAAGGCTCAACTTGTAGGCTCACGAGGAGTCTCATTTCGATGCTTTTTTGGGTGAGCTCCAACTAGTTCCTCCTTCTCCTTCTACCGCCAATACCTTCTCAGACGAGCCCCTGTAAAAATTGAGTTTTCATTTCGAGCTCGTGAGACAACTGATACCGGTATGAGTCGAGCTCAAGCTCACAGTTTGGCAAACGAGTCGAGCTTGTGATTGCATGGCTCATACTCGCCTTGACTCGTTTGCACTCGGCCTAGCCACTTCGGACACCTAGGTGAAAATATGGAATCCCAAATGTCATGCAGTATCTTTAATAGGAAATCGACATGTGTCCTTAAAAGTTATGATGACTTCCTCTGGAAACTATCGTAACGCATGTGAGCTAGGGTAACCTCTTGAGTGAAATAAGAGTGATTGGATAAACAAATATGTATGATTTAGCCGATTCAGTATATGGGTTTAATTCAGTCACTTCAACAGATAGAATAAATTTAAGAAGAGATATTTAACAAAAGTTCATATATCTTAATATATATACATCTACAAAAGATCAAAGAATTTTTGATTCTATGATAATCCCCAACAATGATTATCTGACTATAATTAGGAACCACAATAGTACCTAAAAATTATCCTAAGTTCCCTTCCAAACCTCCCAACCTTTCTATAAATAGCAAAATTAACAGTAATAAACTCTGTCAACCGACCCCCCCTCACCTCTCAATTTTCCACCCCTCCATCTCCAAAAATAGAAACCCACACATACAAACCCAACTCCCCCCTTTTATATAAGCCATCAGAACAAAAATCAATCGAAACAAATTGAAAAGAAGAAGAAGAACAGAAATCATTAAAAACAGAGCAAACTCATGGCGTTGACCAAGTTCCACCTCCTCGCCTTCACCTGCCTCGTCTCCTCCATCGCCCTGGTGACCTCCATCGATACCTTCTCCATCCAAGGCCGCGTCTACTGCGACACCTGCCGAGCTGGCTTCGAGACTAACATCACCGAATACATCCCAGGTACGTACTTCTTCTCTACAATCACATGAAAAAATATATATATATCTGGTGGTATTAAGGGTGCGTGTTGCAGGGGCGAAGGTTCGGGTCGAGTGCACCCATTTCTTGACAAATAAGGTGGAGCATTCTAATGAAGGTGTAACAGATTCAAGCGGATCTTATAAGATTACTGTGTCAAATGATCACGCAGATGAGATTTGCGAGGTGGTGCTCGTCGAAAGCCCGCAGGAAAACTGCATGGAGATCGAGAAAGGTAGAGACAGAGCCCAGGTTTTGCTCGCGAATGATGGAGGCATTAGCGGGAATACAAGGCACGCGAACTCACTTGGTTTCCTCAGAAAAGAGCCTCTTCCTTTCTGCGCACAGCTGCTTCAGGAGTATTTTGGGCAAGGAGAGGAAGACTAGAAATGCATGCAATTTTGAGCTATATTGTGTGGCCTTAATTTGTTAAAAAGGCTTAAAAGTTGAGTATTTTATGGCTTTGTTGTAGGTCTCAAAATTTACCACATTGTGTGTAAGTTTGTGTTGTCGAGTTTCATCGAAATGATAAGTTTGATCATGTAAGTTGGAAAGTTATTGGAAAAGAGTAATTACTTGGATTTATTATGTATTGATTGCCAGTAGGCTTTTTGTGGAGTAACAGATTTAACTTAGGTACTAGGAATTATTATTATATTGCTCAACTTTGAATGTAATCTGCAAGTATAATCATACTGTTAAAATCATAAAAAAGGCTATATTTTGTTTTTATATCTGATACGACACCAACAAATTTTCATCATCATGCACGAATATCAAAGCATAACATGAATCCCGAGACGATATTTTGAACAAGAAACATTTAAATTTTGATAAAAAATCATCTAGAACTCAGATTTCAGCAAACTTAAAGTCAAAATGACCGGCTCGACGAGACAGACCTAATGATATAAAAAATATTTTGCCAGCATATTAAATTATCTATTTGACTATTTCCCCTCATGCAATAAGCTCTGTTCTAGTCAGAATAGAACACTCAGTCGAGAAACTAGTATATTAAATTAGCAAGATTCTCTCTGATACAGAAAGTTGTTATCTGATGACAGACAAGACTGCACTAGCATTGGTATTCTCAGCAAGGAGACTTTGTCCGTACTTTCAGGCTCACATTATTGATGTCTACACACAACTCCCTTTGAAGGCTATCCTACAAAAACCAGAAGCATCGGGAAGGTTAGTTAAATGGTCGGTGGAATTTGGAGAATTTGATATTCACTATTTACCACGACCGAACATCAAATCACAGGTATTTGCCGACTTTATGGTAGAATGTACAGTACCTACCTCTGATGGACCACTCTCTTCTCTTCCACGATCACCTCAATGGACACTATACGTAGACGGAGTATCCGGAAACTCAAGAGTTGGTGCAAGAATACTACTCATCTCCCCAAAGAAAGACATTTTAGAGTACGGGCTTCGTTTGAAATTCCAAGCCACCAATAATGATGTCGAATATGAATACACTGATTTTCAACTCATCGCATACCCAGTAGAAAAAGAATATGACGCTCATAACTCACAACTGGTGCATTATCTCAGTCTTGTAAAAACACTTCTCGCCCAAATTGAAACATGTCAGCTCATTCACATATTTTGGGAGCATAAACACCTGAGCTGATGTCCTCTCCAAGCTTGCAAATTCAACAACCGAAGATCTCTATAAAAGAATGTATATTGAGGAGATACATTTTCCTAGCATCTATGGCCCATGGTTGATACTGTCTATTGATGACCTAATGAGCCATCTTTGATGGATCCCATCATCTCCTTCCTCCAAGACGGGACACTGCCAGATGATGGTACTACATTAGTTCGCATTCGGCACATGGCTTCCAACTTCATCCTTATATGGGATGAATTGTATAAGAGGTAATCGTAGGTCCATA
>NEWO01000011.1:384674-406215 GCA_003013225.1 Phalaenopsis aphrodite | reverse complement strand
ATGTCAAACTGGCTCGTCGTTCGCGAACAGCTCGTGTTCGGCTCGTTCGTTAAGAAACGAACACGAACAGTTACTTCACGAACAATTTCAAACACGAGCTAATTTCAAACAAACTAAATTTCAAACGAACCAAACACGAACACGAGCTTTGTTCGTTCGTGTTCGGTTCGTTTACACCCCTACTAACAACTTCATGGAAGTTTGTTTTTCCATTAAATAATAAAAAAATCTGGCGCATTTGGGTATATACCACCATATTCCTATGTATTTACATATCCAACATCTAAACTCCTTTTTTTTTTTTTACACATACCGCCCGGCTCAATGATATCACGGAAAAAGACCTTCTTTTTAACTTTTTAAAATATGAGAAAAATAATTTTTTGGCATGTATAAAAAATTTGAAGTTTAGTGTCAGATATGTAAATACACAGTAATTGGCGAGCATGTCTGTAAATCTTCAAAAATTAATTGAAAGAAGGGGGAGAAACAGAGGCCAAAAGAGCTCTTTATATCTCATTGATCGTTTTGGCCCTGATGTGGAAAGAAAATCCGCTACGGTAGGGTGGTAAGTTGTCATATTAGCGTAGTATGAAATTCAGCCTGTTCACAAATAATAGGAATAATAAGTAGAGACACAGGAATTTTTTAGATTTGTACCACAAGAGAGAAAATGTTGCATAGTTTTTTTGAAGAACAATACTTGTATGCAGAAACTCTCATTGTCAAATGATTAGGAGCACTTACGGTTGGGAGTAGTCAACAAAACTTCGGTATATAGTGTTCAGGATGATTAATGTTCCATAGGGTGCCTCTTTATTTCAATTAGCAACCCAAATTTTCCAAAAGTATTTTTGAACAGCTTGATTCAGGTTTGATTTGACTTTGATTGGGTTCATCAAATCGAGCTAGTCACTTTACATGTATGTATCAACCCCAATTAAATCTTGATATATGTATATTCATACATACTCAAAATAGCAAATCATAAACTAACTTTCTAGAGCACCATAAATATATGAACGAACTAAAAATAGCAAATAATTAACTGACTTTCTAGAGTACCATATTCACCATTACCCAAAATAAATCAGCTAATTGCACTTATAAATACCTTCACTGTTCACTCTCCATTCGCCTACTTGTATTCCTCATCATGTTGAGAATCTGTGAGCCCGGTNATAAATCAGCTAATTGCACTTATAAATACCTTCACTGTTCACTCTCCATTCGCCTACTTGTATTCCTCATCATGTTGAGAATCTGTGAGCCCGGTAGTTTTTTGGTGCCTGGGAGCTGGGTCTGGCTTTAGGGTCCGTTTGGGGCAGCTTGTGCGTTTCAAGATAAGTTGTTTATCCTGAAACGCGGCCCGCGGGCTAGCCGCAGAGGTTGAACCACGACTTGCGTTTAGTGTAAAATACAAACGCAGTTTCAAATTAGCTGGCGAAACGCGCGAACCAAACGGTACGGCGGCATTTTGAAAACGCTGGCCGCACTTATAAACAGCCCCAAACGGACCCTTAATTTGTCTATATACAATGTTGAAGCTAATCTGCATTGTCTTAATTTTCACTTTTGAATTAAAAACTAATCTTTTTTGTGCATTAATATCTTTCGTGTGCGATTATATCAGGAATGAAGAGTTTATATTATTTTAAATTATATTTACACTTCTTCAATCAAATCCGTTGTAGTCTAGTTGGTTAGGATACTCGGCTCTCACCCGAGAGACCCGGGTTCGAGTCCCGGCAACGGAAACTTTTTTCGTGGATAAATTTGCTAATTTTCCTTTTGATTATTTTGCCGCTGCGCATTTACCCGAGCTGAAATTGCAAGACCTTTTGCCTTACGCGTTATCGATTAAATTTTTTTTTTAATTATAATGGAATTCTTTAAATAAAAGATTTATATTAAAAATATATAAACTTAAGAATTCAGATTATAAAATTATAAATTTATTTCTTAGTCAAGACAGTATATATTAAATTGTTAAAAATATTAATATCATTCTTTTATTCAAAGAATATAATGTAATAGTATCATCGATTTGTCCAAAATAGAGAAAATATTTGCATACATAAGACGTACGCAGCGTTGCGAACGTCCATGGGTTATTCAGGGGTACAAGAGGGTTATATCCGGGTTATACCCCTCTGTAACCTCCTAGTAACCTACAAATGAGTTTCGCGCTTCTGTAATTTCATGGGAGCAATTAAGTTACACGAAGGTTACAAAGCGGTATAACTCGAATATAGCCCCCCTGTACCCCCTGAATAACCCCTGATGTACGCAGCGATGCGTATGGCTTATGTATGCAAATATTTTCTCCAAAATAGAGCATGCAGATTAATTACCTTACCTGCTTCAATATATATATATATATATATATATATATTATATAAATAGAATACCTTCCCACACTAAACATGCATAAATCTGCTGAAACATGCATTACAATTAAAAAAACTTAATTATTAAATAAACTAAGTTGCTCAGTCAAGTATGCATCTGCACTTCTCCAATCCAGTAGTTCCATCTCCGTCCAAATCAAAACTGCAAATCATCCTTCTGCACTCCTCCAATCCATTCCCTTCTCTAAACCCCAACTTCTCCAGCACCATCTCCATCCTCATGAGACACAGCAAATGCTTCCTCCAATTCTTCCAAGCTCGCCTCTTTCTCCTCCAGCAACCTATAAGCTCCTTCTAAAGCTCCACCCTCCTTGCACCGTTTTCCTCCTCTCCACAGTCCAAGCCGCCTCATCACTTACCAAGGCATCATTCGCTGTAATACATCAATATTGACCATGATTGTACTGAGTAACTTCTAACAGCTGAGTTGAAAAAGTAACTTTCTAGTCATGAATTTCTAAAAAAATTACAAGCAGTAACTCAAATAGAACTATAGTGAATTTTTAAAAAATAAAGCGGACAAAAAGCTACCCCAAATCATGGCGAGCGCAAACAAAAACGTGCCCAAGATATTCCTCGGCCCTTGACTTCCTCACCCTCGTTTCATTCAGCTTTATCTCGAGCGCAAAGGAAAACGTGTCCAACGTGCTCCTCCGCTGAAACTATAGCGTTGTAGCCTTTGGTTGAAAAACGTCAGCATTCCTTCGGCCTCCCCCTTTGACTCCCTCTCCAACGAAACTATGCCCAGGTCTTCCGCACAACTCCCGAATAGGGCTGTCAAAAAAGCTCGTTGTTCGCAAAAAGTTCGTGTTCGGTTCGTCAATGAGTTCGTGTTTGATTCGTTCGATAGGTAAATGAGATGAACGTGAACAAATTTTTTTCGTTCGGTTAGTTAAACGAACCAAACACGAACAGTGATGCGTTCTTTCGTGTTCGAATCATTATTTTTCGAAATATAAAATAATTTAAAATAATTATATATAAAAAATTTATGATATTTTAAAAAATTAAATTTTATAAATTATAATATATAATAAATTAATAATAATAATATATTAATATGCTATATTAGTAATATACTAATTTAGATATTATATATTTATGTAATGTAAGTTATATAATTAATATAATATATTATTTATATATATTAATATTAGGGATGTCAAACTGGCTCGTCGTTCGCAAACAACTCGTGTTCGACTCGTTCGTTAAGAAACGAACACGAACATTGACTTCACGAACAATTTCAAACACAAGCTTATCTCAAACAAATTAAATTTCAAACGAACCAAACACGAACACAAGCTCTGTTCGTTCGTGTTCGGTTCGTTTACACCCCTACTCCCGAACTCCAACCAAATATGATTACTATAAAACTTAAATAAATGAATTATGAAGATATGTGTGAAAACTTGATTTGAACCAAAGTGGAATACGAACAGCTTCTAATTTGATCTAGTCAAGTCTAATTTTCAACTCAACTCGGCCCGATTATGGCCTTATTTGAGATTGAATGGTTGTGCATTGATGATTTGCAAATATGTATAATTCCATTATATAAATTAAATTATATATTTGTTGATTTTTTATCATTTATTTAAATTTCATCAACTTAATTAAATTATTATTTAAAACTATTAATATAATTCAATTTTTTGTATAATCGATTTTAGAAAAGTAATAACAAAAAATCTGAAGAAACTCAAAATTGCAACTGATATTAAATAATTTGGTATTTATTTATAGCATAAAATAAAATAAAAATGTATGTTTAAAAATTCAGAGTAAGAAGAGAAAAGGAATCACCAGAATAATCTTTTTATTATCAATCACAGTGTTAAAAGGAGTCATATAAAGACATAACAAATAACAATTTTGTAATTCCAGATAAGATAAGGGTACATAGGTATATTAACTGAGCAGAGTTTTTAATAAGAAAGTTAATATATTGCAGCCTCTTGATATGTAGCACAGTTCGACAGCCTTCGAGCGACACAGATGTCTAGAGCATTGGAGGAAATGAAGGAGATGTTTGTTAGATATGACTCATATGTCAGGAATTTGGAGTCTCTCGGATTTGGAGAGGTGTGTATCCTGGAATGAAGATGTGTGTCTCTTGGTGTGAAGAGTTTTCTCTTGGATTAGTGGATTGGGGGGAGTGAGGGCGTGTTGGTAATTTATCTATGGGTTTTTTATATGTCTATATATATGTGTAACCCTTGGGTATGTAACTGAACTTCTCCTCTGAAATAGTGAAATTCGCCGCTCTCTCCCGAGTATGTAGGCATCTTTGTCGAACATCGTTAAATCTTTGCGTTCTTCTTCTGGATTTGTGCCGAGTCTTGTTTTTTTTCACTCTAAATTTGATAACAATTGATTTTAGAGCGATGTTAAGTTCTAGGGCGGAGGAGAACAACGAAGAAGAAAGAAGAAAGAGGATCGCGGCGAATTGGAACAGAGGAGCTCGACCAACAGAGTTCGCAAGTTTGTCGCACGAGGAGTTGCGGTAGGTGCAGTTGCGACAGGTGTTCACAAGTTTGTAGCACGAAGAGTTGCGGCAGGTGCAGTTGCGACAGTTGGTGTTCGACGAGCGGAGTTCGCAAGTTTGTCGGAGGAGTTGCGGCAGGTGGTGCTTAGCAAGTGGAGTTCGCAAGTTTGTCGCAGGAGGTTTTGTGGCAGGTGCAATTGCGACAGGTAGTGCTCGACCAGCGGAGTTCGCAAGTTTGTCGCACGATGAGTTGCAACATGTGCAATTGCGATAGATGTTCTCAAGTTTGTTGCAGGAGTTGCGACAGGTGCAGTTGCGACAAGTGGTGCTCGATGAGCGGAGTTTGCAAGTTTGTCGCAGGAGTTGCAGCAGGTGCAGTTGCGACAGGTGGTGCTCGACCAGAGGAGTTCACAATTCTGTCGCAGGAGTTGCGACAGGTGCACTTGCGACATGTGGTGCTCTGGCAGCGGAGTCCGCAAGTTTGTCACAAGAGTTGCGGCAGGTGCTCAGCCAGCGGCGTTTGCAAGTTTTTCGCACAAGAAGTTGCGGCAGGTGCAGTTGCGGCAGTTGTTTGCAAGTTTATCGCACGAAGAGTTGCGGCATGTGCAGTTGCGACAGGTGGTGCTTGGCCAACGGTGTTCGCAAATTTGTTGCAGGTGATTTAGCAATAGAAGGAGTTTGGTTCCGGTGAATATGAACCATGTTTTACGAATAGAGGAGTTCGGCCAGCGGAGTTCGCAGGTTTGTCGCAGAAGTTGCAACATGTGGAGTTCGCTGGTTTGTCGCAGGAGAAATTGTGACAGGTGGAGTTCGACTGGTATCCGCAGTATTTCAGCCGAATTTTTGTGCGAATATGAAAGGTGTTTCATGCGAAAAAATTTGATTCACGAATCACCGGAAACTGCGGGAAATTGCTGTAAATTGATAGAGGAAATTTCTAATTTATTTAAGTTTATTTGTGGCGTGTTTTTTATTTCATACAAGACAGGTAAAATTCGTTGCGGGATTGAATTCGAATGGCAATGTCTGGTACAAAATTTGAGATAGTAAAGTTTGACGGAACGGAGAACTTCAAATTGTTGCAAATAAAGGTGAAAGATTTGTTGGCACAAGAAATTTTTGAAGGTATTGCGGCTACAAAACCTGATGGTAATATCTATCAACTGTTGTGGAGTACAGTTGTAGGCGGTGTGCACTCTGTCGGATCATATGATGAAAATGCAACAGGTATGTTGACCAAGCTAGATATTTTCAACAAGTTCTTGGGTGACTTGAACTTGTTGAATGTTAGCAGTTCCTAGTTGGCATGGTTGCCCAACCCACTTCGGTGTAAGAAACTCCATGATTTTTTTTCTCAGGGGGTTGGATATTCGCTAAGGTAGAGAATTGTTGGGTATGACTCATATGCCAAAAATTTGGAGTCTCTTGGATTTGGAGAGGTGTGTCTCCTAGAATTAAGATGTGTGTCTCTTGGTGTGAAGATGAGTCTCTTGGATTAGTGGGTTGGGGGGAGCGATGGCGTGTTGGTAATTTATCTATGAGTTTTTTATATGTCTATATATGTGTGTAACCCTTGGGTATGTAACTGACCCCCCGCCTCTGAAATAGTGAAATTCGTCGCTCTCTCCCGAGGATGTGGGCATCTTTGCCTAACCTCGTTAAATCTCTGCGTTCTTCTTCTGAATTTGTGTCGATTCTTATTTCTCTTCGCCCTAAATTTGATAACAATGTCAATAGCTGGAGAAATGGAAAATATGCAATATAAGAGATAAGNAAGTTGCGGCAGGTGCAGTTTCGGCAGTTGTTTGCAAGTTTATCGCACGAAGAGTTGCGGCAGGTGCAGTTGCGACATGTGGTGCTTGGCCAACGATGTTCGTAAATTTGTTGCAGGTGATTTTGCAATAGAAGGAGTTTGGTTCCGGTGAATAGGAACCATGTTTTGCGAACAGAGGAGTTCGGCCAGCGGAATTCGCAGGTTTGCGCAGGAGTTGCAACATGTGGAGTGCGCAGGTTTGTCACAAGAAAAATTGTGACAGGTGGAGTTCGACTGGTATCCGCAGTATTTTAGCCGAATTTTTGTGCGAATATGAAAGGTGTTTCGTGTGAAAAATTTGATTCACGAATCACTGGAAACTGCGAGAAATTGCTGTAAATTGATAGAGGAAATTTCTGATTTATTTAAATTTATTTGTGGTGTGTGTTTTGTTTCATACAAGACAGGTAAAATTCGTTGAAGGATTAAATTCGAATGACAATGTCTAGTGCAAAATTTGAGATAGTAAAGTTTGACGGACTAGAGAACTTCTAATTGTTGCAAACAAAGATGACAGATTTGTTGGCACAAGAAATTTTTGAAGGCATTGCGGCTACAAAACCTGATGGTAATATCTATCAACTGTTGGGGAGTACAGTTGTAGGTGATGTGCACTCTGTCGGATCATATGATGAAAATGCAGCAGGTATGTTGACCAAGCGAGATATTTTCAACAAGTTCTTGGGTGACTTGAACTTGTTGAATGTTAGCATTTCCTAGTTGGCATGGTTGCTCAACCAATTCGGTGTAAGAAACTCCATGATTTTTTCTCTCAGGGGGTTGGATATTCGTCAAGGTGGATAATTGTTAGGTATGCTCATATGCCAAGAATTTGGAGTCTCTTGGATTTGGAGAGGTGTGGCTTCTAGAATTAAGATGTGTGTCTCTTGGTGTGAAGAGGAGTCTCTTGGATTAGTGGGTTAGGGGGAGTGATGACGTGTTGGTAATTTATCTATGAGTTTTTTATATGTCTATATATATGTGTAACCTTTGGATATGTAACTGAACCCCCCCCTTTGAAATAGTGAAATTCGTCGCACGCTCCCGAGGATGTAGGCATCTTTGCCTAACCTCGTTAAATCTCTGCGTTCTTCTTCTGGATTTGTGTCGATTCCTATTTTTCTTCTCCCTAAATTTGATAACAATGTCAATAGCTGGAGCAATGGAAAATATGCAATATAAGAGATAAGATATTAGCTCATCTTCAAATTCTCTAGATAAGTCATATTACTCCCTTTCATGTTGAATATTTGATTGTTGGATGGTCAACTTGTTGGTAAGATCGTGAAGTCGTTTTGTTATGTATGAGTTTTATTTAAGATATTTGTTGGTTGATCTTCAGTCATGATCTGTTTGAGAACTATGTATTTGAGTTTGATGTGGTCTCTTATGAAGTGATAATTCACATCAATATGTTTGATTATGGAGAATTTGAAGATGTGGTAGCAGTGTCTCTCTTCTATATTGCATCTTCTAGCTTGCCCTTTCTTGTAGCTAATCTGACATAGAATTGTTATTTTGTTTGGGTGGGTGCTGTGGTTGGAGAGAGACTTGATATTTTATGGATTATTGGGAGGAAATATAGGTTTTAAATAGGAATTCTTGATTTTGCAAGTAAGACTATTGTTTAGGTGGATTGTAGATTTTCATTAGCAAGGCTTATAAAGTTCAATTGTGTTCTTATAATTGTTATTAAACCTTTTAACTTGAAGAAATGTCATTTAATGTATATAGGATTATGTCTTCATTATTCACGTTTGATTATGTAGCAGCAATGTTGCCAACAGTGTTTTTGCTGCTTGTAAAATATTGACTCATGATATAACTTCCCATGTTGATATTGTGAAGTTTATTTTTGAGTTGAATAACTCTTGAACAATTTTTTGATTGGACCCTTATTTCTAAGGCAATACAATTGTTTGCTGTGTTGGTTACTTGAAAAATATATGATAAAATAAAGGGTAAAATGGTTAAAAAGAAGGTTGTTGTCAGATTTTGATCAACAAATTTCAATGGGGCATAGTCTGGAATTTCATTTTTTGTTCTCATGGTTTCTTTTGGAAATATTGTTTAAGCTAATTTGATGTTATCTCGAAAAAAATCAAACTCATTAGCAAAAAAGTGTTTCAGAATTTATACCTTCCATACTACATAATTTTTAAATGTGATTGGTATATTTGACACACTCTTGATGTGCTACATCAAGAATTTCAATATTCAGGAAAAGCAGTGTCATTCATTTTGTTGATTATATAGAGATTGTTGAATGAGGTGAGGACACGTAGAGAATGATGAATCTATGAATCTTTGATGCTATGAGGCTATTGCTCTAACACAATGAAAATTTAGAGAAAGAAGAGAAGCAACAATATAATTGAATCACTAGAATAATCTTTTTTATTAATAATCATAGTATTACAAGGAGTCGTATATATAGACATTAAAAAAGACAAATTTTTAATCATAGAGAAGGGCACATAGATAATTTAAACAAGCATGGTCTTTAATATAAAAGCCAATATATTGCATCCTCTTGAACCCTAGCACAGTTTGATGGCCAAGAGGCACAGCGGTCTGGAGCTCTGGAAGAAATGTAGGAGATGCCAAGATTTGGAGCAATGGAGAAGATGCAATATAAGAGAGAAGCTACCACCACATCTTTGGATTCTCCAAATAAGTCTTATTAATCTTCTTGAAAGATCTTTTAATGAAAATTTATATGTTTATGTAGAATAATAGTTATAAAATCAAAACTTAAATATTTTATGGAGGCTTAATTTTGAAAAATCATGTCAAACAAGTATGAAATTAAAAGATTTCAAAAACACATATATCATTATAATGAAATACAGGAAGGTCATACGAAAACATAATAGTTTTTATGTGACTAGAATAGGGCCTACATTCACGTCTAAGTGTTTGCCAAAGCAAAAACTTCTGCATAATCAGCACCAAAAAACTTGTTATCAATCACGGTGAAGTCTTTACAAAAATACATTTGCGTTGCGTCAAAGAAAGCTTTTTTTCCCTTAAAAATTTCTAATTTTTAATTTGAAAACATTTAGAGCTACATGAGGAAAAAGCTCTAAGAACTTCTTAGGATAAAGAATGATGACAAAAGGCTCACTTTTTATGTTTTTCAAATCATGAATATGATGCATAGATTGGATGTCTTAGTTTTTTGAAATTTTCAAACGCTAAATAATAAGGAAACAAAAAATTATGTTATTTTATATTATTATAAGATAAAAGTCCTTCAAAATCCAATAATATTTAAACCAAATTCAAATTTAAGTCATTAATAATTATCATTCTCTTTTTGCATTTCTGTTGAGTGAGCAATCCATTCAATTTTTTTCTTAGCGTAAATTGTAATTATCAAAATCATATCATGGGCTTCTAGAGCTAGCATATTACACTTTAGAAATTATTTATTTTATTAGATTTTGATGAGAAAATTAAATAAGTGGTTATATAATAATATCTTATCTGAATAATTTTTAAATTTCATCAAATAAATTAATTTCTATTTAACGAATTTAGCCATTTTTCTTTAAAATCAATAAATCCAATTATGTCATTTTATAAAGCATAATATTTAAACTATTAGCTTCAAATGTATATTAAGTACTCAATTCAAGCTATTTTATGACAAACTAGACAAAAATAGTAAGCTAAACTAATTATATATATATATATATATATATATATATATATATATATATAATCCTCACCGTGATCACCCAAAGAGAAGCCCGCTAGCGGAGGGAGCGGAAGGATTGTCCAATCGGAGGAGTTTTATTATATGGGTTGGGGGTGCGGGGGCAACACCCCGCGGTTTGGTACATGTGTAATTTAAGTAATTACATATTGTACTATATGGTTATATATATATCCTATCTGTAACCCTAGGTGAGTTGAATCTTGTCTTTTGTACTCTTTTCTGAGTATTGAAAAGGAAGTCGCTGCTCTGCTCTTGAGGATGTAGACATCTTTGCCGGACCTTGTAAATCTCTGTGTTTTCTTTTGGATTTGTGTCGATTCTTGTTTTACTTCGCCCTAATTTCTCAACAAATAGCTTTTTAGTTTTAAAATTTTCATTTATACTACAAAACAATAGTAAGATTATTCCCATTAATATAATTTAATTTTTTTACTAAGAAATTAAATTATTCCCATAAATAAGAATCACATTTATCAAAACTACAAAATTCAACTCAATCGAAAAGGCAGCTAGGCAAATACATAATATGAATATAAGGGAAAATATTCATCAAATATAAGATAAACTTTTTTTTAAAAAATATTTATGCAAAATATACATAATATGACATTACAATAATAAGGAATGTGTTTTCTTAAGTTTTACATACGCGCAACACAGTTTTTATATAATTATATATTTAGAACCTACTAAATTTTAATATTTCTATTCCTTGTGACCCGGGAAGATTCAAGGTGATGAACTGATAAATTAGCATTTTAGTGTTGTATTAAATACAATATACACATAGATGATAGAGAAGTGACAAGAGCAGGCACCGATTTTTAAGTGGAAAATCCTAGATTGTGAAAAAAATCATGAGGCGCAACTCAGTCATAGTAATGCACTATGAGTGCATATGTCCACATTTCTCTTGAAATAGGAAAGATGGAATTGTAAGTTTGTTGTACAATATTGGTTCAATAGTAATTGCCGCAATTGGGTAGTAGTTCTTCGTGAAGTGGGCCACCGAGATCGTATTTGATAGCTACAAAAGCAATGATTCATCATAAATGTTGTATACAATGATTATTATACCATGAGTTCGCCACATAGCCAGTAGTTAAAAGTCGTAATTGCATCAGTTGGCCACCGAGGTCGTGGTTGAAGGTTGTAATGATGACAATTTGTCATCTAGGTTACGAGCGGAGAGTTGCAATAACATCGGTTAACTTTTGAGGTTGTAGTTGGAAGATACATGAGTAATGAGTAATATAGGTTGTTGTTGGCTTTGTAGGTCAAAATGAGGAGCTGCAATAACATCAGTTGGTTACTGAAATTATAGTTGAATATTGTAATGATAGCAATCAATCGCATATGTCGCAATGGGGAGTTGAAGACGTAGGTCATTGTGGGAAGCCGCAATAATATCACCCAGACATTGAGGTCATAGTTGGTGGGCATTAGTAGGTGGTTGCAACAAAGATATCACTTATTGGCATGTGATGTAAAAAGAAAACTTCAGTAGTATGAAAAAAGTCATGTTCTAATATGTCAGTTATAAGCAGTTGATACAAGAAGTTATTGTCGGATCTTCATTATGACATTTTTTGTTAGCATATATTGGGGTATGCCATTTTATTGTATTCGAGATGCATTGTAACTTTGTATGCAGGGTGCATCATTACAATGTATTCAATGTAAGTCGTTACATCATAGGATTTACTTATGAAAACGAGCAATGACGACTGATGACAGCATACGAGGGCGACTAACGACAATCAAAGGCCGCCAATGAGTGGAGGTCGTCGGTGGCCTGCAGCTCAAGAGGGAGAAAGTTATCATCAGATCTTCGAATTCATATCAAATGACTCTCACATTCCACTCCTCCTCCTTCTTCAGGTACAAGTCTCTCAGGTTTCTGACTTCCCCTCTTATATTAAGGGAGTATGACTTTTTTTAGATTTTGTGAGTGGCATCCCATATAAATATGATAGGAATTTGAACCACTCTATTGGTCGGCCCATGATAATTCTTTTGATCAGGTTTTATTTTATGGATATTTTAGTGACTTAATGATGTCAGAATTGAGTGATCTTCAGCACATGAGATTTCTTATCGAAATGTTCGATTTGACTATAAATTTGTCGAATTTAGAATCTATTTGACCATCCAATTAATCACAAAAAGATTCCAAAAATGATTTAATGGCTTGACTCAAGCTTACTTTGACTCTGATTGAATCAATCTTGGCATCATTTTGCTTGTTCCATCGAGTCGATCAGTTTGTGACTATAAGTTAGTTCTAAATAAATTTAAATTTGAGTTTGAATATTTCTTACTTGGAAATGTATCGAGATTCGTGGCCAAACATCTTGAGATCCTTGCTCAACCATAAAATTTGTGTGATGACCTATAATATTATATTATATTAGCTATACATGATAAGATATATTTTTTTTTTCAAAAATTAAAGATAATGATAATTTTCATGTGATATAAAAAGTATTAGTGTTAAAAATATATAAATTAATGCTTTAAATGCTAGATATATTAAGGGTGTGATATGAAATTAAAGACCTCAGTTTTTTTCAGCACTTAAATTTGTAATTTAAAAAAAAAAATATTTCTTTTGGTCAACACGTAGCCATCTCCATTGAATCAACATAGGGCTATTTATTTGAAATTACAACATTTTATTCATGTAGATAATCCATGATGAGCTATCCAGCCTTTTCTTGATCCACAATTTTTTATTTACATTTTTGTCCACGAAAATTGGAGAGTGGAAAAAACTAAGATCCTGGACGAATGAAGAAAAGTTGGCCAATTAGGGCTTAATTTGACCGTTAGGTACAAACGGTCGTGGCAATGTAATAGATATTTATAGATGGGCGATGAAAATGAAATGTGCCATATTATAAATATGTACCATGATATTATGTCCGAAGATTCGAACGTGCAATATTTGCTTGTATAAATGTGTCATACTATAAATATATAGGGTGCCAGAGAAAATATTATCTGTATATCATAAGTTCGGATGTTCATGTCAACTCAAATTCATATGTTTGGTGATATGGCATCCCTTTATCGGGATCTAATTATTTTCTATTTGAATTTTTGCTTGATTATTTAATTGTTTTCCAAGTAGGCTGTCAAAACGGCTCGTTGCTCGTGAACAGCTCGTGTTCGGCTCGTTAAAAAACTCGTGTTCGGCTCGTTCGCTAAGTTAACGAGCCGAACTCATTTTGGCTCGAAATACTAGTAATCAATTATAAATATATCTTTGATGAGTAGTATTTTTAAAAAAATTAATTAACTATAAAGCTACAAAGATTTATAATCAATTAAAAGTATTAATTATGAAAATAGAATAAAAATTATTAAATTAGATTCAAATGATGTTTTAAATCTTGCCCCAATCATTAACATTTTATGACTACGTGATTAGGGTTGTCAAAAGACTCTTTGTTCATGAACAACTCATGTTCGGCTCGCTAAGCAAACGAGTTGAACACGATCACACTTTTTGAGCTCGAACTCGTGTTCGGCTCGTTTACCCCCTACTTCCAAGCCAACCTCAAAATTAATTATAAAAACATTTATATAAATAATTGAAACTAAAAAATATTAAAAATTGATGGTAATATATCACTTAATAAGAGTAATTAAAATCTATTTTCAAAAAACATAATATCTCATACTTAAAACACTTACAATGCTAAAATATTTAAAGTACATTGTATATATAATAGTATTTTTTTCCAGCAAGCTAGCTCATGGGTGACTAGTTGATTCAAACTGGACTCAGGCTTAATTTGTTTGGTCATCGAGCTCGACTCACAAGTTATTTATCCAATCAAACCCAACGTTGATCATGAATTGCAAGAGTCAGTTATACCCTTAATTTCAATAGAGAAATTATTGATGATTTTAATTGAGTTAGACATGGTTATGAATTTAGTTCTTTAATTGCAAGATTAAACATGTTAAGACCACCCGAAACTTATTATTTACAAATTATTCACTCTCTTTCATCCATTTTTCAAATACTCACACAAATATCAAAACTCACGGTAAAATTTGAACCCATATTTCTTATTTTTATCAAATTTTAAATAATTTGATCGCGAAGCAGGATAATATATTTGATGCTTGCTAGAAAATACGCAATGGTAAAGTAATGGATTATCGCCTTCGTGTTGCACAAGAATTCAACACACTCACATAAAAGAAAACAACTAGTAATAACATCAGAAATTTTTATGTGGGTTATTAAGTTTTTCACGTAAAAATTTCTGTTGTTCTGAGCTTGATTTGACTTGAATTGAACTAATTTTGATATGATTGAGTTTGTCTCGTCAAGTCGGTCAGTTTGACTATAAGTTTGTTGAAATTGAAGCTCTATATGACTTTTTTCATCAAGATTTAAACATTTTATACTAAAATAACTATTTTGAGATTCTTATCATATCTCGAGATTCATGTCCAATAACGAGAATTTGTTATTGGCTTATCAATATTATTTCAATAGTTAAAAACAATCAGCTTTGTATAAATATCAATGTTTGGGTGCTCTTTTTGTAATTATCCATATTTTTATGGCGGACAAACTAATGAGAGAAATAAATGATTGGCTTGTATGTTTCCTCATAAGGAGTTAATGGCTTGATGATGGAATAAAGCTATTGAATTAGTGACGTTAAATAATTAATCAGGCAGATTTTAAGGCATTTAGGGTAGCTGGCCGGCTACTATGAATATTTTCCATGTGATTGACAAGTGGGCTGCTTGCTCCATCGGTCCTCCAACATTATAAAATTGCAAATTCTCCATATATTGAAAACCTCGGATTTTGAATTTGCGGTCACCTTCAATGTTCATTAAAAAGCTAGTTTGAAATGAAAGCCTATGTAAATATTAGCTTAGTATTATATATATATATATATATATATATATATATATATATATATATATATATATATAATATAAAAAGGAAAATTTTTTCCTTGTATATAACTTTTTTTAAGAGTATAAGAAAAATCATAAAAAATCTTAGTCAAAAAAAGAACGAAGTCAGTTAATCTAACATTGAAAATCATGAGATCTCGGTCCAAGTAAAGTTAAAAAAAAATAAAAGTACTCCCTCTAGGAGTGCTATAGCTCCTAAACAAAGAGTAGCCTAAATTTCCTTATAATTTTGCTATATTACAAGAAAATAGTCAATCTACTAGCACAAAGAAAATTTATATTAAAAAAAAAGTAAATTCACAGATAATACTCGAGAAACTCACCCTATAATACCATCAAATCAACTAAGCAAACAACTATATATAAAATATGAGAATTAAGAGAATATTTCTCCTTAAAGGCAAGCCAAATTATCCTTAAATTCTTTGTAGGAGAGCTGAGAGTCCCTAACTAGAAAAATAGTTTATACATAGTGAAGTACATCACTCATGTTTATCTACATACTTTTGATTCGTATTTGAAAAAAAAGACGCATTATCGAATTCGTTTCGTTATTCGTACTAAGGCAATATAAACTTAACTAATAGAGATAAGCAACACATAGTTTTATGTTTATCATTTTCTTATTATTTTTTTATGTAGTTCTCTTTGAAATAGATAACATCATCAATGAATTAAATGTATAAACTAAAAGGACAATCAAGTAGTCATGTTCCAAGTTGAATTGCTAAGTTACTATGTTCTGAGTTCTAACTCTTAGGACATATATTTCATAGGGCTGTAGGGAATGAAATGATCTAAAAACGCGAGATGTGGCATGACATTATATACATTAACATATTTTATGTACCTTTTATTTATTTGTTGTAAAATTTTGTGCCAACCCAAAAAGACAACCTGAAATATATAAAAACTAGGGAGAAAAAAATGGGAGGACACTTGCTTCTTTGGAAGACTTTCTCACTCTTTTTTTTTCTTCTTCTCAACGCTAATAGGATTTGAACATAACACAAATGTTCTTGAGTTGAAAATTGAGTTAAAGAGGAATTGAATATATATATAATTTATGTGAAAAATTCAAAACAAAAGCTGTACATAACTAAAGAAAACTTAAATGCATGTTAAAAAAATGCGTCATTAGTTAAATTAATTGTAACATTGCACAATGGAGCCCACATATATAAAAGAAAATGACGAGCAATTCTTTTAGGTGAATTATTGTATTAATATAATTGCATGATAATATTAATTTTAGCAATTTTGACAGCACGATCAGTGAGCATAATGTAATTATTTTGTGACTATGAGAAGAGTTTGTCGGAAATCATAAGAAATTTTGAGTAGCTTTTGAGCATGAAAAAGCCTTCTCATAAGTAAATTGAATGAGTGGCTATTTATAAAACTTGAAAAAGGAATTAAAAATATTTTTTTGGAATATACAGTATGATAATCGATAACAAATGATATAAATTGTACATGTGCTCTTATGATCAAAAAGAGATTTAATGATGCTTTCCTAAGGAAGAACCTATCAACTTATTACGATTAGAGCTAGTTTGAGCAATCATTTAGATCAAAATTGACTCATGCATGTGCTAATAGTGTGTCAACAACCATTACTAACAATGCCTTTAAATAGCAATTGAACATAACATTTCATAAATCTTAACACCATGAGTGTATTGGTGGTGATAAATCAACTTTCGGTCGATCGAATTGGCATAATGTAGTAACATCAAAAGGGCTCGTTATACTATACTATTTCATTTGGGATTAACAAAAACAATAATTTGTTGCTTTATTAATTTTCTTAAGATGACTTGTACAATAATGAGTGTGTGGTGCAAGTAAGCTAACATTGACATAGTTGCAATGCTAGCGCTTAGATAATATATGTTAGTTGACTGGTAGTCATCGAAAGTGATGGCATTGCCACCCTTCTACGTTAGTAAGCAAGCCACTTGTGATAATAACGTTGTTTAAATCAACCCTTCATATTTTGATATGCTCGACTAACTGAATCAATTTTGGGACTTTTAGTTCGCAAAATAAGACTTTTTTTACGTCAACAAATTGCTTGTGAGGAGTTAGTCCATATAGCAACATTTTGTGATATTATATAATTTTTACATGTTCCTCAAATATTAATTTGAATATTACTTCAATTACTTGTATGAATTCAATATACTTGATTACAAGCAATTTTTTTTGTTAGTTGACATTCTAATTGCTACATCAAATATTTTATTTATGCTTTAAGTGTTTGATCTTGACTAGTTGGCTTGAATCACATTTGATGTCATTGAATCAATATTGTTTAAATGTTGAATCATATAACTTATATTATCTTTCTAAAAATTTTTTGAGTGTTTTTTCCGCTAATGAAAATATTATTCTTCTATTAGTTGTAACAATTTATTAGTTCAAGTTTTCATTACACTTTTAGAATGTTATTCTTCCACCATCTGAGAAGTGTGAGACTCTATCTATAGAGTTTTTAGTGTAATTAATGCAAGAATATAATTCATTTTAATCGGACGGTCCGGAGAGTTTCATTTAATCATATCACGTTTGATGGACATTTGAGTGTCTTAGTGATGTCGGAATTGAGCAATCTTGGACTTGTTGGATTCTTCTTGTCAATACCCTCAATTCGACTATAGGCTTGTTAGATTCGACATTCGTTTGACCTTCTAAATATGTCCGAAAAACTTCCAAAAATAATTTAATGACTTAATCTGAGTTTTTTTTTACTTCATTGGTCTGTCTCATTGAACCAGTCAAAATTCTAAATGATTTTGTATCAATATTTGAATATTTTTTACTCAAAAAATTATCTCGAGACCTGTATTATACTACATTTGATTAAAATTTGTTGGAATCCCGTCAATGATTTTGGAATATTTTTTTTCAGTTTGCAAAATAGAATAGCATCATTATTATGAATGAAAATTAAAATTGATAGTTAAAAAAAAAAAGAAATGTTTCTCATAATGCCCTTATTTTTAGATGTACGGCAGCTACTTAGTAGGCGTCATCATGATCTTGCATGCAAGTGGGCTCATGGCTGCTAAAATAACAATAAATGCGAAAAGGGAATAAATAAGAAAATAATATGTTTTAAAAAAACCTTCATTAATCTTAGGTCAACGACTCAACATTATTTTTTTGAATTTTTTATTTCATTGCGTGATAGCCTTGAGTTTGTGAAAGTAATTGAGGCAAGTGAGGTAGGTGAGTCCATTCAATTTTATTTTAATTCACAATGTAAAACATTTTTATTCTAACCCAATATTTTCAGCTCGGTTAGTTGAATTGGTTGGGCTTCGACAAACCTTATCAGTCGGCTGAATCTGGTATCTTTAGTCGGATAGGTCTGTGGCATTGTCGATTGGCTAGATGATAGTGGGTTCGCAAGATTGATTTGATTGCCAAAGTCTTGTCGATCAGTTAGCATGGTCAGACTGTCAAATCATGATCCCTGTTGAAGAGCTCCCGTCGGCGGAGCGAAGCTAGGTTGTCGAGCAGATGGTGGATCGTCATAATCTGACAGACAACATGACATTGGATGAAGAGGCCTTGGGGAAAAACTGGTAGTTATCCTCATCTTAACTATATGATCCAAGGGACTGGCTCCTCCCTAGAGCTAATGATTACGGTGAAGTATTAGGTTTGGATTATCATTTGTCTTGTGATCGGTTGTGCAACTCGACTTGTGTCACATATTCATCCTTATAATAATTGATTATGATTCATTTGGACTAGCGCTTAGGCTTTTTGGGTCTCCCACAGGTGGGTCCACCTTTTGAGTTTTTTGACCATCAGACGTCCTCGAGATATGTGTTGTCATGTCTTCCGTGCACAAATATAAAAATTTACAAGTGAGATATGTAAATACATAATTATTATGTGCTGGGCATGTAAATTTCCCTAATTTCAAATTTCACGGTGGAATGTGTGTATTTTATTGTCTTATTTGATGCCGGCTTGCAAAATGCGCGGTGTAACGGGCTAGAATTTTCTACTTATAATATATACAAATAACGTATCCGTGTTGGCCAACTGATTGACAAGTGGAGTTGACTCAATCATCAAGCCCGTAGATAGCACGAAATAAAGCAACAGAAGTATAAAACAAAAATGTGGCAGCTGATCAGTCAATAAGATATCATTTGTCCGGCTTTCGCATGCATATGACCACACAATTCTCATGCTTTTACATATCTAACACAAAAGGTTTTAATTTTTACTTCCAATAACATTTGAGTCTTTAAATTTTACATCAAAACTATCACTACAAAGGCAAGAATATTGGACAGTTGGTGGATAAATAATGAGGCTGATGGAAGGGTAAATTGGACCGTCAATTTGTATGGGATATTGAAAATCAGCTGGAGCCAGAAAGATTATGAGCTTTATTTATATATTTTGAAAACTTATTTATATATTTTAAAGATAAAATCTCATTGATTGATTGAAATTATATGAGAATGTTTTTTTCTCTTTTTGTTTTTAATAAGGGGTATGATAGAGATTGTTTTGCCTTGATTAGAAAACGATTAGATAATTAGGCCTTGGGGTTGTCTTGATGAACTTCGTTAACTAGAGATTGAGCTGGATGACGAGATTTAAAAAATAAAACAATGATTATATTGTCATGAGACTTTGGCTCCATATTCGAGTAAGCGAATGAGGATAAATGATAAGGTACAATCTTGGCATATGAATGACACCCTCCCTCATCAAATTTTCGGAAGAAGGGAGTGTTCCAACCCAACTTTAGCCTCGATGGCTTCTTCTGAATCGTACACGAACATAAAGGTTCTCGAACTCATTTTTTCTTTGTATATTGTTAGAATCTTCATTATGAGATGATCAATTTGATTATAAACTTATCATTTGGCATGAAGTTTGAGACATTAAGTACGTATCTCAAGCATTTCTAGTAATAAATATTCACTTTCAATTAAAAATCATCAATAACTCTGATTTCAGCGAACTTGTAGTTAAGTTGACAAGTTCAATGAGATGAACATAATGACACCAAAATTGATCTAATTCATTTCAAATCAAGCCCATGTCCAGGCATCAAACCATTTTTTAAAGCTTTTAGCGCCTAATTGGAAAGTTAAACTGATTCTAAACCTGATAAGTTTATAGTCAAATCGAGTGTCCCAACAAAATAAATCTAACAAACTTAAGGTTACTCAACTGTGAAATTATTAAGAGACTCAATTGTTCACAAAATGTTGTCTAATGGAGGGAATATCTTCAGGTTGTCCGGTGAAGTGGCATAGATTCTTTCCTTAGTTATAGGGAGGCATCTCCTAGACTATAAATAAAGCCTACTATCTTCATGAAGGTGAGCTTAAGCCTTGAACTGGAAAAAGAGCTAGACTTATGGCTAGAGCTAGGCCGAAAAGTGTCAAATTTCAGTGCATTTTTAGAGCGAAAACTCGACGAATGCTTTCCACCCCTGTAGCCGCCGACCACAATCAACCACTGCTTGACGACTGTAGTTGGCCACCGTTAGCCACCTCAGTTTGCTCGTTGCAACGAAGCTTCTTGTGGAATCATGATGTGTGTAGTGGAATCTCAATGTACGTTGTAGAGTAACGAAACAACCTACGGAGCAATGCAATGACACACCATAAAGACAAACAAAGATGTATTGATGTCCGAAATTGCTCCAAGGAAAGTCAGTTAATCATATAAATATACACGTTGATCACTTGATATATAAATTATGAGTCAGATATTGATCTCATGAGAATGGCGTCAAAATCTTTCAATATATTAAGTTCTAGTTTAGAAAATTGTTGAATCTACTTTTAGTCGATCAAATCAGAGAATGGAAATCTTAACAATTCAAGAAGAAGTAGCCAAAAAAATGAAATTAAACAAAAAAGACAATTAACAACGTTGAGTCTTTCAAAGGTGATAGGAGTAGTGCTTCAATGACACACGAACAATATTTTCTCTATTTCATCCTATATGTTCCTCTATGTGATAGTCGACAACCCGAGATTCAATTCTCCTTGTCATATGTCTAGGTCACAAAAAGATTTGGAAACCAAATTACAATTAAAACGGGCATAACCCTCCAGCGTTTCTCA
This sequence comes from Phalaenopsis aphrodite, assembly GCA_003013225.1. Taxonomy (NCBI): domain Eukaryota; kingdom Viridiplantae; phylum Streptophyta; class Magnoliopsida; order Asparagales; family Orchidaceae; genus Phalaenopsis; species Phalaenopsis aphrodite. The sequence goes on along the minus strand of NEWO01000011.1, from coordinate 384,710 downwards.
GGATTCCTCAGATCCCCTATCTATGTTAAAATTTCC
>NEWO01000011.1:347809-365151 GCA_003013225.1 Phalaenopsis aphrodite | reverse complement strand
GAACTGAAGAAAAATCTCATTTCTGTTGGACAGCTTGATGAGTTTGGACATTCAGTAATATTCTCAGACAACACCTGGAAGGTTACTAAAGGAGCGCTGGTACTGGCTCGGGGTAAGAAAACAGACACGTTATATATGACTACTGTTTTAATTAACAGTGTTGATACTACTGTTGCAGAGAGCACAACAGAGTTGTGACATTGCAAACTTGGTCACATGAGCCAGAGAGGTATGAAAGAACTTTAGTCCAGAGGTAAACTACCAGAACTGAAGTCATTTAATCTCGGCATCTATGAGAGCTGCATTATGGGGAAACAGTGGAATGTCAATTTCTTGAAAGATGGTAGGACACCAAAGGCAGGAAAACTTGATTTTGTATACAAAGATGTGTGGGGACATTCTTCAGTGACATCTTTTGGAGGCTCTCGTTACTACGTCACATTCATTGATGATAATAGCAGAAATGTATGCGTTTATTTCTTGAAGTATAAATCTGATGTATTCAGTGTGTTCAAGACTTGGAAGACCATGGTTGAGACAGAGACATGCTTAAAGCTGAAATGTCTGAGGTCTGATAATGGTGGTGAGTACATTGATGGTGGGTTCAAGGAGTACTGTGCAGCTCAGAGAATCAGAATGAAGAAAACCATTCCATAAACACCACAGCAAATTGGTGTTGCAGGGCGCATGAACAGTACCATTAATGAGCGGGCTAGAAGCATGAGATTGCACGTCGGACTACCACCTACTTTCTGGGCATAAGCGGTCAGTATTGCAGTTTATTTGATCAATAGAGGGTCATCTGTTCCATTAAACTGTGAATTACCTGAGAAGTCTGGAGTGGGAAAGAGAAAATTTTCTCACCTTAAAACTTTTTTATGTCTTTCTTATATTCTCATTAATCCTGATACTCAAAGTAAGCTTGAGGCTAAGTAAAGTAAGTGTTATTTCATTGGTTATGGAGATGAGACATTTGGATATCGTTTCTGGGATGATCAGAGTCGGAAGACCATAAGGAGCAGGAACGTGATTTTCAATGAGAATGTTATGTACAATGATAAATTCAGTACAGTTTCTGAAACAACACTGAAGGAATCTAAGTTGATAAAATTTGATGATTTACTAGAGGTCATAGTGCATGATAGAGATGCGGGTAACGAGGAGAGTGGATCCGGAGTATCTACTCATATTGTTCCATAGTCAGTTTCAGAGCAGTCTATCCTATAGTTGCAGTTCGCATGTTAGAAATGGTTAGACGATCTCCACAGTGTTATTCTCCAACTTTGAACTACATTCTGTTGACAGATGGTGGAGAACCTCAGAGTTATGAATAAATATTACAAGATGAAAATTCGAGCAAGTTGGAGCTAGTCATGAAGGAGGAGATGGATTCTCTGCTTGAAAATTAGACTTGAGAGTTAGCAGATCTTTCATCTGGGAAGAATGCATTACACAACAAATGGGTGTACCAGGTGAAGACTGATCATGATGACAGTAAGAGGTACAAGGCTGGACTTGTTGTAAAAGATTTTCAGCAGAAGTACAGTATTGATTATTCTGAAATTTTTTCTCCTGTGGTGAAGCTTACAACCATCAGAATGATACTGTCTATGGTGGCTACTGAAAATCTCTTCCTTGAGCAGTTAGATGTGAAGACAATCTTTCTTCATAGGGATCTTGAAGAAGACATCTACATGCACCAACCTGAAGTGTTCGTGATACAGGGAAAGGAAGAGTTGGTTTGCAGGTTGAAGAAGAGTTTGTATGGCCTGAAGCAAACTCCTAGACAGTGGTACGGGAAATTTGATAATTTCATGCACAGTGCAGGGTACAACAGATGTCAGACAGATCACTGTTGCTGTCAGGTATTTTGACAATTCCTATGTCATTCTACAACTGTATATGGATGATATGCTTATTGCAGGTGCTAGCATTGAGGAGATCAATAATCTAAAGGAGCAGATGTTATAACACTTTGCAATGAAGGATTTGGAGCTGCCAAACAAATCCTTGGTATGAGAATTGTCAAAGATAGAGTCAGAGGCATGTTGAGGCTCTCTCAGGCTGAGTATGTGAAAAATGTACTTAGCAGGTTCAACATGGATAAGATCAAACCAGTTGGCACATTCTTGAGAAGTCACTTCAGACTCAACAAGAATCAGTCACCCAAGTCAGAGGAAGAACGGGATCACATGAGTAAAGTTCCTTATGCTTTAACTATTGGTTCACTTATGTATGATATGGTTTGTACCAGACCAGATATTACCCATGCAGTGAGAGTTGTTAGCAGATACATGAGTAATCTAGGAAAGGAATATTGGGAAGCAATGAAGTGGATCTTGAGGTACCTAAGAGGCTCTGCAAAAACTTGCTTGTGTTTCTCAGTAAAGAGTTCAGAGGTACGAGACTATGTTGATGTTGATCTAGCTGGTGACATTGATACCAGAAGAAGTACTAAATGCTATATTTATACACTTGGTGACATTGCAGTATCATGGAGCTCTAATCTGCAGAAGACAGTTTCATTGTCTACTACAGAAGCTGAGTATATAGCAATGTCAGAGGCTGCAAAGGAGATGATATGGCTACAGGGTTTCTTCAAAGAATTAGGCAAGAAGGATCAGATGGACATACTCTATAGTGATAGTCAGAGCGTCACATTCCTTGCTAGGAATCCAACATTTCAGTTCAGGACAAAGCACATTCAAATTAGGTATCACTTCATACGGTCATTGTTAGGTGACGGACAATTGTTGCTTGAGAAAATTTGCGGAAGCCAGAACCCTGCTGATATGTTGACAAAAGGTGTTACTCTGGAGAAACTGAAGTTGTGTGCAGCTTCAGTTGGTCTTCTAGTGTGAAGCCATGGGCCTTGAGTTGCAGAGGTGGAGGATTCTTGTTTGAAGAAAATGACAACATCGCCAGTGGAGTATGTTAATTTGAGGAAGAAGTCGTTGCAGTATATGTAGCGGTCTTCAAGTGAGAGATTTATTATGATGAAACCCGGTTAAAGCAGCTGTTCACGCCTCTTCTTAAATAACGGGTCCCACCATTTTTTAATTGCTTTGCCAGAATAAGATAAAAAGGCTCTAGCAGCAGTTATTATTATTACTCCTTCACGATTTTCTTGGTAGCAAGGGTTGGCTTGAGCGAAAGCAAAAAAAGGCTATTTTACGGTTTGAAAAATTAATTGAAGAAAACGGTGTTCTCTCCTATGACCATTTCGTGAGAGAGGAAGGCAGGGAAGGCGTAGACCGAGGCTTCCTTTTGCCTTTGATTTTCGATCAACTGCTACAGGTCAAAGATATTCGAGAGACATTTATCCGGGGCTTCTGCGTGCTTGGCAGAAGGAAGAAGAAGATAGTTGAAGAAGGTGCTCTTCTTGTATTTCTTCTTATTGGCTTGGAGCAGAAGAGAAATATGTTTTTTTTTCTCTTGTACGTATTTCTTCTTCTTCGGTGTTCTTGCTCTTCGGAATATCTCGGTGTAGAGAGAAGAGTGAAGAAGCGAGAGAAAGAGTTCGCTCTTGTAATTGGAGACGATCCACTGGTGTAATTTCTTCAATTAGTAAAATCCTCTGCAACTTTGTGGATGTAGGCAATTTGCCGAATCACGTAAATCTGTGTTTTTTTCTGGTGTGAAATTTCTCGTGCTATTTTTTCGCTTCGTCGTCGATCGTTTTAAATTTCATATATACCACAACAGTGCTATGACCTTATCATCAAATTTGATTCTCACATAACACAACTGACCGTCACAGTTGAAATTATTCAAATATTCTTTCACTGAAGAAACTTCCACCATCTTCATGTTGAATAGCTTCTTCATCAGAAAAAACATTATTGGAAGCAGGAGTTTTTTCGTACATATTTGTCTGTGTTGTCATAAGATTCATTGTGTTTTTTCATTTACTTTATTTAACGTAACAGACGAGGAAAGTGATAACCGGATCAAACTTAGTGTCGTTCGTCCAACACTTCCCATTCCTCCATAGGCATGGATTCAGGTTTCCTAGTAATTCCTTGTAATGGAAAGTATAAATTTTTCAAATATAAAAAAATTTCTATTTGCATCTTCAGACTGCTCTCCACTTTAAATCTCGCTTCTTCGGTTATTGCTCCCACTCAAGTTGAACACCACCCTGATACCACTGTGTTGAGGAATAACTGGGAAGAATCCCCTCCAAATTCTCCACAGAATAGGATCGTGTAGATTCGAGAAAACCGGAACAAACTTACGAATAGAAGCACAACAAATCAAACCAGAAAAGCACAAGATAATTTAACGTGGAAAAATACGAGAAAGGGAAAAAACCTACGAAGTCACACAATAAAAAAAATTTGACCTTTAAAATTAGAGAATTTAAAGAAAACACACTCAATTTTCTCTTTACACTAAAGAAAACTTACAAGATCTCGCTCCAAACTCTTCCTTCTCTGATCCGACGCGGGAAACACATGTCGAAATCATAACTCATCCTCTCCGACATTTTTCACCTTCACGGGAAGACTTACAAATGCTGCTCGAATTCATCCTTAAAATGCGTGATAATTGTTCCGAGAACACAAACACCCGAAATTGGGTGCCTTAGCGCGGCTCGGGAAGAAAATTCACGCTTGGGGCGCAGGTGCAGGAGTGCCAAATATTGGGCGTCTAATTGCCCCTCTCGGCTGCTTCAGAGAGAAGGGCGCGAGAGTGCCTAAATAATGGAGCATAGGTGCCGGCCGCTCGGTCCGTGCAACCTATGGGTGCTCTATATCAGGCTCCATACCATAACAGGGCTCACCTTTCCCGAAAAATAAAAAATTTCGTTACTTTTATGCACAAGAAGAGGTCAACCAGAAATCACAAAAGCAAGAATCTACTTAGAAAGTAGAAATTCAGTTTAACTACTCCACAATAATGCAGTGAGCTTAATTCCTGACGTAATGCGAAACTTATGTTTTTTCTATTGCAACTTTTGCATTATATTGGCAGCATTTAAATTATATTATCTATTGTAACTTTTGTTGTATGCACTGCAAATTGCTTTTTCAATTCTCACCCATATTTTTATTTTTTACTTTCACTTTTTCTCTCGCCTTTCAACTAATAAAAATGCTCTTATTTCCGCAGGTATATACTGTACACAGCATTTAGTTTAACAACTGCAATTACAGATTGGAGCAGTGTCTTGTATTCAGTTATTTATACTGCTCTCCCCACTATAGTAATTGGAATTCTGGACAAGGATTTGAGCAGAAAAACGCTTCTGAAGCACCCACAACTCTACGGTTCAGGACAAAGAGAAGAACGATACAACCTCAGGCTCTTTATTCTTACCATGACGGATTCTATTTGGCAAAGCTTAGCCATCTTCTTCATCCCATATCTTTCTTATCGCCACAGCACTGTGGATGGATCCAGCATTGGTGATCTCTGGACCCTTGCAGTGGTCATCATGGTGAATATTCACTTAGCCATTGATGTTTTTAGGTGGAATTGGGTCGTACATGCCGCCATTTGGGGTTGCATTGTTGCAACATTTATTTGTGTCATCGTCATCGATGCGTTGCCTATGCTCCCCGGATTTTGGTAATTTTCTCTTTCACATCCTCCTCCACTTTTCTTACAAACTGGAATTGAGTTTCCTTGAGAAAGGAGAAGTTAGGGGTGTCGGATCGGATTCATGGGTTGGGTTTGGGTCTGATCTAAAATTGACCCAACTTGAAACCGTTTAACCTGAACCCAACCCGAATAGTACGGGTCAGAAAAGCTAACCCGAACCAACCCACTGACTTGAACATGGCCAGAAAAACATGTTTAACATAAGACATAACAGTTATTCGGGTCGGTTTCGGGATCAATTTTGAGTTGGTCGGTCTATATTTCTAGTCAGTGTTAGCGGGTGAAATTTGAGTACATTCAGGTTGGCGGATCAATCCAAACCTGACCCGAAAATTACTCAGGTCGACCCGACCCAAATCAAAATTTTTCGACTAGAGTTAGGGTCAAGTTAGCAAGTCTGGTCAATTTTTGACAGCCCTACTAGAAACAGTTCTCTTACAATCTTTTTGTGTGATTTGTCAGGGCAATCTTCCATGTGATGGCGACATGGTTGTTCTGGTTTTGTTTAGCCGCCATTCTCGTGGCCGGGATGGTTCCGAGGTTTGCGATGAAGGCTTTTTCCGAGTTCTTCTTTCCGAATGATATCCAGATTGCGAGAGAGCAGGAGAAGTTTGGGAATGTAAATGAGAACCAGAACCATGTTTCTGAAGTTGCCATGAGCAGTTTCTCAGACACTCAACCACAGAGGATGCAATAGGTTTTTGACTGTTTTTAAATTTTTTCAATTTCATCCTTTTTGATTTGGGGCATTTGCATACATACCACCGCTCAATTCTTAAGATTTACATGTATTGCTTTTTTTTACATTTGTATCACCGAAATCTTTAATGTTACATTAAAAAAATATCATCTTTTTAAATTTGAAAAATGATATACACATTTTCTTGCATGGGTAAGGTTGTATGCGTTGTAAAAATTGAAGTTTAGGTGTTAGATATGTAAATTCGTAAGAATTGAGTGGTATGTATGTAAATCTTCATTCTGATTTTTATTTGTGTATATTAACAATTCTTTGAGCTGTTGGTGAGGTTTCAGGTCGCTTCAAAGCTGCTTGCTATCCTATCCAAAGGGATATAGATTATATCTAGTTCATGTTTTTGTGTATTTATAACATTTTTTAGTGATATATTAAATATTATATTTGTAGGACTGAAATTAGGGTGCTTAGTGATTTCATTTTAATTCATTTGATTGAAATTTGATACCCGCAAGTCGTATCTGTGAAATGGGAAAAAAATATTACATCATGCAAAACTGCAACAGGACTCCAATCATAATGCGTCACAGTCCGATCCCGTCATGAAATTAGGGTGCTTAGTGATTTCATGTATCCTGATGCTGCAGTTTGATTGGAGTTCTAGGAAATTTACATGCCTATCACACAATTCTTATGTATTTTACATATCTTGCACTTGTTATACATATGTATATATACTGATGACTTTTTTGAGTTAATATTAATGCTTCGAGTGTTATGTATGTAAATTGGGAAGTTTAGGTGGCTGGATATGTAAAGAATTGTGTATTATCTATTTAAATGTTCCTGATACTTATTAGATTGATTACTTCCATGTAATTCTATATTTTTGCATGTTTAAACAAAGTTGGGCCTGGCCTAGCCTTCAAAATTCTTAGTTCGACGCATGGAAGTTTCTATGGCCATACGGTTGGTTGAAGTTTTAGATCATGTAGTTCTGCATGATTTAGAATTTCAATAAATTTACAGTTAAAACTCTGAACCAAATGATGTTAAAATTGATTCAATTCACCTTCAATCAAGTCCTAATCTTTCCATTGAAGTGCAATTAAAAGTTTTTGATCATCATTTGAATGGTCAAATGTCAAATGGACCACATTTCACGTATTTATTATCAAATTGAGCATCTCGATGAGAGACATTGAAATCGCTCAAGAATTTTATGTTTAGAGGTCATTAAAACATCCAAATTCTTAAAAATTACATATAATCAAGGGATAAATATTGGTCGTCTGATTTGATGGTTAGGAAAGTTATTGGCTAAAAAACTAAAATGCCCATTCTTTAAAGGCTATGAATAACATACTTTGGACTGCGGCTAATTATTTTTTGAAGTTTTTAATTATGACCTTTGTAACCAACTGTCGCTATAACAACTATTTACTGCAGTTTTTATGACCAACTACTTTCTTTTTTTCAACTAACCACGATATTTGTCTAAATACTAATGTTACAACTTTTAACTGTAGTCTATGGGACCAACTAGAGCTATTGCAATCACAAACTACAAATTTATGACAAATTACTATCTTTATAGCAACCAACAATGCCCCGTGTGGTCAATCATTATGTTTTTATTCAATAATCACTTTGGTTATAACCTAATTATGTCTATTATAACAAAACTATTATATGTGATCATTAACTTTGTAATTCTATCTTCTCTAACTTAAGATAATAGTAAACCAATATACTCAGAATTGCATAGTAAATTACTTTGATTGAACTAGACAGCTTGGGTTTTTTCCTTCAATGCTTTTCAACCTAAAAATTCAGGTCTCTCCCCATGATATTTTTTCTCTTTTATGCATTTGCATGTGTTGAATCTTCGTGCAAAGCTAAGAAGTTAAATCATCATTTTACTCCCGAGAATCTTCCGCCACGGAACCATACTTAAAATAACTAATAAAATATATTGGTATTATTTATCAAATAAATTCATATAAAAATGGATTGATTAGCTCCAATTTTTTTAGTTGAGTGAATCGTATTGAAATAAATGAAAAAAAAATATATTACATCAGCTGTCCTGATGCAGAAAAAAAACATCATGACTCCAATCAGTATCTATGTTTTAACGTGTAAAAGTCGGCTCCACCATGTATTAAATTATTTAGTTTATTTTACAAAGGAGGTCAGACTGTACATATTACAGGTAGTGATTGGAGTCCTGAAATATTTTTACATCAACACTCCTAATATAATATCTTCTAAAAAAAAAAAAGAATTACATACACATTTTTGCTCGGCATGGCATCGTTGATTGATCCCCCAAACAAAATAATCATTTAGAGCAAACAAGACACGAGACAGGCAAAATTGACTAATCACAATTGACAAAATTTTTGTAGTTTCCGCTTTGTTGTATTGAGAGAAGAAGATAAATTTTATAAATATATATATTGCATACAAAGCCTAGTCCAATATTTACATGCATGTCGTGGAAGACCTGCTCACTAGTCTTCGCATAGAAATTTTCATAAAATTTATATAATATGGATTTGAAAAAAAATGTTCAGCCATTAAATAATAAAGTATTTATGAGAAAGGCCGTGACGGCATCGGCATGCTTTGGATATCATAATGGTGAAATAACTGACCATCGACCCTTAATTTTGATTAATAAAAATATAATAATATATTTATACGGGCATGACTTGGCGTTTCCGTTATTTTTTGAGTTTGAGATTGATGGAAAAATGATTAGGTTAAGTGTCCGTTATAATGTTTGATTATGATAAACATCACAAATTATATATCTTAATATAAATTTAATTTCATTTATTATATAGAAATATTTACATGCATACCAGCTAATTCCTATATATTTATATATCTAATACAAAAACCTTATTTTTACATTCATGTCGCCTTACTTATGCATTAGATAAGCTGCATGGAGCTCGGCTAATATTTACGAACCCTTTCATCATCAAGAAAAAATATTGCATCTGAATTACGTGTGTATGGTGTTACATTAGGTGTTATTAGTAGTTTTGTGATGTTATTTTGATAAAATAATACCACAATACTGTCAATAACATCTAAATACTATCGTCCACACATAAAACTATATCTGGACGCCTGATGTTAATATTTTCTATCAACTTCAAGATCAACCAAAACTTGGATCTCACATGCTACCATTAACTATGGGGCGCTTTTTAAATCTTTTTTAAGGGAATAGCAAAAAATAAAAGGAGTTATTGTGTTATCTCTTGCCAAGGGAAAAGTCACCCCTATTTATCATGATTATCAAAGTCATGGTCTATTAGTCCATGACTTCGCTAATGTCATCGTTAGATTTGTTTTTCACGATTCTTGTTATGCCATCGTCAAATTCTTAACTCAAAGATAGATGATCATCTTTTAACAAATTTTTATGAAATTCAAGGATGTATAATATTACGACAATCAATAGAGGACGTTCTCCAATTGGAGATTAGGTGTGGTGCATACCTATCTCAATTTTAATAAAATTGAGAAGAACTTGTTGCTTTATGTGACACCCTCCTTTTCAACCTGCTAACTTGAACCCACCTCGTATAACCCAATTAGGATAAGACATAAAAATTATTCGAGTTGATTCACGTCAATTTTGGATTGGCATGAAAATTTTGAGTCAATTTCAAATTAGTGAGTTAGTTTCGGGTTAATTTTGTTGTTGGCGGGTCAGTCCAAACAAAACCTAAGAAATTAAAATAGTTAGAATTTCTAACTTGATTCAGACCCAAAAGTTATTCGGGTCAACTTAAACTCGGATATTTTTAAGTACAGTTTGAGTCAAGTTATCATGTTAGGTCATTTTTTGACACCCCAATCCATTCGTGTCTTTTTAGATATGAGCATGGAGAAAGCCTCCTCAATTCTAGTTAAATGTAAACATTACTATATAGATGCTCAAAATTCAATAAGCTTATAATTTAATATTAAAATCACCCGATATTAACTCAACATTGATAAATATGCACATATGACCAAGCAACGCAAGCACATAGGTGCAACGACCCTTGAAGAGCCCATATATGCTAAGGTATAAAAGTTGTTTGAGGTCAATCTCATCCTAGAATTATAGCATTCAAATTAACTGTCAAATATAGCCATGATATAGGAGTTAAATGTAAATGATATTTTTTTTCTTACTTTACCTGTCTTAATTGAGTCTTTCCTAAAGTCAATTACTAACACCTAAAATTTATGTTTTGTTTCTTTGTAAATGGTAATCCAATCATAAGCTTTCTTTGTATATTCTAAAGCTATCATTATTGATGCCTTTACCTTCTAGGTTGGATGTTATGCCTATCCCTCAGGGACTTTCTATGAAATAATTGACCATTTTTGCTGCAAAGGGAAGTAAAATAAAGGATGTTTTCAAATTGATTTTTCTATGATTGTTTATAAGAGATCAACAAGGGTACATGTTGAGGAAAATTTTTAAATATATATGCACACAGTGGTGAGGATCTTGGGGAGGTTCCTTATAATTTTGCTCAAAATCTTTATGTTTGACATCATAGAGTGACTCCATAAGTAGCGTCTAACATGTCACTACTTATAAGCAAAGGATGATAAGAGCTAAGTGCCTATAGATGTAAGTATAGATAAACTCTTAGCAACTTACCTTTAAATTACAAAAAAAATTAACCAAAGTTTTTACCTTTAGAGAAGGGCTAAGGGTTGGGCTTTATAAATGCAAGGTTGACTAAAAATGAATATCAAAGGATGGTTGATAGGTGGCACTCTACATAAGGCATACTTTTTAGTAGCATGTTAAGTATGGAAGTTTCTCAAAAGGAGAGTAGAAAAGAAGATGAAAGGGTAATTATCTTCATAAATTTTTCCATTTCTAAAGAATAGGCTTAACAAATCTGAGTTTTAAGAAAAGGTTAAATCATGACATCAACTCTTATACACTTATACTGAGAAAAAATTCTAATTATGTTGGGATGACAGGTGAAGATTTAATGCTTTTAATAAAACTTAGCATTTAGAAGAAGGCAACAAGCTTCCAAATATAAATTTCATTGCTGAGAAGGCATCAACTAAGTGTCAAAGCGATGAAAGTCTTCATAGAGATACAACCAAGAAGCACAAAGAATATGCACTAAAAAATCATTACTAAGGATTATGCTCTAGATGGTGTCTCAAAGGGGTTAACACAAAAAACAAGTCACCAACATATTGAAGGGCTCTACGATTAAGTTGTCAATATAAAGTTGTTAATTAAATTGTACCTGGACAAATGTTACTTATTAAAGAACACAAATAGTTGGAGATCACTATAATATATATAATTAACAAGAGAATGCCCAAAAGGAAGTTGTTAGCTAGAGGGTCTTAAGATTTGAATTTGTTTGGATCAAATTAGCTAAATGAAAGTCATTACTTCAAGTATAAATTATTTAATCAATTAGTAAGAGAAAAATTAATCTAAGAATGGCTAGTCTATGAAATTCTATTACATTAGTTCTAGTGAGTCTAATGAAGAATAGTGTCACTTAATTAAGACATAAGGTATTGATTTGGGCCTAAAAAAATATTCGTAAAATAGTCAAAGTAGGATTCAACCAAGTCTATGCTCAACTTAGGAGCATAAATAGTTCACTTAATCAACAAAGGGGTAATATGTTCATCAAGGTAAGGTTCTAGGGAAGCCCCTTAGAGGAAATGAAGTCATAAACAAGGCAATTTTAGTGCAGGGTTGCCCAAGTTGAGATTGGGGCTCAATGGAGTGGGTGCTTGTAGGAAAGATATAGATTGATTAACTTTTGAGTCGTTTAAAGATATCAACTTTAATGTCAAATGTTCACACTACTTCAACTGCATCATTTTCATTGATTCTAACAATATTGTGCCTTTGTCATTCACCATATAGGGTGTAATGTGTGAACCTTGTTTGTTTCCCACTGACTAGTTATCATCTAGGCTACATCTTTGTTATGACAAACTATTTCACAAAGATGTCATCCATAAGTGTATATGGACTAATATTATATTTGGTATTGCTCCCACTCATTATTCAAGACACTCCATGGGAGTAGGAGAATTGGGTATCTAAGTGGCAATAATGCATTTCATTTGAAATTCACTAAACACCAAGTATTTGTTAAATACTTTTGTCATCAAATATCAATAAAATAAAAAAATTTAGTTCTTTAACCTATCCATCAACTTATTTATTCAATAGTTCCATCATGCATGCATCTCTATTAATCTATTACTTATAAAATACATAGAGATAAAATATCATAAATTAACTTATCAAAAAAATAATTAAATTAGCACTTTATGGAACTTCTAGTGAACTATTTATTAGCCAATAAATGAACCCACGCACTAATATTAATGAACAACCAGATCAATATATATCCAAATTTATTCTTCTATATGCTTATATTTACTTACACACCACACAATTCTGATATATTTACATATCAAATACCTAAAATTTCATATTTACACACATAAAACTCATATCTTTAACATCAAAAAAATATTGCTATCACTAACATTTTAAAACTAAAATACACATTTTTATGCCTAGATTTTTAATTCAAAGTATTATAAATGCAAATATCAATTTTAGGTGTTTGAAATTTATAAATATAAATATCAAAATTTAATACATATATGCATAAGAATAATGTGACATGTATGTATCTTTTTTTTCAAAATTTTATCTATTTTTATTCAATTATCAAAATAAAATACATAAACCCACCCTTCTATAAATAAAAATCAAATTTATTCATCTCTATGTAAATTCACTTAAATGCCATATTATATCCTTATCCACTTAGACTTTTAATAAAAAATTTTGACTTCAAAATCTACGGTTATACATAAACTCACCCTCTAAAAGATTACAATAGTTATTATAAATTTATTTTATATTTTAGAAAATTAAACTATAACTTTCTAGCAGCCACCACACTTATTTAAAATGATAAAAAATCGAACAAAAACTTCTAGACATCTGCGTGTACTGCAATGCAAAGGAGATTCATATACAACCTTTTCAAATGAAGCTTTAGTTAGGCCAAGTTGTAAAATACAACTTGCCATAGTACTATTTTGAAAAAACAAGCAAAACATAACTTTCCCAAATGACTGCTGCCTCCGCAGACTCGGTCCAAATCTACTTAAATTTTTGAGAAAAAAGAAGAAGGAGCTACAATAAGATAATAATTTTTAAAATTCCAACGTGATATGATGAATATAATACCACAGTTCAGGAAAAATAAACATGAATTAGATACATTATCTGTTGATGCAGTGTTAGGAAAGGAGACAAAAATGGTTGCGAAGGAAGGCGCAGTTAAGGGTGGTGTGACAAGACGGCAATGCTCACCGATTTCCTCGACCAACCCCCATTTCCTTCTCCTCATCCTCTCATCGAACTTGGGCCATTATTATATTTCCTTTGACTTATCTCTTCAATAAAAATAGTAATAATAATAGATGGAGATATTTTAATCTATTTTAAGTTATGGATAAACATTATTTCTCAAAAATATAGTGGGAAGCAAAAATCTTTTCCATGTCTCTGGGTGTTATGAGTGTCTACCACAAGTCTTTTCTCGTCTGAACATCTTGCGACGTCCACGAATGCTAAATTATAGATCTAATTGTCGAATCGGAAAATATTAATTGCTTTAAATACTAGATAAGCGGGCTAAAACCATTGTCACCTATCATCATAGGGTAGCCAAGATGCCTCTTTTGTTATGAATGCTAAATCATAGATCTAACTGACGAATCAGAAAAATATTAATTGCTTTAAGTACCAGATAAGCGGGCTAAAGCCGTTGACAACCATCATCATAGGGTAACCAAGATGCCTCTTTTGTTGGCAAAATAATAGAGGTCTTTTGAAATATAAAACTTTCTTAATTGTTAACATAAAATATTTTACTTTTTCTCTTGTTTGTTATTATAACTTTCGCTTTATCCTATCTCCATTTTGACTTTTAAGAGAGTTTAGGATAGGATTCCTTTCTCAATGTCAATTTATGAATTGATACAAAGGAGAGTATATTGACCAAAACTTGGTTATAATAAGGTTTAGAATTTTTATTTATCTCCTAATGAATATAATATAATATTTAATTAATTCACTATATATTATATTATCTTTTTTTTTTAATTTCTCATAGATTTACTTCCCAAACAAAGACCATAATTTATTTATGCTTTTCCAAGAACTATTCAGAGAGAAACAAGCTTTATAACTAAATATATTTCATAAAATACTCCCAAGTCATTTTTTTTCTAAAAAAGACTTGCTGCAATTTGAGTTATTTCGAACCTGCTGCGCAAGAATATTGGATTGAGGCTGCTCCAAGTTTTGTATACATGAGTGGGGTCTATGAGCAGAGGATCACATGCCTGTGTGCTTCCCCGGCCTTTCCCTCTATTTTGGCTCCACTTCCGCATGTTGTCATTCTTATTACTTGTACATATTAATGATTCAATAGTCACCGCTGCCACCAACGACCCTGAACGATATCATATAAAACATTTATGAGGTGAAGAGTAACTTGATAAGATTCAACCATTATTTTGTTTGAAGTCGCCTATAAACAATGAAGAATATATGCTATTTTATATCTCGAATGCGCTTGCACGAATCACAAGGAGATCCAACGATTCAGGAGACAAAAAGTATAAAACTAAGGTGGGTCCACTGGCTGAAGATCAAATATCTCACTTGACTAGATTCAACCTCCTTAACCTAGATTGGAGGCCGATTGTGTGTAAACCATGCAAACCAAGGACTAACGTTAATCAAGCCGATCAAAGACATCCATATGCCTATCGTCTCAACCTAACTGGAGGAAAGAGTTCAGTATCACCAGCAGTCCCTTGGACGCCTCTCAGGTTCATCATCAGAGCTCAATAACAAGAATAACATGGCCCGCAAATATCCCGAAGGACCCCCTTGTCTATCTATCGGGTTACAGCGCCCTCTGCTTGATAACTTAGTCTTGTTTTGTCAATA
Organism: Phalaenopsis aphrodite; assembly: GCA_003013225.1. NCBI lineage: Eukaryota > Viridiplantae > Streptophyta > Magnoliopsida > Asparagales > Orchidaceae > Phalaenopsis > Phalaenopsis aphrodite. Next base: position 349,786 of record NEWO01000011.1, on the reverse strand, counting down.
TGGGTTTCTCATCTAGGGTCGATTATCAGGCTAGCTTAGCAGATCGACAATATCTTGCAGATCAAAAGCAATCATGCTGACCCAGAGTAAAATAAGATTAACCGACCAGCTATGCCAACTCGACATAGTCAACCTGACAAGCCTTAACGAACTGAAGCCTATCAAGCTCAGCCGATCGAAGCAGAGGTTTCAACCCATACATGTAAAATAACTAAAATTTCTTGTAACAGTCTCATTAAAATAAGGACAAACATGTAACTTCATATTGTACCTCCTCGTCTATAAATAAGAAGATTATTTTATGATAAAGGACTGATCAATAAGATTTATTATGTTCATCACTATGCACATCTCTCTCTCTCTCTATCTATCTCTCACTCACTATCTTTCTTCTGTTTAACTCTTGGGGTGGTGTGATTCACAGACAGATCATGATTCAACAAAAACATAGAAAAAAATTCTAAATCACAACTTGTTATTTTTCAAATAATTCACTAAAATTATTCTAAATATAAGGCATGGCTTCGAATCTAGTCACTCGTAACTAATTTTGCTCATAAAAAATTAGTCAAACCTATGTGGATATGCTAGTGATTTTAATGAAATATGAGAATTGTCTTCAAGTGAATTATATACATAAGGGAAAGGGGTTGTCTAACTTAATGCTAGTTGAATATCAAAGGCCATAAGAGGACTTGCATTGTTCTTCATTACCTTCTATGAATCTATTACAAGAAAGCTTAAAAAAGACTCAATCATATTCCCAAGCTTAAGTAGTGTGTTCAGTCGAAAATTATCTTGTAGAGGCTTCGTTGGAACTAACTCAAAGCCACTTAAAATCATGTATATTATATAATCTTCTCTCTAGTAAAGTTTGTTGGTTATGATGTAGTCGATGTAGTTACTATTGTGCTGGTACTTTCATAATCATCGTAATCATTGACGCTTCTTTTCTTGCTCTTGTCATTTTCACTCCATATATAATTAATTGAATTTATCCCAACTTTGCTTCATGGAAATAATTTGCTAAACCCTACTTAATTCAACCCACTAATGCTCAAAGAGAAGGGAATCTAGTTTAGACTTGCTTTGAGAGAGGAGACTTATTAACTTGATGTTGACTTGACATCCACAATTGATAGGATGGAGTTCTTTGTATTCATTATAAATCTCATGCAAAATTTTTACATTAAAACTTAAATAATTAATTCAATTCCCTTCCGATGCTTGAGGATCAAAGATTCTCAAGGAGAAGGGTTTTATTGGAGCTATCCAAAAGAAATTCCAATGATTTGAGGTCATAGGAATGGTCCAAATTAAACAAGCCTTAAAGAAAGATAAACAACAAGAGCTTATAAGAAATATATAATAAATAATCTTAAGAAAAATATTTGGAAAGAAAGATCTATTATGAAAAGGATGAGACATCTCACTCATGAAGCATGACCACTTCATGACACAATGAGACAAAAAAATCTTTCTTACTTAGATAATCTAACATCATTATAAGTGGACGTGTGACCTATTGACTATGATAAATGCATGTTGGAAGGTGGGATGTTGCCTTGAATGAGCATTCTCCTCAAATATGCAAGCAATATATTAAATGAAAAAAAAAATGAGAGAGTAGTTATGGGAGCAACTTGTGAATTTTGATTTCTCTTTGATGGATTTTTTCAAATTACTTAGATTAGTTAGGTGAGCATAGATGCCAAAGCCATCATTATCAGTGCCCATCTTAATAAATTTATCTGATTAATCTAATTTAGGTGTGTAATGATACATAATACTAAATTAAGTTATCTAACTCATTTATTAATCTATATATCTTTTAAATTCCTATTTAAATTAACATTCGATTTTTTTTTTTTTACTTTATGTTGTTGCTTAAGAAAAGATATAAATTTATATGTGCCTTTATATTGTCAATATTTAATTATCATGAGTAATCACATAAGTGGATGGTCGATCATATCA
>NEWO01000011.1:318496-347589 GCA_003013225.1 Phalaenopsis aphrodite | reverse complement strand
TATATATATATATATATATATATATATATATATATATATATATATATATATATATATATATATATATATATATATATATATATATATAGTGTTACACAGTAACATGATTTTCTAAAAATAAAAATAAAATCACTTTCAAAAAAAATTTCAAATGAAGATCTATACAATAAAATTTTAAGCAAAATTGTTAGGGAAAAAGTAATTTATTGGCTGGATAAGATTGGCGCTTAACTGAACTGTATGATTATTATTATTATTGAATACACAATCAACAAACAATCTCGATGTTTGACACTGATCTTAAATTAATCTTTTGAACAAAAAAATAATTAAACTTCAATTGAGAGTCATTAAGTACCCTGGTTTCAACAATCTTAAAGTCAAATTGAGCGACTCGACGAGAATGACCCAATGGTACCAAAATTGATCAAATCTGAACCAAATTAAGCTCTAATCAAGTCATTAAATCGCTTTTGAAAGTTTTCTAGACATATTTGAAAAGTAAAATGATTGTCGAATCTGACAATGTTATAGCCGAATTGAGTGTTCCAACAAAATAAATCCAATGAGCATAAAATTGTTCAGTTATGACATCATTAAGACACTCAAATATCTATTAAACGCTGTTTGATTTAAGGAAGCTCTCTGAACCGTTCGATCAAAATGATTCATATTATTGTATTAATTGTACCTAGCACCGCCCTTTTTTTTAGGGTAGAGGACAGCTTGAACCTGAAGAGAGAGCTTGAAGCTTTTAGAAGTAGCTGAAATCTAGCATCACTTCTGTCGTTGTCGACCACCGGCGGACCGTCGACTACCGCCAACCGTTTTTGACCATTACCTACCATCATCAATCACTGCCGACCGCCGCCGACCACTATCTATCGCCATCAATCACTACCAGACGCCATCTACTACCACATGTCGGTCGCCGTCCGTTTATTGCAACAAGTTCATCCGTATGTCGACGTTGTAACATGGGAGATGTTTTAACCCTTTCTCGCTTGTGCGACAAGTGATTACAACTATAATCATTATTTCATTGTGAAACTCAACAACTGAGCTAGCCCTGTGGTTATTTCTTTACTAGTTTTCCAGGTAAAAACTTTTAGTGTATTTACTCATTATTTTTTCTCTTCCGAGTATGTGTCAAATCTACATGTCACGCTTAGACGATAATACTTTACTGTCCCAAATTTTTCAGCATGTATCAATTATTATTATTATTATTATTATTATTATTATTATTATTCACGGCATCTAATTAATGTCCACTAATATTTTTAAAATAAAAATAGATATGTCGGGTAGCACATAATAGCATCGATATAGAAAGTTAATAAACGCTTTATCTTAAGACACATTTTGCACACAATTAATAAAGGGCAGATTTACATACATACCAATCAATTCCTATATATTTACAAATCGAACATCCAAGCTTTAATTTTTATATAAATGCTACCTTGCTTATGTATAAGATGTTGTATTTCAGTTTTAGATGTTAAAATAATGACATTTTTAATATAATGTAAAAAATTTAATGTTGTACAGATAAAATGTGTCAACATGAATCTTCAAGAGATCCAAAAGCCACAAGACAAAGGACATAACAAGTATGGGCCCACCAAAAAAAATCTAAAAGTCCGTCTTTCAACTCATGCTAGTCGTGTGCCAGTCAAACCTCATATCGAGTGATAACTGATGGCCCGTTGAAAGAATATCCATGTTAAATTCCCTCATGACCAATTCAACGGGGTTCTTGATCACTCAGATCGAATGATTGGTAACAGTCGCCCAAATCTCCTTCAACTGATCCCCAAACCGTCGATGATTGCGCGAATTGTATATCGGGTCAGACACCCTCTCCAAGCTCCTGACTCTACTCATGTCTGTTATCTAAAATACCCCACAACTCTTCCTACTTGACTAGAGGTACATAAATAATATTTTTGTCCCCTTATCTACTAAAAAGAGGCTCATGTCATGTATAAATGTTACTCAAATTCTACCGTTCATTATCATGCTCTCTATTTTTTTCCTGTTTCTTTTACGCTCTATTATTTTTTAAGTGTGTCTCTTGGACCAAAAATTTTTTTTGTGCGGACTCTTGACGTAGCTCTAAGTGCGGCGCAAAATATTTTTGAGTTATTTTCAAGTTATTTCTGGGTTATTTTCAATAATACAGAAATAACCCAGAAATAACCTGCGGTCTTTGATTTTGGATTATTTATGAGTTATTTCGGGATTATTGAAAATAACCCAGAAATAACCTGAAAATAACTCAGGAATAACCTGCACCGCACGTAGAAGTACGTAGATGTCCGGACAGAAAACGAGCGCCTCTTGGACAGCACCGGATTCAACAGGTGGTATAAATGTGATAATTAAGCGAAAAAAATTGCATGGGGAAAATTGCAAGACCTCGCATAACTAGAAAATCTTCTAGTAAAGTACGTCTCGTATTGTATAGGCTAGGCGCATTTCCACAAAAGTCTTAGAATTAGGCGTCCATATAATATACAGACCGACCGAGGCTGAGGTGTTATTGGTAGAAACAACAAATAGTGTAACATGTTTCCTTCTTACCAAAGAACGAAACATGTCTCTTGATCGAGAAACAGTAGAAATAGAATGATGCTGCTGATGGCATGCACTGGTCATATCATGTATATATGGACATGACATACATGTTTTTGTTCAGCATTTTCTTTAACCAAAATAAAAAAGAGAAATTTAATACTACAAAAAAACAAAATATATAAAAAAATAACACACAAAGTAAAGCCCCAACCCAAATCACTAGAAGAAATAAATTCTTATGAATTTCTTGTTGGGATGTACTAAAAGTAATGCAAGTTCAAGTGCAAGATGACGTGGTCCCTCATGATTGTTGTTAGGAGTTATGATAAGAAATAATTTATTCTTATAAATAAATTCTTTCCTTAGAATTAGAATTATGATAGGAATAAATTATTTCCTTAGAATTAATGAGATATTTGTTTTCTTATTTTACGTTATTTTCTATATCTCCTAATAATTAATATGAATTAATTATTGGAGATATCATGTGTTATATTCTTTCTTTCATATCATTTACTTTTATTATTTTTCCTATTACAAGATTCTTGTAAATGTTATTTATAAGTACGTTCATATCAATGAAATATTGAGTATTTCATCACTTTATTCTAAGTTTTAACTTGGTATCAGAACAAACACGATTCTGAGACTTACCTTCTCCTCTTCCACGCCAAAATCTCATCTATCTTCTTTCTAAGTCAAAACATATGGCAGACAAAATGCAAAATTTAGCAAAGTCTGAATCTTGCAAATTGGATAACCCTTTTATCTCCACTACTCAGATCAACCCGGTCTCATGCTTGTTACGCAGCCGTTGAATAGAGAAAACTACAATTCCTGTAGTCGTGCCACTGCCATGTTGATGGCTCTCAACATAAAAAACAAAGAAGGTTTTGTCAACAACACCGTCAAAGTACCACCAGAGACGTCCACCGCAGAACTTCAACAATGGAGGTGCTGCAACAACATTGTCAAGACATGGTTGTTTAAGTCAATTGCAGAAAACATTAGAGCAAGTATAATATACAACGAGAGTGCCCATGAAATCTGGCTCGACTTGAAGGAACATTTTTCTCGTACCAACAACGTTCATATTTTTCATGTCGATGAAGCCATCCACGATTGCAAGCAAGGTGATATGACAGTTGGAGCTTATTACACCAAGCTCAAAGTTCTATGGGACGAACGTGACGCCCTCCATAACATTCCTAAATGCACGTGTGGTGTCATGAAGGAAGTGATGCAGTTTCAGCAAAACCAGAAAACCATAAGATTTCTCAAGGGGCTTAATGAAACATACACTAGTATAAGAGGAAAAATTTTGCTCATGGATCTCCTTCCCAATGTCAGCAAGACACATTCTCTCGCGCTCCAAAAGGAAAAGCAACGCAACATAAACAATGTAAATGTGCTGCAGCTGGAAGCTTCAGCTTTTGCCGTGAAGAATAATGCACAAAAACCAGAGATTTCACGCCTAAAAAACCTCATTTAAAGTGTGGAAAATGTGACAAAATTGGGCATACCTCTGACACATGACGAACACATTTCAAATGTGATTATTGTAGATGTCAGGGACACACCATCAATGACTGTAGGAAGCTGCAAAGGACCAATCCAACAGGCAATAAATCTGAACGGAAAAATTTTGCTCCCAAAGTCAACCATGCAGATACCAATACATCGACGAGTCCTACATCATTCACCCTTACAGCTGAACAATATCAAAGCCTCATATCACTACTTACAGAGAACAAATCTAATACGATGGTTAATCATGTTAGCAGTACATCAGCCATGAGTGATATCTTAGGTAAAATCTTTTGTGCACCTATTTTTGACAAAGAAATAAGCTGGATTCTTGACACAGGAGTTACGGATCACATGACATATTTAGCCAACCTACTTACTACAAAATCCAATGTCATCAATCGAAAAGTTCACTTGTTTAACGGGGCTACTGCAACTGTCACACACATAGGCAACATTCATTTTGTTGACTTTGTTCTACAAAATGTTTTATGTGTCCCCTCCTTCAAATTAAATATGATTTTCATTAGCAAATTTGTGTTTGATTCACAATGTCTTGTCATTTTTAATAACCACCCTTGTGTGCTACAGGAGCAACAATCGGAGAAGATGATAGGAACGGGAACTAAAAGAGGACTCTACTACCTTGATACTCCACAAAAGAGCAAGTGCAATGTTGCTACTTCACCATCCCCAAATCTCTGGCATAAACGTCTAGGCAACCCATCAAATAAAGTTTTCAGCTTGTTTCATTTTTCCAATTATAAACAAGAAAATTTGTAATGTTTTTGATTGTTTGATTTGCCCATTGGCTAAGCAAACTCGTTTATCTTTTCAAACAAGTTCCATCAGCTCAAAAACACCTTTTGAATTAATTCATGTTGACATTTGGGGAGGAAACCAAGTTTCTTCACTCACAGGAGCACGGTATTTTTTCACAATTGTTGATGATTATACTCGATGCACATAGACTTATTTGATGAACCATAAATCACATGCACATTCATACATCATCAAGTTCATAAACCTCGTTGAAACATAATTCAATCTAAAAGTCAATATCATTCAAAGTGATAATGGTCCTGAATTCATATTGAGGAATCTCTATCTCGACAAAAACATCATTCAACAATCAAGTTGTGTCTCCACTCTACAACAAAATGGTGTAGCCGAAAGAAAACATTATCACTTACTCAACATAGCTCGAGCCTTATTGTTTCAAACTAATTTACCCAAAAAATTTTGGGGAGATGCAACTCTAACTGCCACCTACCTAATCAACCAAACACCAACATCCCTTCTCCAAGGAAAGACTCTTTCTGAAATGCTCCTCCAAACAAAACCCACATATGATTATTTCCGCGTGTTTGGGTGTCTTTGTTTTGCCTCAACACATCGTTAGCGACCAAAAAATTTTAATCCTTGAGCCAATCAATGTCTTTTCTTAGGGTATCCATACGCGCAAAAGGGCTATAGAGTCTATGAACTTTCAACTGGGAAGGTTTTTGTATCACGAGATGTTCGTTTCCATGAAAACACTTTTCCTTCCCCTTCTTTCGATACAGATAAGGGCTCAATTCTGCACTTCACCACCCACACCGTCATGCCTTCATTCGATGAATTACCTTAAGAAAATATTCCATCTTCTCAAGGCAATGAAATCCCCTCTCAAGAGACTACTTCACCTTCAAATTTATTCTCAGAACAACCTGCAACTCTAGACCAACAAATACCATCACCACGACCAAAAAGAACAACAAAAACGCCTAGCTATTTGCGTGAGTATCATGTTGGTATTTCTCTTCCCTCAAGACACCCCCCAACATCGAACTCCGTGTTGGCCAAAACCACAGGTACCTTCTATCCATTAACCTACGTCTTCTCATATGCTAGATTGTCACCTAAACATCGTGCTTTTACCACCGCCCTTTCAATTGAAAAGGAACCAAGCACCTTTGTAGAAGTCAATCGTAATCCAAAGTGGCAGGTTGCTTTGCGAGAAGAACTTGATGCACTCAATGTCAATGGTAAATGGTTCCTTGTACCATTACCGATTGGAAAGAGGTCATTTAGATGCAAATGGGTATACAAAATCAAACTTCGTGCAAATGGGACAGTTGAACGCTACAAGGCCAGATTAGTGGCAAAAGGGTATAATCAAATTGAAGTGTTAGATTTCCAGGAAACCTTTGCCCCTGTAGCAAAGCTTGTAACTGTTCGCCTACTTTTTGCGTTAGCTTCAACCAAGCAATGACATCTTCACCAACTAGATGTCAACAATGCTTTCTTGCATGGGGGCCTCGACGAAGACGTATATATGTTGCCACCTCCTGGCCTCGGACAAAAGGGGAGACTCGAGTTTGTAAACTCTACAAATCATTATATGGTCTCAAACAAGCTTCACGACAATGGTTCATCAAGCTTTCCACCGTTCTAAAGCAAGTCAATTTTATGCAATCAAACGTAGACTATTCTTTGTTCATCCAATCCCAGAATGGTAAATTCATCGTTCTTCTTATATATGTAGATGATATGGTTCTCGATACTACTAAGCAAGTTAAGAATTATTAACATACATTCCAAACTTGAGCGAGAGTGTTAGGAGTTATGATAGGAAATAATTTATTCTTATAATTAGAATTAAAGTTAGTGTTAGAGTTATGATAAGAAATAATTTATTTTTGTGAATAAATTATTTCCTTAAAATTAATGAGATATTTGTTTTCCTATTTTACGTTATTTCATATATCTTCTAATAATTAATATGAATTAATTATTGGAGATATCAGGTGTTATACCCTTCCTTTCATATCATTTTCTTTTATTATTTTTCCTATTACAAAATTCTTGTAAGAGTTATTTATAACTTCGTTCATATAAATAAAATATTGAGTATTCCACTACATTATTCTGAGTTTAAGCAATTATCATTACGTGCATGCGGTTAGTCGCACGTAATATATATATATATTTTTTCTAGACTCACTCCCATTGATTTAAAGAAGGTTTCTTAAAATAAAAAGAAGAGTTCATGGGAATACCATCTTGGTATTTAATATTTCTATAGATGAAAGTATAACTTGCATGTGCTCTTGTGACACAAAGAGCAATAGGATTTGTTAGTTGAGCTAAAAGAGCTATATTTGCACTATGTTGTGCTAGCTCTTCTCTAGTAACAATCTCTAAACTGTTTTAAGGTTTGAAAATTACCCATACTAATCTTGTATTAGACCATAAACACAAGTCAAATTAATATATGTATCAATCACTCATATCACCCATGTGAATTTGACTCATAGTTTATCGTCCACCCACATGTCTATAAATATATCTACTCATTTGTCATTGCTCATATCATCTACATGTCACCATCACCATTGCCCCTTCCTTCTCCAACGATTCTTCCTTGTCTCATTCATCTCCTGTCCTCATATCCTCTCCTCCCCTTAGACTTCAACACTCCCGTTCCTCCTCTCCTCTTCTCACCTCCTTCTTCTTCTTCAACTAATCCATGGACAATAACCAACCGCAAGAATCCAACACCAATACTGTCATCCCCAGTTCCGGTGAATTGCCGGCAAGCCGCACCAACGCCGTCTCCGACCCCATCCGATCTCGATGGACCCCGAAGCCCGAACAAATCCTTATACTTGAATCCATCTTCAACAGCGGCATGGTGAATCCTCCCCGAGAAGAAACAGTTCGAATCCGAAAGCTTCTCGAGAAGTTTGGATCAGTTGGGGATGCTAATGTCTTCTACTGGTTCCAAAACCGCCGGTCGAGATCCCGCCGTCGTCAGAGACAGTTGCAGGCTAGCCTGGCCGCTAGCCATAGCGGCCAAGCTAGTGCCGCTACTTCTACTTATGAGTCAACAGCAGCATCTTGCTCGTCATCGAGCTTAGATGCTGCTTCTTTGACATCTTCATTTGGCTCTTCTCCTTCGTCGTCATCGCCGCCGTCGTCCATGGGTTCAGTCTGGTGTGAAAGTGCTGATGATCTATTCTCCATTTCACAACAAATGGGCTTTGGTGATAGTACTTCATCTTCCACTAGGTTCTACGAGCATCAGCCTGGTAGGGGATGGTTTTCTTATGGTAGATGATTAATTAAGTATTCAAATAAATTAATTGATTAGCTGTTCTTAAATGATTTAAAGGGTTTTCTCCTTAATTAACTCATGAGCACTCTTTAATCAGCTGTTGTTTCTTCTTTGAAATATAATTAAAAGTAAAAACTAGCAACTTAATTACCCTTTAATCAAACTCTTACCTTTCAACTTAAGCTAGTTATATTAATCCTTTTTTTTCCCTTTTGGTTTGATTCTTCTAAATTAGATGTTGAAAATGATTGAATTTTTTTCTCTTTTTTTTCTGAATAAGAACATAATTTCTTCACCTCTTTCAACATGTCTGCAACCAACAACCATTTGTTAACAACCATTTGTTGACAATATTGAAAGAGATAGGGAGGGATACTTTGAAATTTTATGCATGAAATTGCATATATAGCATTATCTTTTGCATATTTTTACCACAAATAAAATTACACTATTACCATATTTTTTGTCAAACCACAAAATAAATAATACCACAACATTTTGCTGAAAGTGAATCTGATGAAGTTGGCGATAGAACTATATATGTGCAGGATTTGTTGCAGAATAAATACTGAAATTACCATTCAAAATTATAATGCAGGCACTGTAACTGTTTTCATTAATGAGATCCTAACAGAGGTTCCAAGAGGACCGATTGACATTAGAAGCATGTTTGGCCATGATGTGCTAATAGTGCATTCATCTGGGGAGTTTCTTCCAGTTAATGAGTATGGAATTCTATTGCAGAGCTTGCAGATGGGTGAAAGTTATTACTTGGTAATATTTATTGCTAAAATCGCATTCTATTAATTTTGTCAGTTCATAATAATATAATGCTACACAAACTTTGCAGCATATGACATAAATTAATACATCTAAAACTAATATAATCTGTAAATTGTAGAAATAAAAAAAAAAGAGAAAAAAACTGATCGCTTTCTCTATAAATGTGGAGAGGAAAAGAAAGCTAACTGCTCAAAATTAATGGCTAACTTGTTTTGTCTGCAGATTGCACGACCTAATTAAATAATTATTGAAGGAGTCCAAAATGTATTGAAAAAAGGGAGCAAGCCGCAAAATATAGTTAAAGAAATGGGGATGATGATCTGGTGGAGGACTGCGTAGCTTACAGGAAGCAGTGGATGGATGCATGAGAGAAGCACAAATGTCTAGTCCCTACGCCTTCACATGTGCTCATGCCGGAGCTACAAATTTTATGTAATCTTGATGTGACCATTTTCTTATATCATGATAATATATATATCTATATATATATTTATATATATATATATGGTTGTTGGGATAGATTAATGGCACATTTTAAAATTGGAGCTGTTGTAACTACTAAAGAAATTAATAGGATCTGTTGTTAGTGCGTCATGGTAGCATCCATTGAAGAAGTTTTTTGGTGTTTTTATTTTTAATTATATATTTGACTTTGATAGTTTAAAATTATGTTGGTGCAGAAAATATTGATAGAAGTTATTTTGGTGAAAATTTTATAATTAATGAATTTGAATATAGTTGTAATGTGTGTCATTAAGTTCAAAGCGCTACAGTGATATTGTACGAAGGTCTTACACACACAAATATAAGAAAAAAATTAATAGAGACAATAAATAGAGTTTTAATGTGGAAAACCAAAAAAGTTGAAAATCACGGGTTATAGATCGGTTGAGATGATTACACTATATTGATATAGGTTACAAAACTCTATCGATCATTAAATAGTTGATAGTAATATTACATAAATGAGTTATCAAAGTGACTTCCACTTGCATAGTTGGGGAAGTGGTGACGACACAATTGCTACTAAGGAAGATAGACATCAGAGATCCTGTGACAGAAAATTTGATGCTAGTGTCATTCGTAGAGGTAGCGATTAACCAGCGATGACAGTGATAGTTGAGCAACTAAGGTCTAGTGGTGGTGGAGACCCAACAACAGTTGTTTGGCGTCAATGATAGTGATGACCGGTCTCAATTTGACGATAGGATAAAAATCACGGGGCATAGATTGGATGAATTGATTACACTATATCGATATAGGTTACAAAACTCTACCGATCATTGAATAATTGAAAGCAATATTACACAAATGAGAGTTGACGAAGCGACTTCCACAAGAGGAGTGACATACTATGTTGGAGAAGTGGCAACAACACGATTGTTGTGAAGGAAGACCAACATCAGAGATCATGTGACAAAAAATTTCATGTTAGAGTCATTGGTAGCGGCAGTGGTCTGACGGCGATAACAGTGATAGCCAAGCAACAAAGGCCAAGTGGTGGTGGAGACCCAACGACGGTGATTTGGTGTCGACGATAGTGGTGATCCTTTTCGGTTCGACGGTGGCCCAATAATGATGGTCTAGTCGCAACGATCATGGTGGCTAAGTAGCGATAATTTGACGACAGTGGCGACCAAACAATCATGGTCCAAGAATGACAAGTGTGGTGGTCAAACAACGGTGGCCATGTACCAAATGATGATGATTCGATGGAGGCAACGGTGGTGATCATGTATCGATTGTTTGTCTGGGGCGGCGATTAGATGATGGTGGTCGGTGATACCGCTTCTAGGTGCACTCACACTGTGGTGGCTCACACAAGTTTACATATCGTATCAGTAATATCAAATTTTTTTAGTCCGGAATCGATCCCAAGGCAAACGATGGAATTAGACTTAGGGAAATGTTCTAGTATACTAGTTTTCGTTCTTTGCCTGGAATTGAGATTAGGTTAAAGCTCTACAAACTACTCCTACTGAATTGCAAAATGATTTAAATGTTAAAATTTTACAGAAATCCTACTTAACCTATTTGGATTGTTGAATATCAAGTTATAAGGTTACCCTCCCTTGTAACGATTTGAGTGGAGCATAGGAAATGAAAAATACTAATTATAAATGTGGCTAGTGACAAATAGGAACAACTCTCTTCTTTACCCTCTCTTGAGTGCATAAAAAACAATGGTTAAAATGGTCTTAATTCCTTAAATCTCATTTTGAACCCATCAAAGACTGTTTCCCTAATATTTGTGTCTCTCTAAGATTTGCATCTCCCTTCAAAGACCTTAAAACGACCTTGATCAATTTTTTATTTAAAATTTTTTTAGAATTTTAAACAATAATTTTAAATTTTTCTGCCCTCATTATCTTCGCTAGAAGTCTTTTTTGTAGGATCATTTATATGTTTATAACACCAACAAAATTTATCTTAAAATTCTTGAAGAAATTTAGTTTTAGATGCCCTAATGCTATAACTAGGATATTTTTTAGTTTGATCAACTTTTGTGTCAAGTCAATTGTAGATATTTTAAAGATATTGAGAACATCATGAGTTATCATTGTGTTTGTGTCCGTGAGTGGGTGGGTGCGCACGAGCGCCCGTGCATATATATATATCTGTGTGTGTGTGTTTGAGGGTACATTTTCATGTAGGATATTACTTAAGAAGAAAAAAAAGAAAACAAATCAAATGAAGTAGGACCTAAATCTTATATTAACTTAAATGAAATCATACTAAAAATCCTTATTATTAGTTTTAATTTTAAAATTAAAACAAAGAAATATGGTTCATTTGTCAACCAAAAAGAGTGGATTATCTAAAGTTAATTAAACTCTCGGGCACCTTTAAAAGACTATCTCAAGAAGAGAAAAATGTTCATGTTTTACTTTAATTGAATATCAAAGAGTAAAATATGATTAAAATTATGATTCTAATAATGTATTATTTGCTTCTATATGGGTCAAACCACGAGATAGATTGTGAATCACTATGACCAAACTACAATTATCTTTTCATACGAAAAATCCTATATGACAATTGATTAATGATGAATCACTAAGAGTCAATAAGCATGAATGAACACAAAGGATGACTATGGTAGGATAAAAATTTATATAAAGAAAAAATTAACAATTTAATTAGAATTTCATGGTCCCATCATCTAAAATCATTAATCGCAAGTTCACTTATTCGTGAAGGTAAATGACCTAGCTCAATCTTGTGATGCTTTCAACCAACAGACATAAATCATGTCATTTAACAAAGTCTCACAATCTCAAATGGAGGGAAAAAAACATAGATTCCTAAATAAATGAATCCACATTATAATTTGAAAAGGTACATAATTTATAACCTTGAGAATTATTAGGAATGTACTTGAAAAAACATAAAACAATGTCATTTGTTGGGATAGAAAATTCAGGAACATTGACTTTATTGATTTTATTTTTTTGATCTTATTTGATTTATATGCTCATAAAATTATTTTTTGTGCTCTTTTTAGTGTGTAGATCTTTAAAAGAAATTAAAATATTAGTAAAATTGCCTTCTTTGAGACTTTTTTAATCAAACATTGATTGTAAATACTTACACTAAAGCTATCCTTAAAAATTATAAGTGACTTTAATAAATATCTTGAGTATCATGACATGATTTAAGAGCAAATTTAAGATATTCATGATAACTTTTTTAAATTGAGGTGAAGGGCTTAGAGCATAAATATCTTGAAAATATTATTTTTGAATTATTTATTGAAAGTTCACAATGCATCACCAGACTAGTACCAACATTGAGTAGTAATCCCTTAAAGAGGCATTTAATGACTCTTCTCAGATGTAGAAGATTATGCAAATAAAACATAATAAAATAAAAATAATACAAATCTCCAATTGTAGTAATGAAGAGTATGCTAACATTGCATAGGTTCAATGGCTCTATATGATGCTTCACAATTAAATATTTATTTTGTTTAGTTTATATGTGTGTGTGTGTGTGTATTGCAGAGAAAAAAAAAATCTTCCATTCCATAGAAAGAGTTTTACATCTTATATATGAGAGCTGTGTGTGCGTGTGTGTGTGTGTGTGTGTGTGTGTGTGTGTGTGTGTGTGTGTGTGTGTGTGTGTTGCAGAAAAAGATTCTTCCATTCCATAGAATGAGTTTTACATCTTATATATGGTAGCTCAATTGAGTCCCCATTAAGCTAAATTTTCAACAAAGGGGGGTTGCAAAACCTTACAGGAAATGATATTACTAGTACTCATAGATTTGGCAAGCTAGTTAGAGGGTTGATTTCCTTCCCTGGGAACATAGCTCCAAATGACCATAATTGAAGAAGAGAGGTTCAAGATCTTCTTAACCCAGTAGATAAGATATGAAGGTGCAGTGGTTTGTTGCTTCAGGATAAAAATTAGATGGTGGGCATCAGATTCTAGATGTATGTACTTGTGATGGAACGAGATAGCCAACATTAAGGCCTAGCAGAAAGCAGCAGCTTCAGTTTCTAAAGCATCTCTAGCAAACATTGGTGCTTGGAAAAACCATAGACAGTGTCCATTGTGGTCTCTGCAAAGTTTACCAAAGGTAGTAGAGGATGAGTTGTAGTTGTCATCAGTGTGTGTGTGTGTGTGTGTGTGTGTGTGTATAAAGTCTATTTTTAGTGTTACATGCTCTTTAGGCTTCTGAATTTCTTAGATATATAATAATCTTATACCTTTTGAATTTTATGCCTCCAAACTTTTCTTATATAAGTAGAGATCATCTCTAATAATTGCTTTCAATGAGTCATTTAGTAAAGATGTTCAATTTTGGATAGTTTTAAGGCTCATGTCTCTCGAGATTATTTATAAGAGTGAGTAATTGGAGAGTTATGTCATTTAAAATAAGTGAAAACCCTTCTAAAATTTTTCAATAAGGACCTTATTTAATACTATGTATATTTTATGGATTATACTTTTTAAGGCATATATCTTATTAGGTTTTTTAGATAAAAAAAGAAAAGACTGTTTTTATTATAACAAAATTTAATTGCTATCCAATATGGGATATATGATCACATAAAAAAATGATATTATGCCCAACTTGTTTGCAAGAAAGAAAATATTATTGCAATTAAAAATAAAACCCTCAATTTACTATCAAGAGAGAAATATTATATCTTATTGAGATATAAATTCTTTAAAAAAAATCCCTTAATATAAGGCTCCTAGTTTCCTCTTTTAAATAAGTATATTTATGATTTCTATGAAAGTCATAAAATGAAGAAGAGCTATTTTTAAATCATTTCATTGGGTGAGTCAAGTTAGAAGCTTTTATCATACAATTTGGTATGGTTAATTTATTGGTGTGAAGTCCTCGATATAATGTCTCTTAATCATTGATGTTGGTGATATGATTAGGCTCCCTTTTTTGTACCTCTTGGTAAAAGGAGCTCAAGTGTCTAAAGCATCATGGAGGATGGATAGCTTCTCCAAGGTAGCCGTTTAAGTTTTCTCAACTTTTTGGATTCAATCCAAAGCATAAATCCTTATTATGATCATTCTTATTATTTAATCCTCTTGTTAAATCTCAAAAAGGTAAAGTGAGCAAATAAGATCATGAATTTTATGAAATTGGATACTAAGAGTTGACCAACTATTGTTTCATAGATTAAGCAAAAATTTACCATTATATTTAGGCCAAAAATGTTTATACAAAGTGATTCACCAAAAGTGACATAAGAAAATCCTCATGAACTAGAAAATGTATCTTTTCTTGAAGTATATTTAAAAGGTTAGTAATGAGACAATGTTGGATTGAGCCCTTAGTTCTTGTTGGGGGTTTATGGCCTAGCCCAACAGCACAAGAGCAATAATTTGAACTGGTAGGGTCAAAAAAATATTTCTAAAACTACGACAGAGGAGAAATTTTAGTACAATGATAATGGTGGGGAGGACAAATATTACACAAATTGTTCACATGAATAAAATCATGAAAGAAATAAAAATCAAGAGAGATGACCCAATTAAAACAATATGCTATATAAGATGAATGCTTTTCAAGTTTGTCTTTCTCCTTAATTGGAGAAATTATGATTACCAAAGTTGTATTTTCATTTTATCTTTATGCGAGAGTAGTAAAGGATATTGGAGAGAAAACTAAGTAATTAGCACTTGTACTGGTTGAAATTCTACAAAAGCAATCACTCAATGATGGACATATTAGATGGCTGTGAATGACGAGCTGGTTAACTCTAGACATTGGTGCCAATTGCAAATGGTTAAAGCGGATGGATAATGTCAGTCAGGTGATATGAACATCAGCATCAGCCAATGATGCCAATTATTAGTAGTAATCATTAATGTTTGATCACATAACTATCTTACATCCTATTTTTATAATCGTCTACAATTGCAAGTTTTCATCATTATTTCACTGAACAAAATTTCTCCCAACATTATGAACTCAGTCCAGGATGGGGCAGCCAACAAACAACTAAGATAAAAAAAGTAATAAACATACATCTTTATGATCATTTACAACACAAATCTTTCACAATCCTTACAGCATCAGCAGGCAGCTTCAGCTGATGAACTAAAAGTCTACAATAATCTCCCTATGTCACTCACCAGCATCCATAAAAACAAAGGGGCAATTACATACATAGCGCAAGTTCTTGTGTATTTACATATATCAAGCTTAAACTTTCAAATTTACACACATAGCACTCAAATCTATAATATCACATCAAAAATAATACCATTACCACTGTTTAAAACTGAAATACACCTTTTTCATGCATAGATTTAAAGCACCAAAATGCTATTTACATAAATATGAAAGTTTAGGTGTGAGTATGTAAATACATAAGAATTGGGTGCTACATGTGTAAATTTCCCGACAACAAAACACAGCGTTATTGAATCTATAGAAGAAAAGCTAACAAAGCATTAGCAAATTAAATGGTGGTCTCATGAAAAGTTTGAGAACGAGAAAATGCTGCTGGATTGGCATGCAACAGCTGTGTGGGATCTGCAGCTTCTGCCTTCCGAGACTTGGAAGGGAAGGCTTTGAATAAACCACCTTCATCAGGTTTAATACCGAGGGTGGCAAAAATTGAGCTCTTTGCAGCCTCATCAATATCATCAATCCTTAAAGTTTTGGGAACCCATAAGGACTTCTCAGCATTCCCCTCCGCCTTCGAAGTAGCATCCCTGTAATGCTTACCTAAAGTCGGAGAACCATTTCCAGAGCAGTTGCTGGTGCTTGCAGACGATGATGGTGACAATCCATTGTTCTTTCCTACTGAAGGTACATTCCATGGTCCATTAGTCCAGCCAGGCATGCAGCTCCAAAAGGAAGCAGGTACTAATGGAAATGGAAATGTAGGAGTACAGAAAGCAGGAGCGGTCACCAATGGCGGACGAGTCCATGACATTGGTGCAACAAAGCCGGTTTCTTGTCCAGGAACAGGCTCAGATGAGCTCCCATCTGCTGCCACGGCGGCGGCGGCGGCAGCGGCGGCGGCAGCAGCAGCAAAGTTGTTCCATCCTGGATTCCAGGCGAATGCCCAAGGAGGCACTGAGAAACATTGCAGGTGATGCAAGGGTGCAAGTCCATTTTGGTATAAATGAGAGGCCTTTTGCTCTGCATCTTCAAGAAAACCATTTTCTGCATGTTTAGAAACTGTAGCAGGTGATGAACATGAGGGTTCCTCTCTATTTTCCCTGGTTGTGAAGCCCAACTCTGAAGCTCTCTTCTGTTCTCCAAGAGTAAGCACGGAGGTCATGGATTCACATAGAGGCACGTCTGGTCCAAATTTTAGTATGGTACCGTTACAGTTCAGGGGTGCCCTCTTGTTGGAACTAAAGCCACATGCAGAAGCTTCATGATGGGGTAGATCAGAGCCATCAACTTGAACTGATGCAACTGCATCAGGCGTAAGCACCGTATGCCGATAGCACGAGGAAGTGTTCTTATTTTTACGCCTTCCAGCACCCACAGGAACATTCCTCATTGTTCCTCCAGCAGTCCAATATCTTTGACAGTTCTTACAAAAGTGCCTTGGTTGGTTGACATTGTAATTGTTATAATAACAGAACTTAGTATCCATACTGTTGCAGCGTGGACATTGAAGAACCTTATCTGGTTTCTTGAGAACTTTATCGTCACCTGAAGCTTCAGTCTCTTTGTTATCCTGTTCGGGCTTCAGCTCTTCAGCTTCTTTTGCAGACTCAGTTGAGGTTTTCTGGTCTTCTTCAATGGTATTGCCCATGCAAGATGAGTTGAGTGATTCCTTTGGGTCCAAATCCTTAGGGGTTTCGATTGCGACGACTTCAGTGTTTGCCATTTCTTTACAGGCATCCTAAACAACACAAAATAAAAACTAGCTCAGCAGCATTTTGCAAACATGTCATTTGTAGTTTAAGTAATTTTTATAACAATTAATGTAAGAATGATATCATAGGATAATTACAAAAAAATAAATAATTAAAAAATACAGCGCTCTACCATAAAAGAATAGCTTACATTCCACCTTATTCAAGGTATAATTACAAAATTACAAGCCATGAAATGAAAACTTATAGCATAAGCTAATGAAAAAAATATGTCTGACATAACAATCTATCTATATATATATATATATACACACACACTAGTAGGTTCAAAAAGATAGTAAACTTCTGTAAGCACAAAAATGGATGACTAAGAGTCCAACATGACATATTTACAAATGTTTTAGAAAAGGCGACTCCTATGTCCTCATGCATGAGATTTATATTTAAAAATATGTTTTAAAAAGCAAGGGCGTTGGGTGGGGCATTTTAGCTGTTAAGGAGCGGGATGTTTTAGCTCCAAGGCGTTGGGCGTAAGCCCCACAACTTAATATATATTAAGAAAAAATAAGTGTTTGAATATAATAAAAAAATTAAACACAATCAGAACAAGTCTTCTAGAATTAGAATCTTCAGGATGCTAGCAAAACTCCACCCAAAAAATTGGAAACATATAAAAATAAGTAAACAAATTTGAGCCAAAAAATAAATTTATGAACATTTGATCTCAATCCTTGAAGTTTATTCATTCTTCAAATTAATCATCAAAATATTCTTCATCTACACCAATAGTTGTTTCCAAATCACAACTAGATTCTTCATATCCTCCGCATTCATTATTCAATTCATTGAAGTCATCATTATGCCTAATCTCGGATGCATTCATAATTTGTTTTTCCTTATCATTGTTGCCTAAATTACAAACACAAACAAAATGACATTTGTAAAAATTTAAGATATTTTCCTATAAGAAATTAAGAATGCATATTTATGTAAAGAATAATTAAATGTAAAAATGAAACTTGTTCTTTCATTCATCTTCATTTTCCTGTGAGAATATGTTATAAAAATGTTTTTTCTTCCTTGTGCAATATTTTGTCAATCTTTATTTGCATTTGTAATGGGCACATTTCTAATTACATCAACATCAATGGCATGTTCGTCTTCATTCATCCAAGAAGGTTCTCATGAAAGCACTGATTCTTTCTCAACAATTCACTCATCATCAGAGTCTATATCATTTATTAGTATTGGATCGAAGTCTTGTTTTTCTCTTGTACTTCTCTTCCTCAATCTAGTATTATATCTTAGACATACCAGAGCATTCAACCTCTTGTGCTTCAACTTATTCATCTTCTTAGTATGAATCTAAGATAAAAAATATTATTTTTAAGAGCTGATTATAAAAGCAAATAATAATAATTTTAACTTTTGGGAAATAAAAAAATTATTATCGATTCAAAAGTGCTCTAATTTCTTTTACAACTTGATGAACTACATGTGAGGCTAAGAACTCGAATCATAAAATTCATTAACTCCGGTGTTTCCACTAAATCTTACCCACCAATCATTAGGAGATATCAACTTTCTTGAATTCATAGCAACTCTACTCCCAAAACCTCCTCGTAAGTTATCATAGGAGTCTAGTTGAATATTAGCTCTAAGACAATCTTCATAATTCAACATTCTTTCCATACAACCAATTAACCCTTATTTTACCTCATTATCATTAGAAAAATTATCCTCAAAGCGACATTGATGGTTTAAATAATAATCAATTGCATGTAGTGATTTATAAAGTTGGACTTCTCACTTGCATCAATTTTTCTACTTCTTTTCATTATGCCCACAATTAAAAGCAATTTTTTTTTAAAACCATTAACTCATAAATATAACCCATGGTTGGTTTTTATTCTGAGTCAACCTCTCTTAGAACATTTACAAGGAGCACAACACTTTTGATACAATAAGCATGAAGACCGCAAAAATGTGTATCAAACAAAATAACAAGTCAAGCTTTTATGACATCCTTCTTCTTTAGCCATTAACTAGAACATCAAACTTCCGAGGATAACATTGCCTGAAGTAACTGCTTATGCTTGTAAATGATTTGGAGAGTCAAATATGTCATAACAAACTGTGTGATGGTTGAACGAATGATTTACCTCTCCTTTGTAAGAGATCTCATCAAACCAAGAACCCATGTGTGGCCATAAATGAATTTTACAAGTTTTGCTTTTGCAAGTGTGCTCTCGTGAATGTTCAATTTTGCATTGTCTTCTGACATTAGGTCAATACAATGTGTTGCACATGGTGTCCAATAAATATGTTATCTTTTCCCCATTATTTTGTTACTCATTCACATAATTTGACCAATTATTTGTTATAATTTGCACCACATTTTTTCTCTCACTTCCTCAATCACATCATCCAAATAATCGAATAATAAATCATCACTTTTTATAGTAATAGAAGCATCCACAGATTTAAGAAAAAAAGTCTCATTTAGACTGTTCACAAGAAAATTAATCAAAGTTTTACAATTTTCATCTGTCCAACTGTCTCACAAAATTGAGCACGCATATTTACTCCATGCCTTCATATGCTTCTCTAATATCTTATTCATAGTAGTAAACTCATTTTTGAGTATCAAAATTTTCAATTCATGCATTATAGACAGAGTAAAACTAAGTGCAAAATTAGCAATTATTTCAAACATAGACATGTAATATGAGCCACTGACAACATTAAACGTCAATCCGGTTGAGTAGCAAAATCTACCAATTGCCCTACATGCTTCTTTTCTTTCAACTTTTTTCCAATTAGAATATAAAGTAGAATTACTTGTTTATGTTGTGGAAAAATGCATTGGACCTCTAACTCTATGTGGCCTCTGAGAGGAGCCAACTAATGATGAATTTGTAGTATTTTAACCTTCACCAATATTTGTTGCACGACTTCTAATATGATTCAATACACTGTCCCGTTGCAACTTCTAATAATTTCTTACGTTTCTCTTGAACTTCTAACTTAATGCCGTTTTATGTGCCCACAAGATGTTTTTTCATACTATTTATTGTTCCATTACACACTTGATTGCAAAACCGCATATTTTTCATTCGGTATGCTTGTTTAATATTGCCATACAAATTCTTTCTTGCTAGTGTGAATACTACCAGCCACACAATCCTCCTCTTCCATTACAAGTTAATAACTAACCTAACACATTAAAAAAAATAATAATAAGGTCAAAATTACCTTTAGCAAATTGAAATATGAAAAAAAAAATGCAGTGAATAATTTGTGAAAAAAACATGAAAAAAATATTATGATTTATTGTAGCTAGAATAATCTCTAGCAAATCTTTTAACATTAAAGAAAAAAAAGTTTGTGGTTTGTTGTAGCAGCTACAATGAAATTACTAATTTGTGAAATGATAAATAGTAAACTCACTATAGCTACAGTGAAATGATAAATTAAACTCATAAAAATATAAAAAATACAACATAATCTAATTTGTGCGACTACAGTAACAAAAAAACCGCAAACCTCACTAGCTACAGTGAAATGATAAATTAAAGACTTATATAATTTCACTATTTCTACACTACAGTAACAAAAAACTCATAAAAGCATAAAAAAATCGCAAATCTTACTGGTTGCACCGTTACGAGAGAGACTATGCGAGTGCAAAAGAGTACACGATGCGAGTGTGGGAGAAGACGCTGCGAACGACCCTGATCCAAGCTTGCATATGAGAGCCTGCATGCGAGATGAAGATTGTCTGCGTGCGAGATGAAGACGATGCAGATGATTTGAGTGCAGGAATAAACCGTAGCTTAGCGCACATTTACTGTGCGAAAGAGAGGAAGAAAGAAGGAGAAGTCAAAGGAGGAAACATTCGATGTTGAGTTCGAACTCTGTGTGCGATGGAGGAAGCAGAACTCTGCATGTGGCTAAAATCATATAGATATTTATAATTAAGGATTTTTTACTCTTTTTACTCAATTAGGAAGCGGGGCGTACGCCACATAAGACGGGCATTGCGCTCTGATTCTTTTCAGGCGCAAGCTCCGCACGTCGTGGGCTTGGGGTGGAAAACCTTACGCCCCCGCCCTGGGGCGCACCCCGAGCAAGCCCTAAAAACTTTTTTAAAATAGAGGTTAAAAGTAATTTAGATTTGATGACTAAGGTTTTTAATGTTTGCAAGCCCCTTAGTTAAATACTCTCCCCCCAAGGAAAATACTTCCAATTAAGGAGATCAATTGACTCAGCAATTTAGAAACTTATTAGGTTTGTGATGCTTGGGAACATGTACAAGTAAGAAATGGTTATTATCATCAAATTGTCATGGTTACTATAAGAGTTTCCTAAATGACTAAAGGATAAATGTATTATAATAAAATAAAAGAACCCTTTGGATCACTCGAGCAATTTTGCCAAAATGGTGCCTTAGCTTAAGGATGACAGTCAAGATTTTAGCTGTACTGGTCTGTGTGAAGCCTTATAGCGGGCAAGGTTTGGCTCCTTAAAGTCTTAACTCATTAGAGTGTGTATGTGTGTTTGAGCAACATTTTGAAAGTAAGTTTTGACTAACACTTAGCGGCCTTATGCATAGCGTTCCAATTCCAATTTTGTCCCATTAATCTTTAATCTAAGGGTTAGAATTTATTTTGTTGAAATAATTATTAAATCTACAAATTTAAATATCCTAATATGCCAAACCAGCAAACCCTATCCCTCAAATTCTATATTCCTTCTTAGTTCTCTTCGCCTACAGATTCAATATATGCCTTTCTTTTCACATCAGCCATTCTCCCGCTCCCTCTCGCTTCATCAACTGTTCTCCAAGCTCTTCCATGGAGCCGCCACCTCCACTGCCTAAGATGCATGTTTTTGAGAAAACGAAACTTCTATTTCTCAAATAAATGATGTTTGATTTCTTGAGGGCTTACAAGAGCTATTGTATTACTTTTTAGCACATCTTTTGCTTTATTTTATAAACACTAAAATTGCTGCCAAGTTTATGAGTGAAATTTGCGTTTAATGAATATGTGCTTAGCCTCTTCCTAGTGTTCAACTTGTGTTTAACAGAAGCTGATAGCTTGATTGTGTTTTAGCCAGTTTCCCTAACAGAAATAAATTCATTTTCACTCTGTGCATGTTGTATTCTACTTAGACTAGTCTAATTTCAGCCCGATATCTGCATTTCATGCAAGATTTCGCCCCATGATGAAGATGCTCGCGGGACTGTCTTTGAGTTTCTAGGGAAAGCGAAAGTTGGACAACTTTGAAACTGTCACACATTTACATTATTACATCATTATCATATCATTTAAGTCATATTTAAATGGTTTTAATAAATATTGTATGGTTTGGTTAAATCCTAGTCAAATTTTCGAACCTTGAATCTCACTTTTTTTTTTTCAATTCAATTTTCACTCCAATTTTCAGAACTTGGTGAAGCAAGAATTTCTTAAAAAAGACCCAAGGCAACCATGAGAATTTTAAGAACATAGACAGACGCACAAATTACATATAAATATTGTTAGAAATGTTTAAGGCTTTAACTAGAGATTTGACAGCTTGCAGGAGTTAAAGCAGCATATTCAGAATAAAGTCTAAGCTAACTTTCAGACGGTTGTAGAAAAATTAATTCTTGGCTCAAGTCTGACAGAATATAATCTTAATATTTTCCCTTTTTAGGTTTTGACGCCTTAACTGGACAACTTACCCATACTGAAGCATGATTTCTAAAGCATAGTGTAAAGTGTATAAGAGTGTAAATTTAATCTCACATCAAACAGGTAAAAATAATATAAGATTTAGTTTGACTCATTAGTCAGCTCATTGAGTTCAATCAAAGACTAAGACCGGAGACTACATGATTTTCAGATTAATAAGTCGACAATAAGTCATGGAGACTTGAGTTATGTTTCAGTACCACTTATCATTTACGAAAAAAAATAAATTGTTCTAACGAACCATACAAACTCTGAAGGAAGGCGGAGAAAATGTGTTTTAAATCATAGAGGAAATTAAGATAAATACTTGGCTAAGTTTGCAAATAACAAACAATTTAAAAACGGCTCTCTAATAAGTTTTATAGAGTAGGTCCCAAGCCCAGATTTGCTGGGAAAACTACAAGAAAATTATAGGGATCTAAGCTTGTAAATTTGAGAACCAAAAAAATGCTTAAGCCAATCCAAAAACGAATTTTAACATAATAAAGAAAGCAAAAAAATAATGCAAACTAAATGAGGAATGATATACCCTTAAAAAAAATATTTCTGAAGGCTTCACTATCTGAAGTAATATAGTGGAAACCTTAAAATGTTAAAAAAGATTGGATCAACAGCTTATAATATTGCCCTGCCACTTGACGTGGCTGACATTCACAGTGTATTCCATGTGTCTATTACTCTATTTAAAAAAGTTGGGCCTTTTTACTTCATAAAATATGAAACTCTCAGGATATAACCCAACCATACCTATAAGGAAAAGCCCCTGAAGATCCTATATTGTATGGCAACCCTAAGAAGTCGTACATTCAAATCATAATAGTTCTCCAGACAAACTGAGACATAACAAAAGATTGAACATATAATATATGACTTTTAGTATTATTTAGCCAATATTATTAGAAGCTAAATTATACCTATGTGTAATATGTTTAAGTGTACTAAATTTGTTGTACAAATACATGGATATATAGATGCTAATATAATTTTTAAAGTTAATACTACTCAGAATCCATGGGACTAAAATCTTTTTAAATGTCTTGCATCAAATGTCTTCCCCGCCAAGTTCCAAGTGAAACAAAAAAAGAAGTATAATAGTTCATCTAAGAACTATTATATATTTTTTAAAATATTTTTAGTATTTTTAATAAGATGTTTTTTATGCTCATAAAATCCACATAATAAATAGAAAAAGGGTAAATAAATTAGTCCATCAAACATTTTTTTTTTTCATGACAAAATTCTCCAATCAAATAAATTTGGCTAACAAGTAATAGTCTAATTGGCTAACTAAACAAGAATCCTCCCTTCTATTTCTACAATCAAATAGTTGGCAAATAAATTTTAGCTCTTTGGAATATTTTCAAAAATTCTGAATTGCTCTAATTAAAGTCTCTAAATTGAGACATCTTGTTTCTACCTTTTTAATCACCATTTATAGCCTTCAAGAGCTCAAAAGCTTTAAATCCAATAGGCCCTTTTCAGGGCTTTTCCACAAGTCCAATCTCCAACTATGATTGAGTGCAAGCTCACCCACAAACAATTCACATGTCATCAAAAACTCGATCTCTAACTTAAGGCTTAACATAGGATTTTACACCCTCGAGATTGGTGGCAATCAGCTGATATAACTAGTTGTGTGTAGTTGACTTCAATTTCAATTCATCGTATCTATGCTTCTCTTAGCATGAGAAACATTATGAACACATAACACTTCACCATCCTCAATTAATTATAAAATTTCTTCAAAAAAAATAAAAAAAAAAAGAAAGAAAGAAATTCCTTCTATTCATAATATTTTAATACTCTGCTTCAATGGAAAATCTATGGGTTGCTAAGGGGGTCCAATTGCAACCAATAAAATTCTAGATTTTTATTAAAGAAAATTCAACTTTAAATCACTCTAATTTATAATAATTATAAAGGCATCAATAAATGTTATGACACAATAACCCAACATGACCTGACTAAAAAAAATTCGAGTTCGGACTAATTTAAATAAACACAGAACAATTTTTCGTTCACCTAAAACCCAAAATCAATTAAAAATAACCCATTTACTTTTGAGTAAAAAATGCATCATCTCTTCTACTATTTGGCAAGTGTCATTCATCTTAATAGGTTGTAATTGAGTTAATTAGATTTTGATGAAGAATATATATATATATATATATATATATATATATATATATATATATATATATATATATATATATATATATATATATATATATATATATATNATATATATATATATATATATATATATATATATATATATATATATATATATATATATATATATATATATATA
Source organism: Phalaenopsis aphrodite (assembly GCA_003013225.1). Taxonomy (NCBI): domain Eukaryota; kingdom Viridiplantae; phylum Streptophyta; class Magnoliopsida; order Asparagales; family Orchidaceae; genus Phalaenopsis; species Phalaenopsis aphrodite. The sequence goes on along the minus strand of NEWO01000011.1, from coordinate 322,229 downwards.
TATATATAACCATATAATAAATTTGTGGTCACACATGTTAGGTTTGGGCCAAGCATTTTCACCCTCACACTTAAGTTGCTATCACTCCTAAACATTGTTCCCTTTCTTGCTTCCTCAATCGTGACACTACCCACTTTCATGCCCACTCATGTGCTCCCAAGTAGGTTGAAGTTTCTCATGGATGCTCAAGATCGCAATCCAAAGTAGGAATAGCTAAAGGGGTATTTAGGATGAGGATTACAATAATTTAACGTGGTAGCATTCACAATTTGAATTGTAGGATTTATGTGTGAACATTTTTTAAGGCTTCACATTATTTTCGCATGTAGACCATTTCTTACTTTTCAATGATAACTTCAAAATTACTTCTATTTGCTTTTTATTTATAATTTACTATTTATTTTATCTACACCTCAATAATTTTCTTTAAAAAAAGGGGGGATGCCAAACTATCACCTAACCAAAGAAGTAATCACTAACTATTTGACTATTTTATTTTTAAAAAGAACGTCTTATAAATGAATATAATGAAAAAATGATTGAAATAGAAAGTGTGAACACCGAATAAATAGTTAATTTGTTACATCTGACTGAATACATTGAATGTAATTTTAGCAGTTGTATCTCTAGTGACAGAAATGTAACTATGGATGATCAAATTATTAAAAGGTGTGGACGCTTTAGATATCTCGGGTCTATTGTTCAGAGATGTTATTAGTAGAATTCAAGTTTGTTGGTTGAAGTGGAGGAATGCTTCAGACCTATTGTGTGATACAAAAACAACAGTTAGACTGAAAGAAAAATTTTATAAGATGGTGGCGAGACATGCAATGCTCTATGGCTACCTTTAAAAGAAAAGCATAAAACTAAGTTAAGTGTTGCTGAGAGGAGAATGATTAGGTGGATGGGTGGCTTTTCACTTAGAGACAAAATGAGAAATGAATATATCCTTGATAGGGATGGTGTAGCACCAGTGACTGACAAAATTAGAGAGATTCGTCTTAGATGGTTTGGTCACATTAAAAGTTGATCATTGGATGATTTGATTAGAAGAGTAGATATTTTAGATTCGACTTATGCTAAGAAAGGCAGAGGCAGACCTAGGAAGAATTGGGCATATTGTATAAAAAATGATCTTAATTTATTAGAATTAAATGAAAATATCACAATAATAGGATGCAATGAAGAAAAAGGATTATGTAGTCGACCCCACTTAGTGGCATAAAAGTTCAAAGATTGGTGGAATGTGTTAGGAGATGTTTCGCAAGGCAGGGATGAGTCACTTCAGTAAACTGAACTCCCTGGGATACACTTTGTTTACATATGGGTGGAAAGCCACTAAGAGCATTTTTGTATTTTTAAAGCTGATTGGGAAATATACCACTAAATTTGGTTAAAACTTGGAAATTTTAGAGTGTTTAGGTGTTCATAGCTTGCTTAAGGGCTTTCAATTTAAACCATGATATTTTGTGTGAAAGATGAATCATCATGGATCTCTTAAGGCTTTGGGGGTAATCTTTCTATGCTTTCACAAAATACAAAAATCCCATAGGAAATTTTGCCTATATTCCATCAATGAAATGATTGACATAAGTAAAGATTTTATATTCACTAACGTTCTTGGGTTTGCCACTGTGCTACCCCCTTTCTAAATCTATGCTCCATGCCTTTAACTACTGACTTGCAGCTCACAATTTGATCAAAACCACACATTTAAATTTGTTATTTGAATGCTACTTTTATCAATCTTCTTCTTCAAATATTATATTACAGCTCATAGCACGAAATCCTAATATGGCAATAAAGATCCTAGCAGTTCAAGAAAAGCTCTATGAATAGCATATGATTAGATCGTGCAAACCAACATCCTAAAACTAAAAGATAAATGATCATTGACCTAAAGATTCTTTTAAGTTATTCAAATTTTATTCTTCAAATCACAGCATCTAAAGTATAATAAGGTTAACTAACTCTGTGTTTATGAGAAGGGGAGGCTATTACGAGTTGTGTTTCAGAAAAAAATGAAATATAAGGCAAATTTAACATTTTCAAGAAGAAAATCCTCCGCTTCAACTTTACAGGAAAAATCGGGATCCAGAAATAATCAAACTAAAAAATACAAACACATCTCAAACCAAGCAACCACGTTTGTTTAAGCCCAAGAGTGAAATGCCTAGATTCGACTTTTATTATAAAAATATAAATCAATAAATTTAAAAAGCAAATAAAAAGTATAAAAAACTAATTTCTCAATCAAGCCCCAGCAGGCAAGCTATAAACAAACTGCAAACAAAGAGAATTTGAATCCCCAAAGTTTCTAATATGAGTAGGTAAACTCCAAGTACATGTAATCCCAACTTGACCAACTCCTTTCTTCTTCTTCTTCTTTTTTTGGCTAACAGTATGCCCTTCACTTTCAACACAAATTAGGGAAGATCAAACAAAAAGCTATACCAAAACCCACAAATGCGACACTAAACCCCAACTTCTACACAAACCCCATCTAAAAACAGCAACAACTAAGTTCATTTACAAAACAAACAAAAACCGTGATTTGAAACCAAAAAACCGCATCCATTTCAGGAATCATTCCATACTCTCCAATCCAAAACCCAAAAGCCAAGATAAGCAACAAAGTAAAAACAAGGTCGATTCGAATTCGCTCACCATCTCCCCCGCCTTCATCGGCTCCATCGCCGAAGCCAAATCAGCAACTCCCCCTTCCTCCACCAGCGACTGCTCCTCCATCAGCGGTATCTTCCTCCCAAATAGCTTGATCGCCGGATCTCTCCCGTCGAACATTGCTCCACTATCAACCCTAGCCATGTTATCGCAGCCCACTCAGTCCCTAAGAAGAAAATCTGATAAAATTGGAGCTAAAAGGTTCCTACAGCTGTGATAAGGAGGAGAGAAACCCTATTGTGACCGGGAAATGCCGGTAGGTTTCAGGGTTGGGGCCATCTGGCATCCTAGTCAGCATTTGCTGCGATTTCCAGCCACGAGTTCTCGTGGCTGTGGATCGCAAGATGACGTCAGTATCAAAAAAGATGATATGGCGCCGCGAAAAAGAGAGAAAAGGGAGCATAAAGGGTATTTTTTATTTCATAAATTACAGGACTGCCACTTTCGGATTGCACAAGCAAACAATTTATGAGAGATTTTATTAATTCTCTTATATATTTATATATCTAAAATATAAATATTAATATTTACTTACAAGAATATTTAACTCAAATTAAAAATATCATTATTCTTTTTTTTTAAATAGAATACATTTTTTATAATATGATTATGATATTAAAGAACTATATATATATAACTTTAGATGTTAAAAATATAAATTTATAAAACATGTGTGTTATGTAGGTGAATTTCTAAAGTAAGTTCATAATTATTTGCATATTTATCCAAAAAAGATCATGTAACAAGAAAAAGGGGGGAGCTTTCAATGTCACATTATCTTTAGTAGTTTTTTTTATAATAAGGACATATGTAGGGGTGTAAATAAGTTGCTTGAGGGTGTTTAGTGCCTATTTGTGTTAGGGTAGTTTAAAATGTTATTACCCCTTTGTGATTTGTGTTTAATGTTAAATTGATTATTTATTCAATAAAAAAATTTACAATAAATATTACTATTTAATTATTTAAACGGAATTTATATACATATTAAAAAACTCTTATGTTTTTATATATCTGACACCTAAACTTTTATATTTAAATCTAGATAAATTTA
>NEWO01000011.1:283223-317315 GCA_003013225.1 Phalaenopsis aphrodite | reverse complement strand
TGTCCTGACATCTTGAGATATCTTATCATAATCGGCGACAAGTAATTCAACAAGTTGGTTTTGCAACCTTTCTCTAATTTTCTAAGATAATTTATTAGAAAATTTTCTTCAAAGTTGATTATATAAAAATTTAAAAGAGATGTCTACTTTTGATTGAAATTTTGTCAAATTAGATTTATTGGCCCGAATAACTTTATTAATAGAAATAACTTTCTCTTCAACATGCATCAGTGTCGATCATTTAATAACATATTTTCTGTATTAACATTGGTGATTTAAAGAATAATGTTTAATTTTAAGATTTCAATATCATATCAATTGGGTTTGATTTTGTTTGAAAAAATATAATTCAAATAAACCTTCCATTAAAGATTTAGAAGTATTTGAGTAATACCTTAACAATTATCCCACCATCGTCAAAACCGGTTTAGTATATATTTGATAAAATTCAAACGTCATTACGAACATTCAAACGTCAGGCGCAAGATGACCTCCAACTCCTCCTTTGGTTATTGTGGGCTCCATATCCTCAACAATCACTCTACCACCGCGGATTCTCCGGCACACAACAGATTGATAAAACTCGTTTATTTTTCCCAACACGATGCTCATATAACGCTTGAATAAAGCGATCAACTCAATTAGAAAGTTCGTTTACTTCATCAAACAAGCCTCTCGTTAATGTGCTCAATAATCTCTATATGAACCGAGTTCGAACATGTTATTTATAAACGAGCCCGAGAGCTCAAATAAGTCTTAAAACCCCGAATCAAGCTCGATCCTAGCTCAAACAAGCACTTAATAAACAAGCTCAAACTCAAACTCACACCTCCTCTACTCAACTCAGTTCACCTGCATCCCTAATGCATCAATGCCTCCAATCTTTAATTGGATCAACATTGAGTATTTTAAAAATCAAAATTTTGTAGACATGCATGCCTCTGAATATTTACACATTAAATAAAAATATGTGGTGCTGTCTTTTTTTCTTTTTTCTTTTTTTAATTTGTCCAAGGTTTTGTCTTCTGGTTAGCTTAGAGATTTTGGATTAATGCCTTTGCCTGAATCCTTATGTAATTACTCTTTTCATTTATTATAATTGATTATATATGACTATTAATGCTGCCAAAAAAAAAAAACATTAAAAATAAATAAAAATTTACATCGATGAAAAGTTGGCAATGATAATAGCTTTATAATATAATAATTAGACATTTGTTTAATTAATTTGTTTCTTTATAGTTGAATTTAGGCCAACTTTGAACATAATTATATAATCCTATTCAAATTAATTTATTTACTTATGGAATTCCAGATATAATCAGGCCAAAATAAGAATTTATAGAAGGTTAATTATATAAATATATCTTTTAATTACTGAACCAAATGGCAGTAATTCGCTCGTTTTTTATTATTTTGTAATTTCTTTTTCCTAAAATTTGACTGTTAGTGCTACGGTGTGAAAATAACCTAAGAAAAAGCTGAGAAAATATTACATCAGGACTCCTAAGGTAATTTGTGTTGGGAGTCCAATGATGTGACTTTATGTGTCAAGTGGGCCCCACCTTAATACATTAATATTGACCAGTGTTAAAAACGATGGAGCCCAATTGACACGTGGCTCCTCACCATTGGATTCTGAATGCATTAGGACTCTTGATGTAATATTTTCAGGGGCATTTATGTATATATATATATACCACGCAATTATTGTATATTTATAGATTTAACCTTCAAATTTTCGTATTTACATACATATTCTTTAAATTATTAATATTACATTAAAAACTGCCATTACTAACTTTATAAAAGTGAAATTCATTAAGCCGGATTTAAAATTTTATCAATATAAATTTTATTTAAATTTGAAAATAATTTTCTAAAATTTTAAATTTAGGCGTATAATTTTAAAAGATATAAAGCCTTTTATTTAATTTATATATATATAAGCTGTCTAGCTGTAAAGCTATTTTGAACCCCTCCATGAAAATTTGTGAATTTCATCAATTTAATATATATCTATTAAGTTAAAATTAAAGGAAGATTTACATACATACCACTCAAGATTTATCTATTTACATGTCTAAAACTTAAATTTTAAAAATAAAGTATTTTTGACGTGCAAAAAAAGGTTTGGGTCATACAAATGTAAAAAAAATGAAGTTTTGATGCTAGACATGCAAATACATAAGAATTGGGTGGTATGCATGTAATGCCCCAAAATTAAATCATAAGAGATTATAATAGAGGAAATTATTTTTATAATGTAAATGCCGCAAAATTAAATGATAAACAATTATCATAAGAAGTGATCCATTCCATCTTGACTTAATCTAAAATAAGTTAATGTCGTCCAGTATGTCCATCACAACTTAGGACGGGTCTTACTTCTTTTATAGATTTTATTCGACTTCTTCTATAGCAAGTTAATGTCGTCAAACATCTTCAACTGAACAACCTAAGACGAATGAAACATCTTTAATAGACTTTCCATCGACCACCGGGTTACGATTGTCGAGCAAGTACTCCGAATAACAACCTCGAATAGGTTATGCATTCAAAAAAAAAACTTGTAACTCTCAACTCGCTTCACAATTCAAGATTGAACTACGACACAACGAATAAAGATACATCCAGAAAACAAAATAATCTATCAGGAAGTGTAAAAGCAGCATCAGATTGTCAAAGAGACGTACGAATAAATACACAATCATAATCATTTAAAATTTACATTAAGCAAAGAAAAAAGCAACAAACACTGACAAACCGTCATAAAATGTGAAGGAAAAGCCAACAATACAAATGACCAAATACAAAATAGTAATCTACCACAATAAAATGTAAAAAAAATGTAAGTTTTAATGGTAGAGATGTCAATACATAAGAATTTGTGTGGTATGGATGCAAATTCCCCTGAATTAAATCATAAAAATGATATCATAGAGGCAATTAATGATATAAAGTTGGAGTAAAGCATATATCTTTTAGGATAAAAATGTAAATAAATTAGATTAATTGTCGAATAAAATACGGAGCCCCATCCCTACTTTTGTTTGGTCTCGCTCCACCACAAATTGAATATCTTGAGAAGATGGACCAAACCTCTCTTCTCGACCACATACTGTGCCTGGTCCGATTCAATAAATTCGTGGCTGGAAGCCATTGAAGGTGAAAGCTTGGAGAAAAATCCTAGTTTTTTGTCCCCCAATTTCTCTTTTATGCACCACATATATGATATAAATGTAAATTATTTTATGGATATTTGTCTAACATCTATTGCAGGTCTTAAAAAGTTCTAGATTTTTAAAGGGGAAATTTTCTAAATGAAAAAAAAAAATATTATATCAAGACTTCAATCATTGTCTGTCACATGTACAAATGCATGCTCAATTAAGATTAATTTGTATTAAATAATTTTTTAAAAGATTTACAAACATACCACTCAATGCATATGTATTCACGTATCTAACATCTAAACTTCAATTTTTTTGCATAAAGACAAACGTACGTATGCATGAAAAGGTTTATTTAACTTAAAAAGTTAAAATGATTATATTTTTGGATATAGAGTGAAAAATTTAAGTGATATAAATGTAAAAAGTAAATTTTAGATGTTAGATATGTGTGAAAATGGGTTTGTCCGCTATTTTATATGATACTTAACTTAAATTCTCCCTTAGTTTTATCATGTATAACACATACTATTAGAGCACAAGATTTATATGGGATCACATTGTCTCTTTAGAGTTGTATTGACATTCTATTATGATTGAGTAAAGTTAAGGGAGTTGGTGGTTCAAATGGAGCCATCACATGGATGCACATAAGTAAGGTCTTGGCACAAAATACTTGATATTAAAAAGATTTTATATGAGGCAAGTGATGGCCACTGTGAAGAGGTCTCATGTTGAGGAAAAAATATTATGTGTCAATAATGTGTATGTGGATTAGTGGTATTATGAAGAATCATATACTCAACACACTTTAATGATATCTCCTTAACATAGGAGAAAAATAACGTGTGGCAGCGTATGTGCCGATTTGATAGTATTGTGATAGTATTCATCTTAGGCCTAGAATAAATGTTGCTTCATAATGAAGACCAACTTATGGTGTTTCTAGGTTATTTGTAATTGATTGAAAATGTGAGGCTAAATTTGAAATGATTGAATTTTTATGATAAAAAAATTGTAATTTTAATCTTTATGTCAACTTGACTACCCTCACTAATTTATTGACATGATGGCCCCTAAATATTTGTTGTTTAACTCTCCTGGTGAATAGATATGAAAGTTTGGTTAAGACGTAAAGAGTTTTTCTTAGTCCACATAAATATCATATGAGATAAATCCCTAAGAAATATCTTAATTAAGGATGAATCTTGATGCACATTAGGACCGAGAGCTCCAAATATTTTCACAGCCTGGAGCTCATTTTCATCGGTCTCCCAACGCTCGCTACCACCGGTCGCTCACACCGGCCATCGTCTGCCTCTGCCAGTTACAGCCGGCGCCCGACGCCCCCTGTTCCCCGCCCGTCTACAAGTAATGCCTCGCGCTAGGTGGAGTAAGGAAGAAGTCATATAAGTCATGGGTGACATAGCTTATTGAGTGCACATTGTCCCAACCATTTTATAAAAGGTATAACTTTTTCTTTAGAAAAAATAATAAATACCGAATCAAACTTGTTTTATGTTTTTTTTTTTGTTTTTAAAAACATATCAATCATAACAATACTAAGCATATTTTATAATAAAAAAAAAAATTGAAAACAAAACATACTAAAAACAAAAACAAAAAATAAAAGATAGAAAGTGATCCCAAACACGCCCTCAGTTTAACCATAAATTTGTTGAAATTAGAGCTTGGATGACCTAAATTTGAATATACATAATTTTTTTATCCGAAATACCTAAAAATTATACCTAATCATATAAATTTCTTGGAGACACACTATATAAGAGGATGCTTCATTTTTGTTGAAGCATGCCATAAAAAATAAAAGATCAATAGAAAAACAAATTAGAGAGATAGATGATGAGATTAAGCTTTCAACTATAGAAGAGAGAAGTCCTCATAATAAAATAGAGAAGAAGAGAAGAAACTATCATAGTTGAGCAAGAAAGATGACAATCATAATAACAACAATGCCCACTTTCTCTCATATGCATGCCTTATGTTTATAACAAGTAGTTGTGTTTCCTTCAAGTCATTGATGTAGAAAAAATTATTCAATTGTTAATAAGGCACAATATATATTAATTTTCTTTTTAAAACTTAGGATGTTTAAAATGATCTTCATTGGCGAGCTTACCAACAAATTAGTTGAGCTCTTTGGGCATTAATTTTAATGATAAATTTCATGACTTAAGTCTATTATTGTAACTTTATAGCATTATAGCAATTGCCATCAACATCTATTAAGGGTAAATGAAATAAAATTTTAGTATGCCAAAGTTGTCATTTTCAATGAAGATATTTAAAGACATTAGAAATAGTTAAATCTTTTCTTTTGTCTTAAAAAAAATATCAATAAAGACATTGCCTCATATTTTTATTGAAAAGATAATTTGGACCACAAAAAATTTTGTTCACATTTCTTTATAACATAAACATACTTCACACATTTGTCCAATTTTAGATATTATTATGAATATAAAATTAAATACATTACATACATACATACATACATATACATACATACATATACATACATACATACATACATACATATATATAGGGTTAATATTATTTAAGAATCTATATTATTTATAATTAGTGTAGTATAGCTTTTTATTAATGATATCATTTTTTATTTCCTTTTCTTGGTTATGTTTTTGTTATATTAATTAAGGAAAAATATTATTACTTATAATTTCAACCATAATAATGGATATATATTATAATAATAAATGCTATAATTATATATAACATTTTAATATGATAACATAATAATTCTAATAACTCTAATAATAAAAAAAAAACCCACTAGGTCCCTCAAAAAACTTGTGTGTGGTAGAATTTGTTAGTCAATGATATTTTTTCAATGAACTAGCTTAATAAGAATATTAACCTTAAAAAACTATCATTAAAATTAGGATTTGTGGCCACTTATTCATAATATGTGCATTTATTTGGTCAATGAATGCATAGGAGCCATATATTTTGATTTTTTAAAGCATTATCGCTTCTCTTATTTCTTAGATATTTTTTATGGAAGATAGGAAATGGAGCTTTCATGTCCATATGTTGCGGGATAAGTGAGGTTAAGAATTTGCAATTAGAGAAGAAGATGGCCAAGCGTTTTTAAATCTAGTCTTCTAACGCATTTTTTTATTTAAATATAAATTTTATATAATATACAAAAAGTAAGATTAGATTAATCATGAATGGCATAACTCCTTTTTTAATTATTTTTTTATTTATTTTTTAATTTTTATCATGAATGGCATAACTTAGCATGTTCTTAGCCGGCAGTTAAGGGGGGGTAAAATAATGTTATAGTAATCCTAGTTTTAAGGTATCATGAAACAATTGTTAAGCATGAAATTTTAATTCAAATTAAGTGGTTTTAATATGTCATATTATTTTGCATGGTTACTATATCATTGGAGCTCGATCAAGCTAAGGCTTGGCTCGTTTTTTCTCCTTCGAAATTAATTTTATTTGAAATTATTTGCGAACAATGTGTTCGTGTTTGGTTCGATTTTCGTATGGTTATTCGTGTTCGACTTGTGTTTGACTGGGAGTTGACTCATTTAGATAAATTAAAAACATAAATATAGGATGTTAGATTCGAACTTATACCATTCCTATACAATTAAAAGCAGAGTCAAATGAGCACATGAGCGGTAATTTAAACTTAGATATTAATATACATATTTAATATATTAATATATCAATAATACATAGAGTTTTTTTATTTCGAGTTAAAACAAGCTGAACAAGATCAAACAAAGGATTGCACGTCTTTGACACGTATCTGTAATCTTCTTTTCAATCTCGTCTATATTATCTACTTCTCTTGGTCCTCATCTTGCTTTGAGTCCTGCTTTACTTGAATGTTACGCAACAACTAAAGGCCATAAAAGCATGATTGGGCAATTGAATGGGCCTGGCACTTCTTGATTGAGCTTTCAAGGGCGTTCGAACGGTGAATTCGGCCATTGAATGGGCCTGGCACTGTTTGATTGGGCTTTCAAGGGTGTTCGAAAGGTGAGTTGGAAATTGATTTTGGGATCTTAACTAGAGCTATTTGTATTAAAATGTAACCAATTTTTATACAGGATGGCGTTGTCCTGAAGGTCTTAAGAACTTTGTGAAATGTACGGTTTAGATTGCCTTAGATGCGCTTTGAGATTTCAGTCTTAGACCTATAAAACAACATATTCATGATAATTAATGTAGATGTCCTGTATAGTTTGGGTTATGCTGTGTTTAAGGTGTGCAAAGGTACCTTGTAGATTTATTAAAGATTGTGCTAGTGGATTATGCAATTTTATCAAGATACATCAATCAATATACTGAATCTCTTAATAAATAGTTTGAGAATGCTGCGCAGATTAGAGATAAATATGCGCAGATTAAATTTTTATAAAAATATCATTTTGAAAAATAGAACTCAAAACTAATAAGCAATACATGTTCTCAAACGGGTTGTTTTGTCTATAGAGCAGGAGGGTAAGTCTCATATTGGTCAATCTAATCCTTCTCCTCACATAGACTTCAATTAACAAGATTGAGCTCCTACTGAACCAATATGATCTTTCTTTTTATAAAGACGGGAGTTATTAGGATTAATGTCTTAATAATATTCATTTGAAATTACAATTACTAATACTTAAAAATTCTCAGATAATGATATATTCATCTCAAATTTTAGCGAAAGGGGTATATTTATAAAATTAAAATTTCAAGTTATAAAATCTAAAAATATTTGAATGAAAATGTATCATCAAAAAGCTAAGAGGAAACTTCATTCACTCTCTATGCCAACTTATCTAGAGTGATAACTTTATTTATAACTAATTATATGCTTACAAGGATATGACATGAGTCCTCTATCTACATTGTTTAGCCAATAAACTCTACAAATGAAATTCTTATGATTATAGACATTTGACCGGGTGGTTTGACCAGTAAGCTTTACAATATTATAGACTCAAAAATAGCTCATATATTCTCAATTGGTTTGCTGTCTCATGAATCACGAGTTATACCTGATAAGACATAAAACACTCTATAAGCTAAGATCATCTTGAATTTATCTCTTTAAACAAATATTCACCCTAGATTACAATATCCCATTAGACGAGCAACACTGTTGATAAGGATCTTTTTATCATATCAAATCGATTACTTCTTTTGACTAAGGGTGTGTTTGTTTCGATTGTAGCTGTAGAACAAACTGATTTCAGAAGCTATTGTTAAAAGTCTGTTGTTCAAAAACTGGTGTTTCAAAAGCATTTGGTTTGTTTGAAAAACACAGTTCTGAAAGTGTTGTCTATTGGCGTAACGACAATAATACCCATAAGTATATGAATACAGTTTAATTTAAGTTGTTTGGAAAATACTGTTATGAAAGTGCTTCATGCGAAATAAATCCAAGGACAATTTATCAAGTTATTTTCACTTAGAAGAACATAATAGAAAAAATAAAGGTGGACATTAATTGAACCATAAGAGATCATCAAATTATGCATTCCAACAACAACACAATCACAAGAAATTGTGACATATCAAATTGTCCAAAAAAAATAAGTTTACTTATAGAATAAAAACTGAATGCAGTACAATTTGTTTTCCAGAAAACATAAGAATTGAGTGGTATGAAAGTAAATCTTTCAGAATAAAAATATAAAAAGTCTATAATCATCTTCAGAAATATCAAGCATAAGAAATAAATGGCAATTGGCGACCATATATAGTGTGACTTCATTCTAATCAACCAAATAAAAAGGCCAAATCTTTCAAATCACATAAAATCTAAGATAAAAACCTTCAAGTTTAATATGTACTTAGAAAAAATCAACACTGCATCCAACCTTCAGTGATTCAAATTTTCTAAGTTCAAGAAATAAGAAACATGGACAAATTTGCAAATCAAGGACAACAAGCCAGTTCTGTCACTCAAAAAAGTATCATATTTGAATTAAACAGAGCAAGAAATTCAAAAAGGTTCCAAGATGCATGCTTCTTCTTCCAACATTTTACACCACTTTTTTTGATCCCATGTCATCATACATAAACAGAGTATTTTGAAGCTAATGACTACCATTGATGTCTAAGTAAATATTCTAATATTTCATAAGTGTTGTAAAGGCGCCAAATGTGAATATGTAGAGTGAATCCAACATTATTCTTCTATTTTATATGTATGTATATATGCATCTCATATCATTCATTCAACTTTATAAAGATGAAATTGGGAGTTAGATAAATAATGCCTTACTATTAATTTATAAAAACATAGTATTATTTATCCTCATGCATCTTATGTTTTTCATCCATACCCTTAAGTAATTGAGATTCCAAGTGAATTCGGGTTTGGATTCCACAATGTCAACTCAACTATCTAGCAAACAAGGTTACTATAGAATCGCAAACATGAATATGTTGACATAGCAAAATAATCTCATAGCAAACTTTGCTACTTGAAAATTTCATGGCATAATTTCATAGAGAAAGATAACCAAGTTCCAAATCCCTTGCGAACAACTTAGGAGAAAATGAAGGGAAAATATTGGCGAGAGATAGGAGTGTTGGAGAGGTTATCAGGCGAGCGGAGAAAAAGAAGAGGGGGCGAGATCGGTTGCTAGTGCGATAGAGCAGGAGAAGGCAGGACGACCTATGATAACGCCTAGGGCACGCGAGAGAAATGAAGCTTGAGGCGAGGGCAAAATAGCGAAACAAAACTCGGGTGGCATTTGGTTTTTTATTCACGAGCGCGGAACGCGGGGCTGAATCCACGTTCGCAATTCTACAGTAATTCAAAACCCCGTTCTTAACAGAATTAATGAAACACAAAAATCAAACGAAATGGAAACACGTTTTGGAGGTAAAGCTGGTTTGAAAAGCTCAAACAAAGACACACTAAGTAGATCAGGGGTCACAATAACCCGAGATGAACGAACCATGTGATGTTGATTGGGTTTGTTATCATTCCTCCCACCATCATCTTTTCAGCTCATTGTGATAATTTCATAAATTCAAAATCTAGATCTACTGCTGCTATATATTAAGTATGAAGACTTAGTGCCTAATGACTATCTTAATCAAAAGTGTTCTCTCATTATTAAAAGATGTAATTAATAATAGAGTTTTATGCTTATGGGAAACCACAAACTCTAGATCTTAGAAGTTCTTGCAAAATGAGGGTGAAATCTCTGGGTAGTTCGTTATCTACCTTCTGAAAATTTGACCCAAAAACTTATGTAAAATTCTCACTCATTTTCATTTCTTCTTTTGAGAGAGGCCGGGGCATCGAATTTTGGGAGCCCGCTACATATTCCATCCATTCCGAGCTATGCTTTGTGATGCATTAGAATGGGAGATTTGGGTCAACTCTGTCAAATTCTAAATCACAAAGCGCTAAAATTAATTAAGCTTATAACTTTGAGGACGCACTTGGGAAGTACCAAAAGAAGTAGCTCAAATTCCTCTATGCATGGAACATCCATATTCAAAATTCTTCTAGAAAAGTAGCAAGCAGAGATATAACATGATCTTTTAGCATGGAAGGAGTTGATCCATATTACTGCCTACACTGCACATTATCCTCGCCCTTGTCAAACATGAAGTTTGAAAACACATTCTGCATCATTTCAGATGAAAACAATTACTATAAATTTTAATCAGAAGTATATGAAGATCAACCTTACAGCATTAAACCAAATGAGGTTTTTTACTCATTATTAATACAATTAAAGTATAGCATGCTTCTTGTTTTTAATAATATGTAACACAATAGTAGCTTTACTTCTGAAAGTAACCCAGCATGCTTCTTGTTCCTTAAACCAAAATGCTCTGCACTTCTATGAATTGAACTGTAGCATTTCCATTTATATTTATTCCTATTTCTTCCTAGTTATTAATTTTCTGATAACTCATTATATTAGAATCTATAAGACCTATTCAAGTCATCATTAATCTTTTTTTTAAGGGATTGGTTGTAGCTATATCTCCATAAGTTTATTTTCTGATTGTTTTCTTCCAATATGACTTCAGGAGCATAAGCAATATAGAACTATGTTCAGGACAGCATTACCGTTTTTCTAACTTGAAATCACCATTAATATGTTTTGTTAATGCCTGGATTATCCTGGATCTGGTGCAAATAGCCGCCATGAGCCATGGAGCCCGGTAAAGTCTTGAAACACAACATAGAATTATCTTCCATATCAGAAACAGTAAATTTATATTGCAGACAAATCCATGATTTTATGTAATGGGAATAACTGCACTGAAGTTATCAGAATTCAGCCTTTGGTTTGTGGTTTGAAATGCTCATCTATATGATGATGTTTCTCTCTTTCATCCTCCTCTTTTCTGAAATGTGTATCAGAACAAAAGCACATTTTGTCGTTGAGCTGGGAGATTGTTTAATTTCATTTTGTTGAAGGCGTTGATCTTCTTTTTAGAGCACACAACTACAGCTAGATCTGAAAAGGTTGGTGTGAAAAAAATGAAATGATAATGAAACTGATATTCTGCAGTGAAAAGGTGTATTTGTCATTATCAATATTGCGGTGGTGATGATAGCAAAGTCGGCTGGGGTTGTATTGTTTGATTCTTTGAATAATGGAGAGTTTGGTGACCTGTAATTTTCCATAATTGAATCAAAAAAAGAAGAGGGCAAATTTATAAATTTTTTTTCTTAAAATTGTGCTCTTTAACTTGTATAATTTCAGTAGATGAGATTAAGATGCAGCAATTTCTGTCAGATAGAACTGATTTCAATAGAGTTCAATTGATGTTGGCTTCACGTCATTCGAGTAAAGTGTCAAAAGAGCCCAATGACAACTTAAATGAGGCTATTTTAGTCCGAAAGTTTATACAAATATTAAATTTATCCCCCGAATTTTTTAATGGGGGCTAAAATAGTTCTCATTGGAGATTGCTTCAACTCAAATTAAATGACTGTAGGATTAAAATGGTAAATAAATATAGGACTATTTTGACATTTTTCTTCATTTCATATCATCAACTAAATTAGCCTTAATCGTGATCACACAAACTTATATAAGCAGAAGAATCAACACTTTTTTGTGGTCTGGACTCTATTTGGGACAATGATGTGGTGTCACACCACACTTTCATTTGTTTGACAAACTTTACTTTACTTGTTCTTTTAAAAAACTGTGGTGGGAAGTTACATTTTGTAACTTGACCTAACTAAGTTTGGTGACTACCAGAAAGTTGAGACTTGAATTTTTGAAAATAAAATATATTTGTAATAACCACCACAACTTTTTCAACACCAGTTTCTTTTGCAACAGCTTCACAACACTTCTTCAAACAGCTGCAACTGCTCCAAACAGACCTTTTATTTCTCCAGATCAATCTCAAGCCTACAAAAATATGCCAAATTTAAATCAAACAAACAAACTAAACTATGATCAAACTGTCTGCTAAAAATTTTTTTCTGGGAAAACCAATGTTGTGGAATTAGTCATATTGTTGATGACATCATATTTAAGGAGCAATTTTTTCTAACTCTTAAGACATAAGCACATACATCATCATACTAGGATCAAATATAATAAAGGATTAAAATAATACATTTAATTTATTCAACGGCACAAAACAAATTAGAAAAAAACTAAATGAAAAAAAGATTCAAATTTTATCATGTCAGATGGGATCGATCCAAAAACATTTTTTATAGGAGAGAGTACTTGTTATAAGTAGCCCATTGGTGAGTCTCAATTTGTATTAAAAGTATAAGATAAAGCTTGCATACCACACATGTATGATATATGATATATATACATGCATCATATATATTATTGTATGAATATAAAAGACTTGTGTTCAAGTTCAAAGTTAGGGAAAATATAATGCATGTGATTCGATTAAAATATTCTAATTATATTCGGTAAAAGCACTAATCGAAAGTCTGCTCCGACCATCTCGGCAATGCAACCCCACAGATTCTCTCTCAGTTAAATCCCATTGATTTAGTTATACAAAACAAAACAAAAACAAATTGGCTTGGTCAGCTTTTTAGGAAATTTGCCCGGTCAATTAGATAAAATAGCTTGATATGTTAAGTTAGCAAATCTCAGCAACTCCATCAGCTCATCTCATAGACTGGCAAAGATATCTTATCTGATGCATTTAAGGGCGTAAGTGAGCCAAGCAGACTCGGGAGTTAACTTGAACAAGACTCGATAAGTGGCTCGTGAACTGAGCTCGATGAGCTAACAAGCAAAGTTTAAACTAGCCACGATTGGACCTGTTAGCTCGTGAGCTGACTCGTAAAAACAATTAATTTAAAATATATTAAAATCATTTTCTTAAAACCATTAATATGATTGAAAAAAAAATGATATTTTACGTGTTATATCAATATCAAGTGATTTCCTATTAATAATTTCCTAACTTCTCATTGTATAAATCTATATATTTTTTCTCTTTTTCATACTAAATAAGCCGGCTCGAACTCATAGAATTAAGCTCTAGCTTGAGCTAGAGCTTGAACTTGAGCCAACCAATTTATATCTAACACCTAAGCTATACTTTTTACAATTATATCACTCAATTTTTTCATATCACAAGTTCATAGCAAAAATGCTACTATGTTAACTTTTATGCAAGGTTAAGTGATATATGTAAAGTCTAGGCGTTAGATACTTAAAATACATAGGTTGTGAGCGGTATGTATGTAAAACTTCCTTTTCTTAAGGATAAAGAAGAAAAATAAATATTTACATACCTACAAAGCAATTCTTATGTATTTATATATTTAATATCTAAAATTTCATATTTATATACATACCACTCACATCTTGAATATCACATCAGAAATAACGCTTTTGTTAACATTTAAAAAGTGAAATCTATGGGTTCTGAAAATTTTTATGCCGCAACCTCCCTCGAAAAGAAAATGATAAATAAGAATGAGCGAGTTTACCGAGAGGTATCGGGTCAAAT
Organism: Phalaenopsis aphrodite; assembly: GCA_003013225.1. Classification (NCBI taxonomy): domain Eukaryota; kingdom Viridiplantae; phylum Streptophyta; class Magnoliopsida; order Asparagales; family Orchidaceae; genus Phalaenopsis; species Phalaenopsis aphrodite. Next base: position 303,162 of record NEWO01000011.1, on the reverse strand, counting down.
TTTCAAAAAGGTAGATGAGATGTTAGATAAGACACTACCTAGAGAGTTCAACCACATTTTGCAAGGACTTTAAGATTTGAAATTTGATGTTTCACATAGGTGCAAGCTTCTATTATTAATTACACTTCGTAATAATGTGAGAGCACTTTTGTTTAAGGCTATTCATTAGAATGTTGATTGCTGAACATTTAGTAGCTATAGGTTGGTTTAGAGCAGATGGTTGGGGAAATAATGATGCATCTAATCAATATATCATGATTCTGTCATTTTGGGTTGAGATGCGTATAAACTGTGTTGTGTTGCATAGTGTGTTTAATGCATTATTTATATCATTTTTATATTTTCCATGGGCATATTTGATATGTATGTGTAGTATATAGAAAAAAATTATGAGTATTTGGAGCAAAATGGGCTAAGTCAATGGCGTGCCCCAGTGCCCAGGACAAGGGCCTTGTAGCCCAATTCAACCACACCCAGCGAGAAATCCAGAGAGCAAGACCCCACGACAGTAGAGGCCTAGTGCCCCCATGTCATAAACCAACACCACCATGCCACACCAGTCAATACCCCTAAGCTTCAATGCTTTAATTTGATGTTCGAAGCCACAGAATGTGGTGCTTAAGCTAGTACTACCACACCTATAACCAGGTGATTTTGGAGGTTTCATTGAATGTTCTATCAAGCGAGATAATGAAATAGAAAATAATCTTCACCAAGAAGAGGATTCACAACATTGAAAGGCTTGGATATTCTTGGATCTCATGAGGAAGCACACCTTAAAGGGAGACATCGAACACTTGAAGAGGAAAACTTTTTCTTCTTCTTGCGTGAAAGATGAGTCCACTTATATGTCTATGTGTGTTTGTTTATAATTAGCAGGTGAAGAGAAATTAGAGAAACCAAAGAGAAGAAGCAAGGAGAGAAGGCTTAGAGCGAAGAGAGTTCAAATTTGGTTTTATTTTTCCTTCACTAATAAACTATGAATTTCTATCAATGAAATATTGTTTGTTTTCTTTAAACATGTGTATGAACTAAGTATTTTATATTTTTTTGATGTGGTAATGCAAAGATTCACATTCATTTGATGAAGCTTTTCTATGTTAGTTTTCCAAATCTCATTTACTTTCTTACTGGCCACTAGAAATGTTAAATCACTTGTGATATAGTACTATCGATCATGAGCTAGAAGTACAAGCAGGTTAACACTAATTAAGTCATATGGTACAATAAGAATATTATTATTAGGAGATTGTGATCACAAAAGAGAATGTGGATTCCTGGTAGACTTTGTTGGATTAACTGGACTTAACCATAACATGATACTCCAAAGCTTCTTATTTCTAGGAATAGAGTAAGGACTAATTGTACCTTATTATCAACATTAAGTAGGGAAAATTTTAGAATAACATCCAAGATTTCCATTATCCATTTCAAAGGAACATGTTTCTCAATTTTGAGCAAAACCTAAACCATTTAGTTCTCACTTTTAAATTCTATGATACTTTAGATACCTTTCCCAAACATTGAATCATTTTAAGTTAAATATTGAATTAGTAAACTTTCTAATACTTGGAGTGTTTATAAATTAATGTTTTTTTCTTGTGGGATCGATGCTTATCTGGTCAAAGGACTTTGGTCACATTTTCTTCTTTGTGGTATCTTTCGGTGGCAACGTCACAAAGATAGAAGATTTGGGCCATGTTCTTATTGACATGAAATTATTTTAAGTGTGAATTTAATAATGTACTTAATATGATATTTGCTCTTTGTGAGCTAAAATTCTTAGATTTTTTACCCTAGACAAACAATTATTGAAGGTGGATAGGTTTTTGCCTTTCAGCTTTTAGTGATATATTTTATTTATTATTTTTTTAAATTTTATGATTTAAAATTTTAACTTTATAAATAGACCTCATCTGATTAAAATTGCAATCAATATAGCTATATAAGCGTTAAGTTATTACTTAAACATTATTTGAAAAACTAATTTTGTCAACTCTTATTCTCACGAGGAGGATGATCCGACTAGTATGTTGGAGGTTAGTCTTATTACTTCAGTCCCTATAGGGAGGATGATCATAGTGGGGGCTCAATCTTGTCAACTTTGATCTTTGTAGAGAGGAGGGTTAGAGTAGATAAATGTGATACTTATGACATTGTCCTATAGACAAGTTGGCATGTTTGAAAGTATTTGCGAACTAATAGTTTTAAATTTAGTTTTTAAAAATAAGATTTTTCGTTAAATTTTAAAGTATATGCGCACTTATCGAGGGAATTTTAATTTTATCATGAACATGTAATTAACTCACATAGCATTTTCAGATGCTTATAATTAGGAAACTTAAGACAATTGACATAGCATATACAGATGTTCCACATATATTAATTTGAGCTAATTTTTAAGTAGTTTTACATGTATTTTAAAGCCCGCTTTGATTTGCGTTTACACATATCTTAACCCGCACATCATTCTCGAATGCATAAGCTTAGTGAATTAAGATAAATGATAGAGCACATGCATGTGTTCCAAACTTATTAATATGAATTGATTTTTAATATCTATATTATTACTTGCATGAATATATCATTTATCAAAATGTGTGCAGAGTTATCCGGGGTTGCGGATCCGGTGATGATCTTAATAAATATGAGTGATTTTTAGTACAAAGGATGTCAATATTCATCTTTTATATACACATTACTTGTTATGGGCTACATTCGAGCTCAAATGATGCATATCGACTACCCTATAAGTTGTGTTTAATATTCAATCCTTTTAATATATTCTCATTTAGAACATCCTTTATTAATTCAAATTTTGCAATTTATCTTTTAATTTAATCACTTAGTCAAATTGAGCTATTTTATTTTATTCTTGTTTTTTAAATCTAGCTTAGGTTGTATTTATGTTAAGTTTAGGTCAAGGGTCAGTCCAAAATTTCACAATATTTCGGCACCTCTCACTCTCTGCTTGTTATCCCTGCGTAGAGGGCTACTTCGAGAAAACTAAATCTACCCACCACGCTACAAAAGAAAAGTATTTTACACTTTAAGAGATTAATATTTCACCAAATTGTAAACCCAATTATCTTAAAGTGATATATATAGACCATGTTTAAAATGTTAGATATTTAAGGACAGATAGAGTTGTATCCAAAATTTCCTAAATTAAAATAATAGTTATACCAAAAAAAAACATGCACTAACAAGCTCGAATAATAGGAATGCAGTCATATCGTACAAGTGGCAGAGAAGACTTTCGTACCAAAAACATCTGACATTAACGAAACTGGTCATAAAGAAGTCAACAATATAGTCATTGACGTCCTACTTTGACAATTTTACATTATTTTATTTCATGTATAAAAAGGGCCAATAAGAAGAAGAATAGTAATCTCATTTTCTCTCTCAAGCTAAGAAATCTCTTCCACCTCACTCTCTTCTTGTAGCACTCTTCCTAAAATACCAGATCTTTCCCCAAATTATATGTATTCACGAATAATATAGGTATTACATATGTAAATAAATAAGAATTGTAGGACATTAATATCACTTTCTTCTTCTTTCCGCTGCCCTCTAAACCTCACTTGCTTAGGGTGAAGAAAAATAGAAATCCACACAAATCCAGAAGAACACACAGAAACTTATTTCTATTTATGTTTTTCTTGGCCCTAATTTCTCGACAACCGTTCACTTCATTTTCTTAGCAGGTTGACCTTTTCGCAGTCCACTTGCTCTTCCTCGTCACTAGTGGCCATAGTGTACAAACCAACAGCTGACTTTCTACTCAAGAAGTAAATAATATTCATTCGATTGTTGACTTTTGTTTATGAAATTATTCTGCTATGATTTTAAATTTTGTTCTATGTTTTTAATGTGGATTCGTCATAGGCTCCTATTTTATTTGTCTCTTCGCTCTCATTAGCATGGTCAAAATTATGCGAGACTGATTCAATTGGCTTCATTGAAGATGTCCCAAGTATGAAGCCTAACGCATGCAAAAATCATATTTGGGAAATTTACATACACACCAAACACTTCTCATGTATTTACATATCAAACGCCTAAAGTTTAGTATTTACATAATTTATTACACTTTGGATCTCTTCTCAGCCATCATTTTCCCTACCAGTTGACTCTTGTTTTAGTTACCTGCTCTTCCATGTCATTAATGGTTAGATTTGACTTTATACTTTTTACAAAATAACATTAATTTGACTTTTAATTAGTACATCAGATGGGGTGTTCATCAGCTGCTGATTACTGAGCTTTTCTTTATTTAGTTTTTTATTTATTAGTGCTCTTTCGAATTTAATGGATTTTACTCTGCTGTGATTTTAGAATATATATATTTTTTTTCTGTGGACTTGGTCACTAATTAGGTTCCAAGTCTGTTTGTTTCTCTTCCCCCTCATTAACATTGTCAAAATTCTATTGAACTAGTTCCATTGACTTCATTGAAGATTCCGCTGAGTTTGGAGACTTCCATGCATTAGTATCTTGCAATGATACATTATTCTATTGTGAAGATACTAAGGTATGGAAATCTTCAAACTTGGGGAATGATGTAAATAAGACATTTCATTTATTTTAATACACATACCCATATATATACACGTGTGTATATACACACATAAACATACACATATATACATAATTACCTCTTTAGACCATCATCTTGATATATATGATACAACCACATGAAGAATTCATCCTATGTTAATATTTGGTTCACACATAACTTGGTCAAATTCTCCAATATGTTCAAGTAAAAAATGAGGAAATTTTGTCAACAAGCCCACAATTACTAATAAATGATATAGTATCATTATCTTGATATGAGAAATTTCATTATGAAATTTATCTTGATATAGTCACATATCCTTAAACATTTCACTTTACATTTGATGGTTTGCTTTTAATACTTAGCAACTCTCCTGATTTTGAAATATAGTCCACCACTTCCTTCTTTACCACAAGCTATCAAAATAATAAATTAACATCTTTATATTTCTCTTACAAAAGCCTAAATAAATACATAAATATAATAGTAAACTTCCCTTGGTATTTTCAACCACATATATGAGTTATTTAGTTAATATCCATAATTTGATTACTTCATGCTTAAAATGTTGTGAAGCACCGTCAATCATGCAAGCACGCGTGTCGACTAAGTAATATATGGATTTGAGTCAGTGTATTGATCCCACAAGAAACATGTTAATTTTCAAATATAAAAAAGTCCGGGCCTACAAGTTTTAAATAGAACATCAAGTGTTTTAAAATTTGGTGACTTTAAAGTTACTAATCCTAAATCTTGGTAAGAGTAAAGCCTAAGTGAAAGCAGTGAGAAAATCATGAGGTTTATATCAATTGTAAAATTCTCACTTAAATTAGATTTTTATGAATCTAAATTTAACTATGTGGTAAAATTTTTGGGTGACAATCAATAACAATTCTCCTCCTTATTCCCTCTTAGTAGTTTAAGAAGATTTGGAAATCTATAAGTTCAAATCCCTAAACCATGTGATTAGCTCAAGATTCCGCATTCCCTCTTATGATATTGCTTTTGAAGCAATATTCCTATTCTCCTAAATCACTATGAGTGAAACTAATTATTCTACTAGTTTAATCTCACATAGCTAAATTACAACAAAATTTAGTCAATTAACCAAATCGATAGTAAATTAAAAATAGAAGGTCAACACATTGCCACTACAAAAATCTAGTTAAATCACTACATAGAAATTAAACTCATAGTTCCTAAATTACTAATCCAAAGGAGAAAGAAGATTCTACTCGCTAATTATGCTTTGAAATAACAAAATAAACACTTTATTTGAGAAAAACAAATCAAAATACAAAGAGTTAAGAATGAAGAACCCAATGAAAAGCATTGAGAAGATGATACACTGGAATCCTTCATCCTCCACACGTTTCACTGGATTACACGAGCAATTTGCACTAAAATACCTCACAGACTCTTCTCACAAAAATCTCTCCACACTTAGACAAGTATTGCAAACTCTCTACAATGACAAGATACCCCCTTTAATGACTACACACAAAAAAAAAATCTCCCTTCACAAAATGATGCATTTGAACCATCAAAATGTACAAACCCCGTTGCCTGGTACCTAGGTGCTGGAATATAACACCTAGGCTTTAAGCTCTAGCATCTACTCGCTATAGATCTAGCTCCCCTTTTTCTAGCTCACTATTCTCCATGTCATTTAGATTTAGGGCATTAGATGCATAAAAGCCAGTTTGTAGTGCATATGCATCAGATAATTGTGCCAAGGCTCCACCAAAACTAGTGCCCCTTTATTGGCTTCTCTATCTAGGCTAATTTAAAAGCATGTGTTGGTGTCTGAGTGTTGCTTGGCTAGTGCCTGGTGTTGCTCCAATGCTTGACACTAAATTTTCATTCTTTAATCTCTCATCATTCTTCTCACCTCGATCTTGCAAAATAAAAAATAAATACCTTCTAAAAGCATAAAATTTACATAAAATTACATTAAAACAAAACATGGAAGATCACATTTCAATTACATATCATCACTCCCTCATCATTATTACTTTGATCATTTGTATTCATTATCAGAACATGCTCCACTATGTTATGATACTCTACATTTAACCTATGAGTTTATATAATCTTTTCTTAAAATGTGGGTAAGATTATCATATGATAAAATGCATTTCACTCTTAATCACTTCTAAGGCTTATTAATTATCTTTACTAATTATATTTCTATAAAATGAAATGACATGTTCTAATTGAATGCATCTTGATCTTTGCAATAGCCACTATATTTGTGTTTCGTTATTGATATTAGATATTTAAATTATAATATTTTATCAAATCAAGTTATCCCCTTTGCTTTATATTCAACTCTTTTAGGTGAAACTTATTTCAAGCATTGATGGCCAGTAAATACCTCATACCAAGCTTTATGCATTAGTGACTCTATAACTTCAATGCCAATACCATAGATTTTAACTCTAGATCTTATAGGGTGGTTCTTCTTATGAATTGTTTACTATTGGATGAACAATTAATGCTCTTCTTATCCTACATCAAAATACAATAAAGTTTACTTAATGATGAATCACTAAGGTTTTAAAAACATCTTTATATGTCCCCCTCTATTGTAGATAAGGTAGGAAATATAACTAATAGTTGCTTTAAAACTTTGAAAATCTTCTCATAATTAAATGTTTAATCAAAATTTCATAGTTTCGAGGTGAATTTAACTAGTGACCTAACAATATGTGGAAAATCATTCACGAACCATATATAATAACCAATTCAATTTATAAGACTGATTTTTAGTACAACTTATGGATTTGTTCAATACTAATAAAATGTGCACCCTTAAAAATATTACACTTTCAAATAAATTATATATTTTTTGATCTTGGAATATAATATATGCATAGCTTCCGATACAGTTCTAAAGTACCTAGCATACTCCTTTCTATTTAAAAAAATGAAAATTTCTTCTATAAATATGATGGAACATTGATTCAAATAATGCCTAAACACTACCTTATATTCAACAAACTCATATGTATAGATGATATATTAGATAAGTCCAATGTAATCACAAAAAACTCATTCCACTCATATTTAGTTCTGAACAAAGTCTTAGGAACATCTTTATAAATCCTTAATTGATGATACACAGATTTTACATCAAACTTAGAGAAGATTTTCACTCTGCTTAATTTATTAAATAAATGATCAATTATTATTAATCTATGTATTTATTAATCATCCATCTTTACAACCTAAAAAAAAAGAGCTAGAAAAGGTAGCACACATTCAAATTAATTAGTGTAATATGTTTTTACAATTATACCTACAAATATTTGAAATCCCAAATATTCATAATTCTATATGAATTCTAAGAAATAGGACAAAATCTTATGACAACACATATCTTGTGCTTTAAGCATACCCATAAAGCTATCATTGTGGCCAAGGGACCTTAGGATCAACCCAAAGTACAACAACACAGTTCTCGCCATATGTTTAAGAATCTAAATAGTCAAACTCATCATATGCACTATAATTGCAAATCCTATTTATCAACCTATTCACCCCATCTATTCAAAACAATACACATATTTATAACTAAAAGTCCGACCGTTAAAATAATTAATTGAGTATAATGTCTCTAAAGATGGCACAATAATGATGGCACATGTCATATAAAGAGACAAAATGATGTTACAAGACAACAGCCATGTCATGATCTATGCTTTAATTATAGCATGCAACACTTATATAATACAAAAAGCATCAAATGTTATAATATATTCTTACTTCCATCGTGATAAGGACTTCAATCCCATCAATGAAAGTTATCTTAATTAAAAACATGTGTTATTATTTCATATTCCTCTATTGAACCAGTAGAAATTCTCTGTTAATCAATTTTCTTTGTTAACACAATTGATACTAATTCTATAATACAATTCCCTTTTCTTTCTTAAAGGTTGTAATCACTAAGTTTTATACTCCCACTTTAGAGCTTATACAGTGTAAACAATTATGATATTGGAAACCCAAAAAAGAATTTTTGGGATCAATTTCTCAAAATTGATAAAATTTGGTGACTCAATTTAAACACACTCCTAATAAATTATCGTCTGACTATGAGATCCTTTAATTGAGAAGTATGTTTCTTAATTATTGCTTCCCAAAGATTTTGCTAAAAATCTTTAAGACAACCAGAACTATGGACTGAAGTAAGATGCAATAGCTAATAAGGATAAGGTTGTAGGTGAGTAGATATCAGTTATATACATTAGTTCAAGAAACTTGCTAAAGATGAATGTGATCACTTGTTATGCACTTGTTGGAGAAACTGATTTGATGCTCAAATCATATAATTATCTAGGGTTTGAGCTAGATTTCATATAATTTGTAAACAGACAAAGTCAATATGGCTATTTCACCAAAACATGCTATTCAAATATCATGTGTCAACCAAACTAGATGGATGAACCCCTATTTTACATTACCTAATTTTTGAAGAACCTACAATAATGTCTTACATGCCTTTTAAATTAAATATGCATCATTAAATGTCGACTTAATATTTTTCACTTTAGCATGTTATATTAAATTCATGATCATTGCATTTTCCAAATCATGTATAGGAAATCATTCATAAATATGAGGGATGACATTATTATGCAAATACTGTCAAAAAATTATATGAAAATTGGTTCTTTATAGAATTCACAAGTTTAATGCATAAGAATAAATATACATGCTTTAATCTTTGTCTTTTTAACAATCATAAATATTTAAGCTAAATGTAATTAATATTTTTTGTGGCCATAATATGATAAAAATAGTGAAGCATTATGCAACTTTAGTTGCAACTTAGCATAAGCAATCCTCATTATCTTGTTTCTCATCTATTGCTCGCTCTACCATAAAGTCTGATGAGAGAATAAAACAAGTATCAAAACCAATGTGTTTGAGCGAGATACTATTTATTCAAAATTAAATTTGAATTGGCGGTTCATCCACATGAATACATATTAATATGAATAAATAATTACTGTTTATGAATCCTTTTAACATTAAGGTGTTCCCTAACCACAAACAAAATAATAAATAAATGGTGGTAAATTAGATTCCCTCCTTTTGAAGGGTACCATCAAAGATGAATAAAGATTTAGATGTCTATCTAATCCTTCTAATATGATATTGTTTAAGGGGCACTATGTCTTAAGTATTTTTTTCTTAACTTGCCTAATTCCTTAAGCAAAAATATATGTGGATTCCTACCAATCGTTTTTGTAATACAATATAGGTTTCATCTAAAATAACTTTTTCATTAATCCTTCAACATTCTACATTAGAAATGTTAGTTTAGAGAAAATTTAATCAAGATTACAATTAAAAAAATTAAATTTTAATATGTTCTTTTATTTTTTTTAACACTAAGAGTGAAAGCTAAATGTGTTGAAATGCATAACATATTAGCTAAAATAAAATCAAAAAATTCTAAAATAATAAGTTTTAGCACCCATCATATCCTAAGAAAAAGAGTGCAATGATAAATCATTTCAATAAAAAAATAAACAAATAGTTCATAATTTTATATTTAATCATATGCTTTAAATATTTTATTTCATTATTTTCATGCTCTTCATGTGGTCTATCTGAATATAAACAAGAAATATATATAATCAATTATGAAATAATTCAACATGTGATCAAGCTTCATAAAAAATAATGGAGCCTGCCCTACCACGATCTCCTCGTGAATCTCATCAGAAATATTTCTACTATCAGCCATAAACGCCCAACTATGCGCTATAAATGAATACAAGGGAGTGGTGGCCACCATGCATGCAATTTAAAATTGCATTTTTAGAAAAAAAAAATTCATTTTACTCCTTACATTACAAAAAAAGTACATTTTTTTATAATTCAGGAACAAAATATTAAATATAATAGGCGCATCCGAGCATGCTTCTCCAACCAAAATTATATATATTATCTCAATTTTAAAATACTCCCCCACTATTTGATCAATGCAAATTTTATAATACTGAGAAATATACATCTCTTACAAGTGTAACTTAAGTTAATATGTCAATTAAAACGCATAACTTACAGAGCACAATACTAACCAATCTATCGATAGTTATCGTAGGTACTTACAAAGCAGAATAACGAAAGATAGGAGGGAGGCGGAAGAGTAGTACGACAAGGCCGAGAGAGAAGGGTGAGCGGGAGAGAAGCGCGCGAGAGAGAGATGACCGAGAGAGACGAGCAAGAGGGAGATCGGGAGTTTGGGCAAACGAGACTCGTAGATGCCCGAGGGCAACAATGTCAAAACAAACAAATGGAACTCGGGTCGTGGAGTTCGACCCACGGCCGCGTATAACATAAAAAATAAAATAGCTCTTTTTTCATATAACCATTTTCCAAAGGCCTAAGACCGTGTTCTTAAAAAATACCACAGCTGATAAGCTGCCCCAAATGGAGACTTAGTTATGTAATCTGTGGAACGAGTTTAAATTTGCATTTACATTACTTAAAAAGTAATGAATATTTTTTTCCTAAGATTATTATCAAAATAATAATAATATTAAATCTAGATAGTTATTGTTGTTTCATCATAATTTTTTATCAAATGATATTTACATTAATAGCCAGTATATTTTTAATGAAAAATATAATTTTTAATCTTAGTATGTGTTAAATTTTAATATAAAATAATAATAAAAAAATACACACACACAAGGTGCAGTGATTCCTTAGAAGTCAATTTGAATATTTTTCTGATAGTGAACCCAACAAAATCAACTCAATGATAAATTTAGCCATTCTTGAAGTTGGTTCATTGATTGAGACTATTAATAAAAAAGTTGTAGCATAAACTCTTCAAATTAGATCAAAGTTGATTCTATTGATTTTATTGGGCTCCAAAAGTACCTTATTTAGTCTAAAAAACAAAAAAAAAAAAAGATTTCAAATATCTTAAAAAAGGGAAATAATGCGCATGCCTACAGTTGAAATCAGGCCTAAAGTGGGTTAGGCAGGCCACTTGGCTGGCTGGCTGTTGCCAATGGTGAATTGCTGATAGAGCAATGCATTAAATTTTTAATACAAAAATTTAAAAAAAAGTGCTTATCAATAAATGAGCACATTTAATCAAAAGCCCAACAAACTATTACAATTTTACAAATGTATAAATTTTTTTATAAATTTGTAATAGCTTTTATAACTCATAATATTACTTTTAAGTCTAAATAATCCCCTCTTACAAGTTTCAATATTTTCTACTAGAGTACCTAATAGCCTCACAAAATAGAGTCATGAGCTTTCAATTTTCTCTTAAAATAGAGTGATCGTCTGAGCTAGAGTGCCACAGAAAATTATGGAGATTCGTCTTAGATGATTTGATAACAATAAACGTCGAACATCTAATCACCATGTAAGAAGGGTAGATATTTTGGATCTAACTTATGCTAAGGTAGAGGTAGACCGTTAAAAATTGGGCATATTGTATAAAAAAATTAAATTAATTTGTTAGCATGAAGGGGTGATTTTAAAAGTTCAACCCATATTTTTCCATTTTATCCAATTCACAATGGTTTGACTGTGGCATGTGTATATGCATCAGTTTCGTAGTTCAAAAAAAATCAAGAGGGTGCTTGATTTGTAAATACTCTTGTTTTGAGTGCCATGTATGTAATTATCCTTAGAATTAAATAAAAACATGACACTTAATAGGACACTATGAAGAAAAATGATTTATATAGCTGACCCCACAAAGGGGATAAAAGCTTGTTGTTTTCCTTGTTGTCTTTATTTGAAGGAATTTAAATTAGAAATGAGTGGACTTCTCACTCCCTTGCAAAGAAATGAAGAAAATTTAGAAATCTATTTGTGTTTTTTTTTTTCTTAAAGTAATGGCCAGAGACTATTATTCTAGCATTCAAACACTTCTAATGTGCCTAACAATTTGAGTATCGTCTTCTTAAGACCAACTGTGCTAGAGGGGATTTGAAGCCCCGACCTACGGGGTCTTATAGTGTGGATGTCAACCAACAGACCGGAATACGCGACACTTATTTGACATTTTAATTTTACTATTTTAAAGTAAATTTTAATTTTTATCTATGATTTTTTTCCTCAATAATTTGGATTGATTTTTTTGTTGAATAATTATGCAAGTCTTTTTCGAACATTTTTCACCATAAAATTTTGTCATTTAATTTTTTTTTTAAAATAAATGTGAAACAATACTACTAAAAAATAAATGTCAAAATAAAAATATTATTTTCTACAAATAATAAACAAATTAGCACAAATAAAATTTCCCTTCTTTTTAACTACCCCCACCAAACCTTCAATTGAGCTGCATTGGCGCTTTCTTCTTATTCTTCTTCCACGTCGTTCATATGCGACGAAATCTGTCTTTCTCTGTGAAGAATGTGAAGAAGACGACGACACATAGAGCTTCCGTCGAGTAGCTTCTCTATTAAGAAGCCCAATGGCGATGAGACTCGCTGTTCTCTAGGTTACGGGATCCTGGCGATCTATTGTGTTTCGGAGGCCGAGATCAGTCCCTCGCTCACGGCTAGTTGTGTGTCGGATTTCCGCGCTCCATTGAATCATTGGAGCTCCGCCTTTCTTAAGCGACTTCCATTTCCTGATTCGGGATTATTGTAGGTGCTTGGATTTGAATTTTATTGGAGTGCGTATGATTGTCGTTTTTCTTGGGAGCTTAAGACTAGATCTTTGACAATTTGAGCAGATTTGAATCTTTTGATCTCGATCTTTCCAAAGTTCTCATAGAAGCGAAGTATCTGGGGGCATAGTATTCTTTGGATGATCTAAAGTAAATCTGGGTTATATCTTGTAATTTCGCGCTTTTGATTTACTTTGAAGGAGAAAATTGAGGCGCCAGTTTTTATTAATTGATATCTCAATGGTTGTTGATTGCCGGAGCTTGATCGAATTCTGCAGGGATTTTGAGCAGCAGGCTGGTCAAAATGCCATGGCTTCATCGGAGCAACGGTGCAGCTCCAGCCCGTTTCAAAAGACGAGGGGCAAATCCTTGAACCCTTTATCCCATCCCTTCTGCGAGCACTCTCCCTTTGCTGCCATCGATATTGTGATACTACTTCTGGCGCTTGGAGCGCTAGGGTTTCTCTCGGTTCCCTACTTCGAGTTAATCTTTCATGAAGCCTGCGAGCTGCTTCCTCTAACCTTCGAGCTGGTCGTGGAAGTCATTTATGAAACACCTGTAGCATATGCTGTCGGTCTGGTCGTGACATCGGCCGCACTGATTGCAGCATGGGAGATTATTGATTTTAAATCCAGAAAATGTGGGAATCCTGCCTGCAAAGGTCTGCGGAAATCAGTTGAGTTTGATATCCAGCTGGAGTCTGAAGAGTGTGTTAAGTTTTCCCCTCACGCGCTTAAGGAGACAGCATGCACGCTAGAATTAGGGCAGGATCATAAGGAACTGGAAGCTGAGCTGAGGAAGATGGCTCCTCCTAATGGCCGTACTGTGCTGATCTTTCGTTCACCTTGTGGGTGCCCCGCCGGCAGAATGGAGGTTTGGGGGCCTAAAAAAGTCCGCAGAATCAAGAAGTAGTTATATTTTGTCCCTGTTACTTGCAATCCAGTCTTCAATAGCGCCCAAATCTATACTGCGCCACAATATATTGTATTTTCTCTTATCTTTATACTATTTGTAAGCCACTTGGAATAACTGGGGATCATGGCTAAATTGGGGCATTTACACACATAGCACACAATTCTTAATCATTTACTTATCTCAGGTTCAAACTTTAATATTTACACACAGCACTCAAATTTTTAACATTACATTAAAAATAGCACTATTACCACTTTTTAAAAGGCAAATACATCTTTTCATGCACAGGCTTGAAGCACCAAAGTGCTATTTATGTAAAGATGGAAGTTTAGATGTGAGGTATGCAAATACGTAAGAACTGTGTGCTACATATGTAAATTTCCCTAAATTTTAACTCCTTGGTAGCAATAAATGCCATATTCTGTAAAATTTCAGTCAATTGTTTTAAAATGCACTTTTTATGACAATCTCATATCATCTGGTGTCTCAACATATTCATATATGCTTGATTTGTTATATGTAGTTGTTTATATTTCCAGGTCAAGCTGGTTTGTGCCCATTTGTTACTCCCAAATAACTAATTAATGCATTGATGTGTCTTATGGTTGTAGAATGCTTCATTTTTCAGGTCGTGGATTGTGTTCTTACTTCTACGATCTTTAAACAACCACTTAATTTTCTCTTTGTTTCTCTGTATGCTGTTCTGTTCCTCTTTTCTTGTCTCTCTCTGTCTTGTTCTATATTTGAATTTTTATTTATTTATTTTGTTTGCAAGAACTAGGAACCTATTTTAGTCAGACCTTATCATATGTCTATATGCCTGGCTATTGTCGTATCTGTCTTTTATTTATTTCTTCATCTCTATATTTTCAATTATTAATTTTTTGGGCATTTACTACGTCTAAACCTCTTGAACTTTTTTTTTGAAGACTTACTGTTTGTAAGTACATGGAGAGCCCATTTCGATTCCCTCTGAATTATACTTCATAGTTGACCTTCCTTATATTTGGCAGTTTAATTCAATTAGGGGCATTCTACCAAACTTTGTATTTTGTATTTCACCTATCTTTAGGCTGCCTGTGCTTTTTTAGCCAATTTCATTTAGTTAATGTTGAATGTAGTAGGATTTCTAAATAATAAATGAAAGGAGCTTCGGATTCATCTATTAAATAAGAAAATATGACATGAAAGAAAGGAGTTCCATGGATTCATATGCTTAACATGGAAATGGGAGTACCATGGATTGTTTCCCTCCTCCCATTGGCCAAGATAGGAAGTTTTAATTTTTTAAATTTTTTTATTTAGTATTTTCCAATTTTCTTTTAGCCAATTTTTTGTTTAAAAAATCCTCAAGGGATGAACAAAAGTTTTTTTAGCCACTTCTTTTTAAATGTATTAGAGCAAGTTAAGGTCTTCTTCTTAAACTTTATTTTTTCTCTTTCATTCTTTTCTTTTTCAAACTTTCCTTCTATAAGTTTCAATCATCATGAATGATGAAAACTAAACTGAAGGAGAATTTTCAGGGTTATAAATCTTTTTTCTTTTGAAGGGAAGAAATTACTTGGAAGTCCTTTATGGAGGAAATGAAAAAAAATATTATTTTGTTATTTCTTTTTAATATTTAGAAGACCCAAAGTTTGCATTTTAGGATGAAACAAATTTCATGATCATGTCATGGTTATGAGTACTATGATGCTTGAAATTATTAAATAATATATTTTCCTAACAGTTGCAAAAGATATCTGGGAAGCTGTCGAATAGATTTTCTCAGAAGTTAAAGTTGCTACTCTTATTTATGAAATCAAGGTGAGGCTATTGACATCCAAGCCAAATACCTACTTTTTATTAAATATCTCAATGCAATGAAGGTACCTACTTTTTATTAAATATTTCAATGCAATGAAGGTCGATTGACTATAAACAAATTATTACTAAAATCTCAAGATGAAGTGTAATGATGATGTTATAAGTTTCAAATAATTTGTGGAAAAAGAAATGATCTTTGAGTTTCTTGCATGACTCGATGATAAATTCTCTCAAGTTCATATGTAAATCTTGATCAGTTCCTAAATGCGGTCTTTCCACTCATTTGAATTGAAGAAAGAGGATGGTAATCCTTGACACTCTTTACTTAAAATATCAATTATAACAACCACATAACCTTAAGAAAGGTAATTGCTGCCATTGGATCTTACCAAAAAAAAGGGACAAAAGCCTTTTCCTTAAAGAAACCTGTGGTGCAAGTACTATAAGAAGGAGGGACATATTTATTGCTTCCCAAAAAGAGGGATAAAAGGGTGCTTGTTGCCACTTAATCTTTTGTCATGTTTGATTTTTTCTATATGTATCTAATATTTAACTTTAATTTTGTTTGAATTAAAATGCAACCCAATGTTTAAGAAACAATGGTTGAATCAGTGGTATTCATTTTAACATATGACGAATTACATTTTAGTCAAGATTGCCTTTCTTCTCTCCATCTCTCTAATTTAGGTTCCATCTATGGATATTGTTGAGAATTGGACCTTATTTAGGGTCCTATTGGTAAAAAAAGAATATTGAAGAAATCTAGGAATTTATTTATAAAAATTTTTTAATACCATATTTAAGCCCCATGTTATGAATGTACAAAATAAATTTCCAACAATTCGTTCTTTATGTTATAAGAGCCCTAAACCCGCAGTGGTGCTGCTTGATCGTCGGAATCGGCGTGCATCATTGGTGCTGCTCAATTAACGGAATCGACATGCAGAGGCCCGAAACTCTGGTTTTCCTCTTCCTTTCGCTTCTTCATTGCGAAATAGTCACAATTAGAGCTAACTTGGATGACAACAAAAAGATTGCAGCATGCGATACAGTCATGATTAGAGCTAACTGAGAAGGAAAGTATGAGATCGTGATAGACGCTCACAAGACAGGCGCAATTGCAACGACACAGGAAGTAGAAAAGCTCTCAAGTGTGTCCATAGGACCTAACTGATGATGCCTTCCGCTACTGGATTGCAACAAAATGGTTTGAGTGGCTCGGTGCAGGGCATGGTGAAGCATGTGTGAAACTAGAGCAGTGGAGAGAGAACTGTGGTTCTACATGGGTCAGAGGATGACGAAGGCTGGAGAATAGTTAGATTGAGGATGCCAGGAGGCGGAGATAATGCAGGAGGTAATGTTTTGGAGCTTCTGGGAAAGATAGATCATGAAATTCTAAAGGTCTTGGTCGTGCTCATACAGAGAGCTAACGTCTCAATTGGAGCTGCTATCTCAGCACGTGCTCCAACATAGGAGAAGCTAGATCTCCCTTCTGTGGATTTGAAACTTGATGGACCAACCACATATATGAATTGGTCACGTTGGATCGGGGATGTTATAATAGGGAAGAGATTAAAGTGATAACTGACGGAGATCGAGCCAAAGAGTGACAGTGTTGAGAGGATGAGTATAGGGCCACACGTCTTGCTTTACAAATAACTACTCAATTAGATGGTTCCATTGATTGCCTCATTAGTATATGTCATTCAAATGGTAAGCGAAATCCGGGTGAAGCTAAAGAAGATCTATTTTGGAGTTGAGAACCATATGAGGGTGTTCCAGATTCAACATGAAATAGAGATAGTGGTTCAAGGTGATAGATCTATTCAGGAGCACTCCAAAGAGTGACAGTGCTGATATTGCATGTTCGTAGGGGACAACTTGGTCTATTGGAAGAGCAAGAAACAATTTGTAGTAGCGAGGTCAACAACAAAGGCAGAGTACAGGGCCATGATCTTAGGAGTTGCGTAGTTGATGTGGCTGAGAGCCTTGTTGGTCAAGCTCAAGGTGGACCAAGGAACTCAAATGAAGTTTTCGTGCGACAACAAGTCAACAATCAACATTGCCAACAACCCGGTGCAACACGATAGAACCAAACATGTAGAGGTTGATAGATTTTCATCAAGGAAAAGCTGGATAACGGGCTACTGGAGCCAAGACATGTAGCCATAGGGGAGCAAGTGGTTGGCTGCCTCACTAAAGGACTGGGTTAATTAGATTTTTCTAGGTTATGCGACAAGATGGACTTATTGGAAATCTTTTGCCTATCTTAAAGTGGAGTGTTGAGAATTGGACCTTATCAAGGGTCCTATTAGTAAAAGAAAATGTTGAAGAAGTCTACGGATTTATTTGTAAAAACATTGTAATATCCTATTTAAGCCCATGTTACGAATGTACAAAGCAGTTTCGAACAATTTTTTCTTCAGATATTTTTCTCTTTTCTCTCCAACGGAAATCTCTTATGGTTGATTGTTATTCCTCTATATGATGTTCTCTCCTATACAACTTATGCATTTGAGTGCTACATATGACTGCTCTTTATTTCTCTTACTCTGAAAGCTCAAAATTCGGATAACTATTCCTACTGAAGTACAGGTCTCGAGACTCTCTCTCTCTCCCATGAAAACTCCTAATTTTGATCCCCTTTTACTTGTGAAAGGAAGAAATCTGTTGATTTCAAAGAAAGAATAAAATAATTTAATAAATAAACTATTAACTAAGGGCCATCAATAAATTCAAATTAAATCAAATCTCTTCTACATCAGCTACATCTACGAAGATGTACAAGGTGCTCTTTGAGTGTGTTTCCATGAAGGAGGTGCTCATGAACATAGTGATTTCTTCTCTTGTTTCCCAGGCAAATCCAATTAGGATGTCATATTTTTGGAAAGCAAAGCAAATGAAAAGATCCAATTGATGCCTAAATTATCTAACAAGAGAAGGCAGCTGATAGAATTAATGTTAATAAAAATCAAAATTTTAAGAATAACATAATTAACAGAACAAACAACAGTTTATGTACTTTATTGAAATTTTTATTACATTGTGTTTAAATAAAATGACCCAAACAACCCTTGATAAAAAATACATCCTAGCGCATGAAGCCCCCAGCCAAAACAGCCTTGTACCTTGGTCATAATTTTAAACAAATTCTTTCATTGCTTCAGGCGCTTCGTAATCTCCATTTATTTGTTTTCTTGGTAAAGGCGATGGATAGGAATCCAACATGCATGCTATATCATTTGATATCATGCTAGACATTGCAGTACTACTGAGAAGCTGAAAGTGATTTAGGGGTTGTTGGGATTTTTGCAAAAGGAGTACACTACATTTATTTTGTAGAAGTTTCAGAATTTGGCAATGTGATTTGATAAACTTAAAATGCAATGTAAAATTATAATGCATTTGAAATTCATGATCTAGTTCAATTTTAATATACTTGGAATTTGTTGGATTTGGGTGAATTATAAATATACCACTCCATGAAAATGTTGCATGCCGCCATCGTTGACGCCTACAGCTCATCGTCTAATCAATCACTGCCCACTCGCTAGCCACCAACCACCACCATCTGCAATCATCACCATCAATTTTTTCAACCCACCATTAATTTAAATTAATCAATTTAGTGTTGCTGCGCTGCAATTTTGAGAATCACATAATTAACAAAACAAACAACAGTTTATGTACTTCATTGAAATTTACTTTACATTGCATTTAAATAAAATGACCCAAACAACCCCTGATAAAAAATATATCCTAGTGCATGAAGATCCCCAGCCAAAACAACCCTTGTACCCCGGTCATATTTTTTAACAAATTCTTTCATTGCTTGAGGCGTTTCATAATTTCCATTTATTGAATTTTCTTGGTAAAGGCTATAAATAGATATTCAACATACATGCTGTATCATTTGATATCATGCTAGACAATGCAGTACTACTAAAAAACTGAAAGTGATTTAGGGGTAGTTTTAAATTGTTGCA